>CACTHL010000069.1:0-187428 GCA_902712375.1 Dioscorea dumetorum
GGTCATTCCTCAACATGTTAACCAAATTCTTGCGAAATTGAAAATTAATTTTCTCTTTTCCTTCAACTTATCGGGAATTTTCTTTAACATATTTTCTGGTGGTTTTGTGATGCCACATTACAAGCTCATTGGATGATATGTTTAGCATTGGAGTAGTTTCTCCTTATTCTTCTCTGATATCTAAAATTGGAAAAGGTATTAGAGGCATTAATGAGATGAACAAAAATGTTCTTTTAAAGGTGAATTCGGTAGATGGGTTTCAAGGGGGAGAAGAGGATGTTGTTATAATTTTTTCTTAGATCAAACACCCAGGATCAATTGGATTCCTTTCAAATCCTCAAAGGGTGAATGTGGCTCGACAAGGGCTAGGTAGGAAATATATGCTTTTTCTCTTACGATTTGATTAGCTTTGGTATTATGAGATCTTTTTCTTTGGCGGGACATTGACACTTGAACCATTGGCATTTGAACCATCTCATGGCAAGAGTTTTTGAACCATTGACATTTGAATTTAAGCAATGTTACGTGATCTTGGATCAAGTTGAAGAAAGTGATCATGTTCACATCATTGGCCAGTCGTGTGGTATACCTAGACCGAAGTATGAAGCTCAAGTGATATTGGAAGTATGTGAGTCTTTGGCGGGACCTATTTGATTGAGAACCATGTATTTTTGTGGAGGTGACATTTTACTTGTTTCTAACCTCCTGCAATTGTTCAAGTGTACCAACTCCAACATGTTCGTGTGTATCGAGAACGATGTATTTTTTGTTTAAGTTGATGATGATCTTGATTCCACTACTTGTCCAAATGTTAATGAATTGGAAAGTTCGTTTATACGTACTTGTGCAAATGTGATGGAATTGATCAAGTACTTAGATGGTATTCCCTTATTTGTACTTGCTTATTTTTTGTTTCTTAATTGCTCAAACGGGGTTGATGACATGTGTGGGAAGATTTTATTGTTGTGAGAAAACTTGCATGTCTTATCTTCACCTAGAAGAACATACAAACAATTTGGAAAGTTGAAATAAAATAAGACAAGATAACATCTCAAAGATAAAATAAAATAGAAATGGAATAAATTAAATCACTTAGGGTAATCTCATAATTTATTAGTATGGTAATAAATTAAAATTGGATGTGCAATAATTCCCTACAAAGAATAATTAAAGCACTTAAGTAAATATCATAATTTATTACCATCATAATAAATTAATATTGGATGTGCAATATTTTTTTTTAAATAATAAATTATTTATTACAATGGTAATAAATTACATAACTCACTTAGGTAAATCTCATAATTTATTAGTATGGTAATAAATTTAAATTGAATGTGCAATATTTTCCTACAAAGAATAAATTATTTGTTACCATGGTAATAGATTAATTAAACCATTTAGATAAATCTCATAATTTATTAGGATGGTAGTAAATTAATTAAAGCACTTAAGTAAAAATATCATAATTTATTAGCATCATAATAAATTAATATTAGATGTGCAATATTTTTCTTCAAATAATAAATTTTTTATTACAATGGTAATAAATTAATTAAAGCAATTAAGAAAATATCGTAATATAATTATAATAAACAAGAAAAGGTAAGAGAGGGGGGTAACTTACCCCTTCACCCACCACTTCGGTGTTACCAAACACCAAAAAGTGACTGAAGTGGGATTTTTCCAGATATCTACTTCAACCATCCAAACACGGGAAGTGGTCTTAACTTCCGGGTTAATCCAACCAAACACCGTAAGTGGACACTTCTACCGACTGCTCACTTCCACCAAAGTACCACTTCCGGACTTCCACCACTTGCAATACACTCAGACCAAACGACCCCCTAAGTAAGAGGGCTCTCTTTTGAATAAAAGCAACAAGTACAATTATATTAAAATATATTTCAAAGTGTTTATTATTATTTTTATTATTATTTAAGATTATTTATAAAAATAAAACAAAAATTTAAGCAAATTAAACCTCAAATAAGCTTTTAAAAAGGTGCAAAAAGAATTCATATTTTGGACCCAGAATAATAATAATAATAATTTTTAAAAAATAAATGCAGTTGAAAAATATAAATTTTAAAAATGATGATAACTTAAAAAAAGTTAAAAAAAACTTATTTTATTTTTATGATTTTTTTTAGAAAGGAAGAGTGCAATAAATTAAAAAAATTAATATCTTGATTTTTTTTTAACGGTAATGGCGAAAAACACCCCCAAAGTTTGGGAAATGGCCAAAAACACCCCGTTAATTTCCAAATCCATAAAAACCCCTTCCTTTTAAAGACAATGATTTTCAAACCCCCAAAGAATGAAACGGTGGTTAACGGAGTTACTTTTCAAATTCACGGACGGAATTGCCCCTACCTTGCATGGGAAATCGTGGTGCAATCATTAAGCCGGTTAGAGAGAGAAAGTGGAGGGTTTTTCGTAATGGGAATCCCAAGAGAGGCGAGAGAGGCAGTGTTCGTTTTTCTTCTTTGCTTAACTTTCTTGACTTTTCCCTCTCCTCCGAAGCTCTCTCGCTCGACATCCCTCTGTAACCCATCCGTGCGCAAGTATCCCTGCACTTCCATCGGTTGCGGCTCAAGGTATGGCGAAGGTGTGTCTAAAGCAAGGCTTTTATATGAAGTATCTGTTACACGGAGATATTCGTCGGTTTTGTTTTGCGTGGTTCTAGTGTGCGGGGGAATTTCACTATTTGGGGTTTCTAGGGTTTAGGGTTTTGGGTTGTGGGTTTTGGTTTAGGGTTAGGGTTTTAGGGTTTAGGGTTAGGGTTTAGGGTTTTGGGTGCACACGATCATTGAAAGAGATAACGGTTGTTGTTGTTTGTGTAATGCTTACAATGTGAGTTTCCCCTTCCATTTGATATGGTTCCGGTTTGTAAAAGAGATTTCCGTGTGATGAAATGAGTTCGTGTGTAAAAGCGTTCGTCTCCGTTTAACGGTGCATCTCTCTGTTTAAGCGTTGAGCTTTTCGTGTAAAACATTTGTCTCCGTGTAGCGTTTGATGTATCATTTTAACAAGTGTTGTCATTTTTGCGATGTTGTGATTATGGCGGTAAACCTAGTCAACGGGAGATGCTACTTGACACCGGTGGTGGAGACCTTGGCCGATTGAAAGTCCACATGACCTCTCGACATTGGGAGATCATCCAAAGGACACCGTTTGCGGCATTCATTGAGGTGGAAGGCGTATTCCAAGAGAGGGCCCTTCTCGATTCGCCTGCGGAGGTACGATGGCCGCACCAATAAATCGGGATCGGGCGAGCCTGCTTCTGCTTCGGGCCTGAGGATGTGGCTCTCATTATGGGTCGCAGCTGCGACGGAGACGCGGTCCTGTTTAAGAAGAAGAAGGCACCGTCGGCTTTCGAAAGGAGATATTTTTCGAAAAGCTTCGACGGTTTCTGGGGACGCCATTAGGCGCACTCTTGAGCCTCTTGTTGGACGGAGGGGAAGAGGAGGATTTTGTGAAACTCTTGATGGCGTACCTCATGGGGACAATCCTCTTCCCGAATACCTCATGCTCGGTGCCCACTTGGATCGTTGATTATGTCGACGATCTACACAGCATGGGGCGGTACGCATGGGCGCAGCGACGCACAAATGGCTTATGGAGGACGTTCCACAAGTTTGCCAGCTCGAGTGCAAGCGGATGCGGGGGGAAGGTAAACACGGGGTACATTAAGGGTTGCTCGATCGCGGCGACCATCGGTTTACGAGGTGACCGGAACCCGCAAGAAAGCCCGTTTCGGCAAGACCCCAAAGGGTGTTGTGCTACCTGCGAAAGTACTTACCGGAAGCACGCGACGATAGAAACCAGTTAGTTAGCTCTCGAAGGAAAAGAGGTAATAAATCGGTGTTAATGTGTTTACAAAGAGCAGTTAATGTTTAACGATAGGCTTATCCGAGGTAGGAAATGTAGTTTGTGTTTAACGCTTGGTGTCTTCGCTTAACCTTGTTATACTCCGTTTGAATGTGTGCCATATCGTTTACGTATACATGTCAAATGTTTAAATACGTTTTGTTTTGGATTAAATTGAATGATTTATCTCGAGATTGTTTTCTTTGTATATGTTAGTTTCTAGTTGGTCCGCGAATCTTGTGGAGGAGACTTTTGTTGGGGCGGAATTGGCGGATGGATGCCGTTGCGCGGGAACCACTTGCACGACCGCAGCGGAGATGCCCGGCCCCTTCCCGTCCGTTCGCGCCGACGTGGTTCCCCCTTCCCGAGTCTAACACGCAACCCTCGGCGTCGGATAGGCCCTCACCTACCCCGCCAATTGGCAACACCCGCACCGGCCGCGACAACGAGAGTCACCCGGATCCCCGAGTCCCCCCAACCGCGGTAGCCAACCGACGTCATCGGTCGACGACGTGACTACATCCTTTTATGCGGGCATGCCGGTGATGATGAACGCTTTCCCAGTTGTCGCTCGGGTTGAGGCATTGGAGGCAAGGTTTGATTCGTTTGAAAGAGGTGCACTGTCGGGACAAATACGTGACTTTGCCCGGGACGGATGAGCCGTTGAAAATTGAGGACGACGACTTCGTCGTGAAGGCCATTCCCAAGACGGCCACGTATGACGAGGCCACGTATGAAGAGGCTTGCACAAGGCGACGAAAACTATACCTTTGTGTGTCCACCACCGGCCGAGGATGGAACAATGGCGGCCACCTGGCGGGCGATGCGGTTGTTGAGACCGATTGCGGTTGATGACTTCACCGCCCGGTGGCGGAGATTGTAGACCCCGTTGGCAATGCCGCGTCTGCGGAAGACTCCGAAATCCCCGTCGCGGTGGAGCCGGCACCGCGGCCGACAACGGCGCATCGAGGGTGGTGGCCACTAATTTTGAAGAAGAAGAACCACCCGAGGGTGTGCTTCCCCCTTGATGAGCTTGCCTTGGCTGCGGTTGAGAAGACCGTTGCCTCTATTGTGGAGGAGCTCCTTCCCACGGAGGAACCGCCGACCCACATTGCCACATCCGGTGTGGGCGCGATCCCACGTGGCAAGAAGCATCTACGGATGATCCCAATAAAGCTACATTGCTTGGGGCGAAGGGAACGTCGCCGAGAAAAAAAGAAATCGGTCGCCTTCACCAACCAGCAGTATGAAGAAGTGTGGAAAGACTTCGTTCCGGCGAAGAAAAATACGGTCAATCGCGCCTCGACGTGATTCGAGAAGGAGGCGTCAAGATTTTCCTCGACTTCCCCATGGACGAGTAAGTATGATAGTGTAGATGTTAATGTTTATATAGAGATCATCCCATTTACGTTGTTGCGTTTCGTTTAATTACGATCGTTACCATATAACCTAGTAATGTATCGTTTAACTAACGATATTCTTTGCATTTACCCCTATACATTATCATTTACGTATGTGTTGTTTCCACTTAACGTCTACGTGTTATTAATCAATCGCATGTGTTGCCGTTTAACCGTAGTTCCGTCGTGCGGAGGAATGATTATGTCGGCACCACCCGGGCCAACCTATTCGTTACGATCGACGGGAAAGAGATGGTGACGAGATGATGTGTTGGACGCCTTCGTGTGCATCGTACAAGACACACTTAGCAGAAAGCCATATCCTCATAAGAAGCGCGCCTCCATCACTCGACCTTGGCGTTGTTTATGTCGAAGGTGGAAGACGCACATGAGACGACTTTGGCTATGATCGGAGATGCCACCAAGGTCGTCAATGACGTTGACATCATCATCCTTCCCATAATCTTGAATGGCCACTTCCATGTCGTGGTGCTCGACAATAACAAGAAAGAGTACGGGCATTACACCTCATGCCCAAGTGAAGAGTACAATAGAGACGCGGTAGCAATGGTAAGTCTCTGCGATATAGATTTCGATTATCGAGTGACATAGATGCTTTCTATTCTAACATCGGTTTGTATAATGCGACGGCGGGAACTATTCAGACACTTTGTCTCGAAATGGAGTACGGCACGACGGCGACGGCACGGTACCCGCTTGTTCACGATGACGACACACCGCGTCAAAAGAAAGGGCCATCGTCGACTGCTGCCGTCTACGTGATGCGGTTTATCGAGCAATTGCTCGCGGCGAAAAGCTGCGGATAGCGCACACGGACGTCCCCTATCTGCGATTGAAGTACGCTGCCCACATACTTAAAGAAGGACGAGCATCCGGCATCAAGCAACGGGGGGAGGGTCAGTGTGGGGAAGTAAAACGGTTTTGTCGAAATTCATTTCAATTGATTCAATTCATTCTTTGCCAACGACATGGCGAGAAATTTCAATGTACATCCAATAATGTTCGTTATTCTTTCATATTCAATCATTTTTTGCTTAAAATTCCATGGTACCATCGTAAAAAATGACGTTGTCACTATTAAAACATTGTGTTACACTTTAACAATACGGATCTCCGTGCAATATACACCGTTACCGTTTAACACCGGGGGACCGGGTTGATCACATACTCCTTGTTTAGATATTAGTGGTAAACGTTTAACTCCCTATGTCCCTATTTAAAACATGGAGGCATGTTGTTAAATGAAAGAGACCGTAATCTACTTGGGTTTATGCGCTTTTAAAGGTGAGCGACCCTATTATACATAACTTTTTAAATGTCTCCATCAAGCTGCGCTATGGGTCCGTAAGCACGGAATTCTTTTCTCAATGTATGTCACCCATTACGTGTTGTTGTCTTCGTTTAAAATGCGAGCTAGTAGTTAAACAAGGTATTCTCTGTTTAGCTTTTGTCGTTACATGTTTAATATTACAGTCCTGTTTAATATGGCGGCTATTCTTCGACGGGTGAGACCCTATTCTACTTGCTTATTTGTTTGTTTTTAAAGGTGAGACACCCTATTATATGTAAATTTTTAATTGTCTTCATCAACCGCGCTATGGGTCCTCAAGTACGGAATTTTTATTTTTTTCGGTGTGTCACCAATTACGTGTTGTTGTAACCGTTTAAAATTTAGAATTATCGGGCCAAGAAGGCAATCGTGTTTTATCATTCGTCGTTCTTGGTTTAATATCACCGTTCCGTTGAATATTACCATTTAAACGTTTCATGATAGGGTTTACTCGCGTCCGTCTCTATTTAAACCGTGCATGTCATGCGCACGAATGGTTAGAATTTGCTTAAGGAACATTGTTCTCCATTTCAATTTCATGCGTGGGTTTAACATGCGTTCACAACGGTTAACATTTCGAGGAGGAACGTACGGAATTTTTATTTTTTCAGGTGTGTCACCAATTACGTGTTGTTGTATCCGTTTAAAAGTTAGGAATTATCGGGCCAAGAAGGCAATTCGTGTTTATCATTCGTTCTATCGGTTTAATATCACCGTTCCCGTTGAATATTACCATTTAAACGTTTCATGATAGGGTTAACTCGCGTCCGTCTCTATTTAAACCGTGCTTGTCATGCGCACGAATGGTTAGAATTTGCTTAAGGAACATTGTTCTCCATTTCAATTTCATGCGTGGCCGTTTAACATGCGTCCGCAACGGTTAACATTTCAGAGAGTAAGAACGAAGTTAAAATATCACACTAAGCAAAAAGTTCTTATTTGATGGATGAAAACTACACTAAGCGGGTCAAAAACCGTCATTCCGTTTTATACATTTTCGCGTACGGGACGGCCTCTCCACATCCCTCTTATGGGATACCACTCGCTCGAGTTTGCGGAGAGAGATCGCTTTTTCCGTCAAATCCCCGACCAAATCTTCGAGGAACCGCTTTCGGGGATAGGTCATCGCCCTGCAAAGAAGATATGAACGATTTAGATAAATATTTCTAAAGACACATAGACATCGGCGGGGGACGCACCGCTCGTCCTAAGATGCGGGACATAGCTCGTAGAACGCCACCGTGGAGCAATGTTGCAGGCTGCCTCTTGTTCTCTCGGTTCGCGGGCGGAAAACGTGGTCCCATCCACGCGGTGACCGTTGCCACGCAGCGGAGGCGCCCGGGCGCCTTCCCGGTTGTGGAGTACACGGCGTGGAGCGGTGCGTCTTACGCGGTGCGCGTTGAGGAATTGCCACATACATCTCGCTAGATCTGGAGTAATATCCCGTGTGCGTTTCTTGTTTCCGATTCTTCTTTAAATACAAATGTATTCAACGGACGTTTGCACTATTTCTCGAGTCGATGCCAATAACTATTCGACGTTTGAATTCCAAAAGCGGTAATTTAATCGTAACGGATAACGATGTAATGTCCACCGGCGGGTTAACCAATGCACACTTTCCCAATGCTATCTCACAACACTTCGTCGAATGCATGCATTACTCGGGATGTATATCCCCCGTTTTACGTATCTGTTTAACTTTAAGACTTACCATTCACATTAAGAATAACGTTTAACTTTCGAATCCGGTCGTTTAACTTGTCGCTATTGTTAACGTTTAACGTTGCGGTAAAAAAAATTTCATGTCGCTATTGTCACATATCGGTCATCGACAATAAAATAAGTTTGCGTAATTCATTATCATGTAATTCATCATCCTAACATAAACATATTAGTTGTGCGCTAAAGGTAATAGTATCGGTTAGCGTCGGTGTTAACTTTCAAATATAAAGGCCCGCCAAAATGATTTGCTCTCCGTTTAAACTTCGTTGGCTCTGTTCAATTATACTTCGTGTCGTTCACTCTTTAGAGTTCCCGTGTAATTATACGAGTCTCCGTTTGCTATTCGATTCGATGTGACAATAATTGCTTCACAAATATCCGCAACTTACGCTTCTCGCAACTTGAAATTACATGAATTTGAAATAGATGTGAGACTCGATTTTAGTTTTCATAATTAATGGTGAAAGTAATTAATATTAGCTAATGAGTCACGCCGTGAGTAATAAAAATGATCGTTTAGGTTTGTATGTTTAAATATAGATTAAGTTGTTTAAATATTAATGACTACGTTTGGATTGGGACGAATCCGTTTAAATATAGAGAACTCCATTTAGATGGCGCAATTTACAAACGACATCAACTCGAACATAATCTCACTCCCCCTTTTCTTGTCATTCAAATCTTGGAGCGGCTTTTCCACACGTGCCTTTCGATCTTTTATTCCTTCAAGTTTTGCGTTTAGTGCACGGACCGGTGTTCGAAAACCCAATCCAACTCTTCACCACTGGTGTAATCCCCGACGGCTCGTGAAGGCCCCCGCAATGAAGAGTTGAAGGTTTACGTATGGAAGGTGGCTCTTTTTTTTTTTTACACTAAGCGACAAGTCTTACGGTATGCGTGCACTCGCGTCGGATACGTCATCGTCGGCAACCGGGGCCTTGGTAATCTCCACGCCGCCTGAAGGGCACACAGTGCTTGAACGCCACCTCGGCGGCAATGTTCGCGCTCGCTCGGCGCTTTCCGCAGATGAGGAACCGGGAGAAAGGGGTCCCGTCGACCGTCACCGTGGCCGGAAGACGGGGTTGGTGTCGGGGCCTTCACGGGAGAGTGGTGTACTCGGCGAGGGCCGGCGTGTCATCCGGCAAAAGTCCGCTAGACGTGACTTAAACATTGTTGTGGGATGTGGATAATATCTGCGTTCCGTATCTTGTTTCGACTTGATGCTTACATACAATCATAACTATTTGTAAAAAAAAAGGCATTGGTTTTCGGTGAAATAAATGGAATATAGTAAATGGCATCGGTTACGTTCACGCTTTCTGACTCGCATTTCAACATTAAATTGGAGTAATTAATAATAAATTCACATTGCATGGTTTATCTGACTACGTTATACCGTAATCTAGCCTAAATTCAACTCCATTTATGCATGCGACGTTTCAGCATTTTCCAATGCAAATTTTCCTGTTTTGAACATATTTTGTAAACATCAATGTGGTATTTAATCTATGAAACTCGCCATCATTGTTTAAATATAACCGTCATCACTTACCCTTACACTTGACCGTTTAACTATCGATATCTCGGTTAACTATCGACGAACGAGAACGAGGGTTCTCCCGTTTAACATTGCATGACACCGTTTATTAGCGTCGTCTTCACTTAACATTCGATGTTTATGTTTGACTTGTCTTCTTCACACATCGAGGACTCGTGTTAAAACTATTCTCGCTATTTACAAACACTTGCGCTTTTCAAATATTGTGGCCCACCCTTTTACGGCGTCGACGTTTATAATTTAGTGCCGATGTTGAAATATACACGTATCGGTTTAAAGATCAAACGTAACGGGGGAACAAATTTCTTTCCTTCACAAAATTTTTAGTTGAACCGGAGTTCTATTACAACCGACGTAGGCATACTAATTTATACATCTAAAACTGAAAAAAACATTATCATATCGCCTTCGGTCCTTGGATGAGCTTCTTCACTTGGGCCGTGCGGGTTCTTAGTCGGTCGAGTTTTCGGAGAGGACGACTTCCTTCTCCGCAAGCTCGCTTGAGCATGTCCTCGGAAAGCACTCCAACTCTTCGTTGTTGGAGTGCTCGCGGTTGAGTGAAGGCGCCGCATCGAAGGCGTTGCGGTGCGAGGCCCTGCAATGAAGGCTTTTAACAATTTAGAAAATAAATAAATTTTCCGTAACATGGACGCGAAGTCTTACGGTATGACTTACCTCCACATAATCGATCGGCGGTAGCGGCTGGGACGCGTATTCATCCTCCCGGGTATGGAATACGGAGGTCATTGTACGCAACCTCGGCCGCAGTGTTGGGCGTCCTTCGCTGGTTTCGCGGGGTAAGGGCTGTAGTAAGTGGTCCCATCAACCGACACCGTGCCCAAGAAGGCGAGGGATGTGGTCGGGGCCCTCCCTAACGGTTGAGTACTCCGGCGACGGCCGGCGGGTTCTGGCGAGCTAGTTGAGGAGGGACTTGTACATACTTCTTTCTCTGTGTGTAATATGTGGATGTGCCTTTGATTTCCGTTTATTGTTTAAATAGAAGTTTAGGGGTCGCAAGTTCGCCCTAACGTACTCCGTGCATTGATGCTTACGTGTGGATTTTGAATTCAAATGTAATTGGGAAAGAGATGGTAATGAATTAGCATTAAATGCTTGGGATTTCACTCTAATGACGTCTTGTCGTCATTAATTCGGACTATCTTACATTCCCGAAGTTCAAATACAAAAGAATGACAACAAGCTGATGTGCCTCGTTTAACGTTATTGGTTATCGTTTATTACCAAGATTTCCCGTTTAACATTCACTTCTGTACGCTTCAATTTGTGTTACCATACAACGTCTCCGTTAAACATTCCGCCGAAGATGTGTAAAACTCGCAGCCGTATCTGTTTAAATATGACGTCTCTGTTTATGCGTCACTATCTTACATTCCTTCCGGAAGTTCAAATACAAAAGAATGACAACAAGCGATGTGCCTGTTTAGCGTTATTGGTTACCGTTTATTACCGATATTTCCCGTTTAACATCCATCTGCGTACGCTTCAATTTTGTGTTACCATACAACGTCTCCGTTAAACATTCCGCCGAAGATGTGTAAAACTCCGCCGTATCTGTTTAAATATGACGTCTCTGTTTATGCGTCACTATCTTGCATTCTCGAAGTTCAAATACAAAAGAATGACAACAAGCGATGTGCTGTTTAACGTTATTGGTTATCGTTTATTACCAAGATTTTCCGTTTAACATTCACTGCGTACGCTTCAATTTGTGTTACCATACAACGTCTCCGTTAAACATTCCGCCGAAGATGTGTAAAACTCGCCGCCGTATCTGTTTAAATATGACGTCTCTGTTTATGCGTCACTATCTTACATTCCTTCGGAAGTTCAAATACAAAAGAATAACAACAAGCGATGTGCCTGTTTAGCGTTATTGATTACCGTTTATTAATATTTTCCGTTTAACATCCCGGTAAGCTTCAATTTGTGTTACCATACAACGTCTCCGTTAAACATTCTGCCGAAGATGTGTAAAACTTCGTGCCGTATCTGTTTAAATATGACGTCTCTGTTTATGCGTCACTATGTTACATTCCTTCCGGAAGTTCAAATACAAAAGAATAACAACAAGCGATGTCCTGTTTAGCGTTATTGGTTACCGTTTATTACCGATATTTCCGTTTAACATCCCTTTGCGTACGCTTCAATTTGTGTGTGACTCTTTAAATGTGTCACCATTTAACATTAGGTTTATTCGATTAAAACTTCAGTGCGTACAACGAAATTCGTTTATTCTATGTTTAAATATCAGGGCGTCATAACCAAATAAATGTGTGCTCTTTAAAGATTATCCTTTTACGAAGCCTAATCGGCGACACTTTAATTGCAAGTTCTACGATTGTGACTGGACGCGTGGCAGCTGCTGCAATGTAACTCGCGGACATCAAACGCTTGTGACTCGATCCTCCTTCGTCTAGGACGACCAGGTTGCCTTCTCGTCACAGGCGGCCGCAAAAGCAGATCTCGATTATTATCCGTGGGCCTCTCATTGTCGGGTATGGGAAATATAGCTTCCTTATACGCCAACTTGTAAGTGTCGACGGTGAAGTGATCGCTAATAAAACGATGAACATTGCTGTCCGTCACCAATATCACAGCGCAAGCGTGTTTGCACGGGATGCCATAAACTTGCCATCTGCGACATGAGCAAGTTCTACTGGCAAGGTCTCTAGAGTTACTGCCATCGGTCAATCACTTCGTAACGATCAGCGAGACAGCGAGCAACGTGAAGACTTCGGCTATCCTGCACAAGCGTCTCAACCTTTGAATGTATGTCCGGGCATAAGAAAGTATCCCATTTGTTCGCTTGCTCACGGCGAGTGCATAACATGCGCATCAGCTTGTACCTGCACAACGAATATCGGAAATCTTAAAGAAATTTACGGGAATATATGAATATTTAAACACCACTACATCGGAGTAAACAGAACAGTAATAAACTAAAGATCGAAGAAGAAAAACATATACGACGGTATTTAAACCGAGACAATGATATTTACATTTGTTATCTTACATAGGATTCTACCGGACTAAAGGGTTAATGTGAATGTTAAACACCGACGACGATATCAAACTGCGGACAGTGCATGTTAAACACCGATAATGAACATTAAAGTGTAACGGGTAAGCTTAAGCGTTACATGTATTTAACCTTCGAGTACCTTATAGCGTCGACCATTTTCGTCACCGGTAGGTGTCGAGCTTCTTTGATCCACACATTGAACGACTCAGCTACATTCGAATACATCTCGCCCCATCGATCACCTTTGAACAGATAATTCGACCAGTGTGACATGTCGGATTTGTGAATCAACCACTGAAACGCTTCGGGCGATACGCCCCGCAGTTCATTGACGGTGTCATCGAATTCTTTAGCCGTCGTTACCCACGCGATACGAAAGCATATGGACCAGCACTCCTCCCTCAATGCCTTCCCAAGTCTGCCATTGGCTTTCATAAAATTGGCCTCCAAGTGCCGAAGGCAAGACGCTGCAGGGATGAAGGGAAAACGCTCGCAACGCGTTCACAAGGCGCTTTGACCTATCCGAAACGAATGTAATTGTCTCTTGGTAGTCTCCTTCGTCGTATAAAGCATCACCTAACTTGGAAATGAACCACTTCCAATTGGCGTCGGTCTTGTTGTCGCCAATAGCGAAGGCGACGTGGAAGAAGCCATTGTTCCCATCCTTCCTGTGGCACCCAAGAGAGTACCCGATACTTTCCGAGGAGGTGAGTACCATCCACAAACAAGACGGGGCTTTGCATGCCCGCTTGAACCCCAAAATGCAGCGCCGAAAGAGAAGAACGCACGTTTAAAACGCTCACCGTCTCTTTCCACAAACGCGATGCTGCCGGGGTTTGTCTCAGCCATCTTATGGACGTACCAAAGCAACAGATCGTAGCTGGAGATGTCGCTGCCGTCGAGGATCACCCGGGCATGCTCTTTTCCCAGCCAAGCCTGCTTGTATGGAATGTGGACACCATGCTCCCGCAACATGCCCTTCTGAATGTCGATGGCCCTGTACAAGGGCCGGTCCTTCAGCTTCTGAATCACTCGTGCGCTGACCCATTTTTTGGACGCTTTCGGGTGTGACCCCGACCCAATTCCACCACCGCAGGTGTGCGTCGGATCCGTTGTCTTGATTCTGAAGGTATTTCTATTATATTCCTTTGATGCGTGAACGCGCCATTGACATCCACCGGCCGCGCATTCCACAGTGACCCGGTATTTTTTGTTCTTCACGAATTTGAAATCAAAATTCCGACTGATAGCAAAATTGCGAAGTGTATCTCGGAAATGTTCAACGCCATCAAAACGTTGTCCGACGTCCAACGACAACACTTCATGTCGATCGACGACGATGGCGAGGCATGCGACACCATCCGGGTCGCCATGTGGTGGGGACAGTAAGCGCTCCCGATTCAATTCCCCGCCAACACTTCGGTTCAAACGCAAACGATCGGAATTTAAGCATAAAGTCCACTTATTTAAACGCCTAAGTTAATATTTACACGTTAACGAGGCATAGTTAAACGAGAGATGTAATAATGCAAACGGTGTATGATAGTTTACACAAGAAACATGATAAATTAATCGGAGACGCCCAATTTAAACGGATAATTCATTCTTTAATACGAGATAATGGTAGTGTTAAACACTAACCGACATACAACTGCATAATTGTTTTAGAGCAACGCATTACCACGACAATAACTCGTTTTCGGAAGGGCTGGTGGCACGTCATCCGTCTCGACAACCATATCGACTACACCGCCTTTGAGGATGGAGAACACATGACACATGCGCTGGAAGTCCACCTCGTTCTCTATTGGGCAAACCGTATTATGTCCATCGGGTGTGATGAACTTCACCCTCGCGCGACAAACATCGAGACCCCAGCGCTCACAAATCTCACCTAACACTGACGCCCATTCAGTTGACGCGGTGAACGTCAGCACTCGTCCCTCCCCGTTGTATCTAGCAATGGCACAAAAACTGTCCATAATATCGACTTAGCAGAAGGAAAAGGAGAACAAGAACAAAATTATGTAATTCGCCTTCTAAGCTCTCTAAGCGAACAAGAAACCATAAAGGGGGAAAAAACTCACATATGTATGCATAAAAGCCAGACATGACATGATGTGATCGGGCGGGTTTTTTTCTCACCATTTGCAAGGGCAAAAATGGATTTTCGTAACACGGACCCATTTCATGTGACGGACGGGGGGTAGAAGGGAACCAAACTATAACGGAGGGGCTGTCCGGGGTGTGCAAAAATAGGAGGGGATTTTTGGTCAGTTTTGAAATTCCCGAGGGGTGAACAGTAATTTTCTCTTTTTTTAAAGGTCCACTCATCACCTAGGTGATGTGATGAGATAGTTTTGATATGATGTTTTTAAATCCAAAATAAATGAAATTTTCAAGAGGTTATTTGATAATTATAAAAAAAAGACTATATTGGAATAAAGCCTTGATAAAACGATTAAAATTATTTTTAAAAATAATATTATATTATTAGAAAGTTTTAAATAAAATACATAATAATCTAATAAACCTTAATGAATTACAAAATTAAAATAAATTCAATGATGGAAATAAAATGAAAACCTTTTGAGTTCTTTTTTAGCAAACTTCACGAGATCCGTCGCACAATGAGTTGTCAAAAACAAGTAGAGTGATGCACTTGTTAACATGCCTTGATTGATCCTTATAGATTTATTAACTTTGCCAAACTTCATATGATACAATTGGAGTGTATCACATAAATGACCAAAAGCTTTTAAAGAATCCAATGGAGTCAATAAATCTCTAACCATGCACCCCATAGAGAAGAGGAAAACGATATCATTGGACTCACATAACAATGAATGAATAGTATTGTTATAATGTTTTTACGGTATTTGCACAATTTTGCCATAATATTACCAAGCCCAAAATTGAACTTTGATTTTACCTATTCACCATTCAAGTAATAATCTATTGCACCAGATAGTAATTGTTTTTTTTTTTAGCGTATTCATGTGAGATTGTAAACACAAGTTTATATGAAAAGTAAAGCACGCTCAAAGCTAGCTAGGTTTTCATATAATATTATAATCAGTTTAGATTGGGTATATAAGTTTTTTTTCACTAATCCAAATTTGAGCCTGAAAAATTGGGTTTTCCAAAATCTAGCTTGGATAGAATGGTTTTAAGTTATATTTTGCAGATTAAAACATTTATATAACCATTAGAAAAATATTACAGTGAACACCTTGCCCAAAGTGATCATTTTTATTTTATATATATGTTTTACAAACAAAATGGGAAAAATGCATTGCAAAAAGCACTCCTTAAATCTTTAATTTTTGTATGGATATTTTTACAAATAAAAAGGTTCTTACTGAAATAATGAATAAAGGATTTCCTATATATAAATATATATATTAAAATAAAAGGAAGTTGGAATAAAATCGAGAAAACAAAAAAGCAAAAAAAAAAAAAGGAAAAAGAAAAAAAGCTTAACAAAACTCAACCCAACCCAACTCGGCCCGATTAACGGCCCATCAGCACCGATCATCCAGACACGAATCCGGAGACAGTGGTCCTTCATCCTTTGAGTTCCCGCTACTCGTTCGCACCATCTCATCTTCATCAAATCCGAGAAACATCAAAACAGATCTCATCCGTCCATCCCTCCACCTCATCATCCCATGACGAACCTCTACAACACTCCCCCCTTCTGTTCTCTTTCCTGAAACCCCACTTCACCCCTCTGCATCTCTATCTCCTATCTCCGCCATGACTTCCGGCGATCCAAGCACCCCGCCGGCGCCGGAGCAGGAGCATCCACCCATTGCCATAATCCTCCATCACCTCCTCCCTCTCCTCCTGTCCGCCTCCCTCTCCGTCCAATCCCTCGTCGGCCGTTGGCGTCTCCTGCATTCCAAGCTCTCCCTCCTCCGCTCCTCTCTCTCCGCCGCCGCAGACTCCTCCTCCGATCACCCTCTCCTCCTGCACCTCCTTCCTTCCCTCCTCTCCACCCTCCGTTCCCTCCACTCCCTCTCCTCCCGCTGCCTCGACCCCCTCTCTCCCCTCCGGCAAGCTTCTCCTCCAGAGCGACCTCGACATCGCCTCCCTCCTCCCTCTCCCTCCATCTACACGACCTCGACCTCCTTCTCCGCTCCGGCCTCCTTTTCCACCCCGATCCACATTCCAACGCCATCGTCCTCTCCTCCTCCACCTCCGACCTCCCCCTCCTCCTCCGTGACCTCTTCGCCCGCCTTCAGATCGGCTCGATAGACCTCAAGCACCAGGCCCTCGACTCCCTCCTCTCCCTTCTCTCCTCGGACCCCTCCAAACTTTCTCCGATCATCCTCCAGCAAGGCGACATTCCCTCCCTGATCCGCCTCCTCGACCCCTCCACACATTCCCTCCTCCGCGATCTCGCCGCCTCCGTCGTGTCCATCCTCTCCACCGCCTCCGATTCCTCCCCGCCGCGCCGTCTTCGACGAGGGCGCCCTCGGTCCCCTTCTCCGCATCCTCGAATCCGGATCTACTTCGCTTAAGGAGAGTGCTGCCGCCGCGATCGAAGCCATCACCTCCGATCCGTCCAATGCCTGGGCCATCCTCGCTTACAATGGCGTTCCTATCTTAATCGACGCTTGTCGCGCCGTCTCCAGCTCTTCTCCCGTCCAAGCCCTGGCTGCCGGCTCTCTGAACAACATCTCCTCCGTTGACGGCATTAGATCGGCCATGGTTGAGGAGGGTGCCATCCCGGTCCTGGTCGATCTCGTTCTCTCCGGCTCTACTGCCGTGCAGAAGCATGCCGTGCTTTGTCTCTGGAATCTCGCTTCCTCCGGCGAGGAGGAGATCCAGCATTTGATCGTCCAAGAAGGAGGTCTCCAGAAGCTTCTCCAATTGATTCGAGACGCCCCCAACCCCGAGATCCAAGAACACGCTTTGCGAGCAATCCAAGCCTTTTCAGCTTCCCCAACTGCCGGCAAAATCCTCTCTTTATCTCCGGGGATCTTTACCCATCTCGGTGAGCTGATTACACTTGGCGCCGCCGCAACGCAGCAGGCGGCGGCCGCCGTGCTCTGCAACCTCTTCCCGAGCGAGGATAGCAAGCGCGCCATGGCCGCTTGCATGGCATCGCTAGTAAAGATCATGGAGCAGGCCAAGCCGGCTAGCGCGCAGGAGAGCGCCGCACGCGCTTTGGTTGAGCTACTCGCCGTGCGCCCCAATCGGAGGGAGTTCGTGAGGGACGAGAAGAGCATGGCAAGGTTAGTCCAGATGCTGGACGTCAAGAGAGAGGAAGTATGCAAAGAGTACCCGGTTTCGGTGGTGCTAGCCCTCACCGGCGCAGGCGCCGGCACCCGGAAGAGGCTTGCCGACGCCGGCGCTAGCCATCACCTTCAGAAACTTGTGGATGCCGGTGTGCCAGGTGCCAAGAAGGCCTTGCAGAGGCTCTCCGGCAGCCGGCTGAAGACGCTCTTCTCCATGGCCTGGCGGGAGTGACCAACTCTTCCATTCACTAATCCAACAACACAAATACCTGGTAATTTTCCTTGAATTTTCCCCCATTAATTTACTGCTTATCTGCATGACTGCATCCCAAATTTTACTGATTTAATCATTTGAAGTTTCTCTGCATATTTTTCCTGAAAATTTTCATAGCTTTGATCCAGACTGAAAATTCTCTGCATGAATGAAGATAAAACTTTAACATGACAAGTTCTTGTGAACATTTTGGAGTTTTTGAATCACTCAGTTTCTTAAGATAATTAGTGATGCTTTAAAATTTTATATCATATTAGAAATAATTGATTCAAGACATTCAACTTGATCACAATAGCTCTGGTATTATATTAAGATGCCATGAAATCAAATGAATCAAGTTAACATTTACAAGGATACAGACAATGAACTTATAAAGAACACATTTTGGAGTTTTTGAATCACTCAGTTTCTTAAGATAATTAGTGATGCTTTAAAATTTTATATCATATTAGAAATAATTGATTCAAGACATTCAACTTGATCACAATAGCTCTGGTATTATATTAAGATGCCATGAAATCAAATGAATCAAGTTAACATTTACAAGGATACAGACAATGAACTTATAAAGAACACATCATGTTTAACTTAAATATATAAATATAACTAACCATAAAGAAAGTAATTTTAGATCACAACATTGATTTGCTAGACAAATTTGATTCATGACGTTCAACTTGATCACAATATCTCTGTTACTAAATATGCCATGGTATTACTAGGATAGAGACGATGAATGTATGAGGAGTGCATCATGTTAACCTAAATTTATAAGTAGCTATAAAGGGAGTAACTTAAATTTGTCTAAATAATACTGGAAATGCCGGAATCATTCTATTCAGCTTGAAATCTACATTTTAAGATGCCGGGATCGAATACTTATCTTAAACACAACATTTCCAAATTCAGGAATGATGCGTTAAAGAGTAAAGTCTATTTTTTGTTCCAATAATAGACCTGGTATAAAGTCATTTTTTTCTTGGATGAATTACCAGACAAGTTAATGATAACAGGGATAAATCCAAAACAATCCAATAATAAACTTAGTCTGACCAAATAGGGATCTATAAGTTCATCCATGGGGTATCTTATCCTTTTATGCTTGTTCAAATACTTTGCATGCACTTCAATTCAGTAGACTTATTTGGTGCAAGTAATGTTGTTTCTTGGAGTACAGGCGACGCAGATGCTATATTATTTTACAGATTTTTTTTAGGTTGTTTAATAATTAAACAATCATTTGGTTGTTGTAGGTAATGAAAGAGTCACAGGAGTAGGTGTTATTACAGTGGGGAAAAAAAAGAATCAATATTTAGCGATATACAAATTAGGTCTTCTTATTGACTGAGAGTGACAACAAAGGGGAGACATGGATGCGGAGTTTTAGCAAGTATCCTTATCCTATTTCCTTTTTTTTAATTATAATTTTATTTATTTGTTTTTGTTACTTGACTTGGTTTGTCATGTCATTATCAAAGCATGAAAACGATGTTGTGTTCTTTTGCTTCTTTTCTTTATTTTTTATACATTGTATAAAAGATTGAATGAGCGAGTCTGTGTGCATTGAGAGAAGCTGAGTGTCTTGTGTGTGTGTGTGAAAATGTTTTCATTTTGTTTCTTTTTTTTCCCTTTTTTTTTGTTTTTGGATCTAATTTGTTTGTCTCAAGATTCAAGTTTTTATTTATTTAGATTATTATTATTATTATTATTAGATGTCCTTGGATTCTTCTCTGTGAAATGGCCATTTTGGCTGGCATACCACTTGTGAAAAGCATGAACCAGCTGTGTCCCTCTTTCCTCATTCATTGATTCATTTATTTTCATAATTAATTAAGATTCTCATAGGAAAAGAATATGAAAAATTAGACGGACAGCAGCATTACAGGTGTAAGAATAGCGCTTGGCAATAAATGAAATAAATAATTATTTTTTTATTCATTAATAAACAGGTAGTACCAGTGTAGAGTGGTGTTTCATTATTTAGGTTATTTTTTGTTATAAAATAAAAAATATAGTATAATTTTATTATATAAAAAATATAAGTGATTATTATAAAAATTAAAATAAAAAATTATTATATAAATATTTTACAGTTTACAACGAGAAAAAAACACATATTTTATAATAAAAAAATATTTTATTTTAAATAATATTTTTTTTATGTTGTAACATTCCTATTATACAGTAATTTTATAATATAAATTAAATACTCAAATCGTTAATATAGCATAATTTTTATAAAATAATAAATTATGATATATTGTACATATTATGTCATAATTTTGGGTTAATTTAGATGTAATAATTCTTTAGTTTATAAAATTCAAAATTAGTTATTTTTAAAAAAGTTATAAAGCATATATTTTTTTTTTTTTGTGGTTTGCCCAGAAAGCGAAGCTAGCTTCAATTTTTTTAATATCAATATTTCACGTAGGAAAGATGAAATTGGCTAATAATTATATTTTATTTTCAAAATAAGGGCAAACCCCAAAAATATTCAAATTTCATCTTATTTTTCTAATGTTTATCCATAAACAAATTTATTTTTCTTAAAAAAAATCATAAAGTGTGGGAGAGTAATTAATATGATGTCTTAACTTTTGGATAGAAAATAAAAAGGTATAAATTAAAAATTAAAACATTTTTTTTCTTTTGTTCATTGACTAGCCTATATATATATATATATATATATATATATATATATATATATATAAAGGTGCATATAGTTTGTACTTATTCCATAAATAACAATTGTTCAACTCTTTTATGAAAAATGGCCCACTCCTCTTAGCTGATTGCCATTTTTGTTTTTAGCTGCATAAAATATAAGATTCTTTTAATAAATAAGTGAGGAAAGTGTACAAATATTGTATTAATTGTTTTACACATCTGTTTTTTTACCTTGTGTGGATTTGGGGTTCGATTTTGAGGTTTGATTCTCATAGATCAAAAAAATCATTGACACATATATGAATTATATCCATTGGTTTTTTTTATCTCTTATCATAATATCTATTATTATTATTATTATTATTATTATTATTGAAGATGGACAAGTTATTCAATTCAATCAATATTATTTGAGAAATTGATCTTTTAGTCACTCACTTCTTGACCAAAGAAAGAAAGAGTTGCCAGTATTTTTAATATTTCATTTTAAAAAATTCAATTAAATTTATCTGTGTTGAGATGAAATTATTTATTCCTTTATATTGTTGAATCAATATATATATTATAACATTTTTCTTTATTTTATTATGGATGGATGTGATATTTTATATTTTATGGTTGTTTTTCTTATATTTTTTAAATTACTATAAGATAAATTTGTCAATGTTCAGTGGTAAATAAAATTATTAAATATATAACAGTACTTTTGAAAAAAATAAATTTTTTTCAATCGGAGATAAAATCTGTCCACAGCATGCATAGACATGGAATACAACTATAGATTTAATAAGCACGAGTATACACTTTCATTTATACGGGTTTAAAGCTTTGATTTTAGATTCTTCTTTAAATAAATATTCATTTAAGAATTTGGTGCTAATAATTGATAAAAATAAAAATTTGAAATATCACTGTAAAAATTGATGTTTTTGAGTCAACATGCAAATGTCACTATTTCAAATGAGTAACTTTTCTTTTGCAAAAGTCACAAATTGTAAACAGTGTAGCAGAGCTACTAGCTGTAAAGAACACATCCTTCTCTTCCCATGTACTCCTCTTCATCATTGCTTTCAAGTTTACTTCATCTTGCTCCACCAAACCTTCATTTTATATATATATATATATATATATATTTTTATTTTTATCTTTTTACTTCAATCAAATTTAATTTAATTCAATTCAATTAAATTTAATTAAATAAAATTTTATAAAAAAATATGTAAAATTTATATAAGTAATACTTCAAAATTATAAAAGAAAATATAAAAAACGCTTACTATGTAAAAGTTTTAGAAAACCATAAATGATAATGGCAAGCTTATCCACAATACTATAAATAAATAAACAAATAAAAGTTACATAAAAGAATCTTCACATTATAAGGATAAATAACAATAAATAATGATTTAAAAAAAGGATGTTTACTTATTTTAAGACATAATTATATAAAATAATAATTTAAATACTGAAAGTAAACATCCTTGATATATCTAATAAAACTTAAAAACCAAAACCTTTCCTCCATCCTGCAATTGACAACACTGACCAAATATTGAAATATGTTTAATATTTAGATGTATATATATATTTGGTGAGTCCGTGAGTGAATGTTTAATAGTCATACTATTGAAAAAATTTTGAAAATCAAGTAATATTACAAATTAATAATATATAGTATTTAGTAATATATGAACCTATCATAATACAACCAAATTATTTCAATAAAAATTTTCTTTGTATACCTCCTGTCCAAAACCTCTCTTTATCTTTTATAATTACAAATATATATCCATAATCCATGCCATTACTGCAGATATCTCAGCAATATTAACCCCTGATTAACTATTAATTTGCAAGAAGTGGAAAAGGAAAAAGGATAGAAGAGAGTTGAAATTTTATTTCATTTCAACTCGAGTTGCAATCTCATGGCTTGTCTACAATTATAAAAAATAAAAATAAAAATAATTAAAAATAAAAAAAAGAAGACATTATGTACTCAAAAATATGAGAAAGAGTTTACAAAGAGTTCCAATGCGCTTCTAATGCATTCCTTTTCATCACAAAGGATAGCTTGAAATATGGCCAAAAAAGGGATTGCCAAAAGAAAAAGGAAAAGAAAAAAAATAAAAATACATAAGAGGTGCTTTTGCAGCATAAGCATCATAAATCATCATCAAAGCCAACAACCAAAGCTTCCAAATGATCAATGGATGCTAGTCAAAGTCATAGAGGGATAAATCTAATATTTCGCTACTTGTTTCGATGAATTCGTCGATCTTGGACCGAAGGAAATGGAATAAGCTTGCGCCGCAGTTTCATGTCGGAGGAAAGAATCTGTTGAGATTGAATGGCAGTGTGTAGAACTCTTCATTTCGGTTGTCGCCTCTAAACGTTCGGAATTTTACCCACCAGGGCATGCCTCTGTCCTTTTTCGACTTCTCTACTTCCAAAGTGTTGTCCAGAAATACGCTGACGATCAGACCAACAGTCGGCGGCGACAGAAATATTGTGTTCAAGAAGGCATTGAACTGCAACCAACAAGTTTTAGTCCCAACAGAAAAAAAAAAAAAAAACAGAATCAAGACAACAATTATTATGTTCAAAATCCTTCCATGTCAAAATAGCATCATTTAATAATTCATGATTGCTTCTTGAGTTTCTGTACCCATCAATGAGTTGTTTTCTGTGTGTGTGTTTTTGTTTTGCATCTAACTTGGTTAAAATAGACTAACATTCATCAAGGAGGTGTATTAGAATCATCAACAGTTCTACATCAGTTAATTTAGTAAATATGAACATCCTATCAGTTTTAAGGTTCTTGAATTAGGTCTGGATAATGCATTCCGGTTGCATCTAGCATCTTGTTCGTTTTCCATGGTTTATGTTTAAAATGGAGAGTTTGCATGCTCATGATTTCTATACGTTGTTGTTTCCTCGATAACAATACGCACTGAGATAACATTGGAAAATAGAAAGATGAGACCTGTAGGAACTTCACTAATATATCAAAGGCTTAAACTTGTAAAAGTTACTGTATTTATGTATTTATTGCAATCTACTAAAAGTCACTGGTTCCCGCCGAACGTAGACGCATGGAATGTAGATGCATGGAAAGGCAGGATAACAAGTAGAAAAAAAAATGTGTATCATAATAGAGAAAAAACGATAATAAACTAACCCATCCTGCTCGTGTATGTACCGGGCCATGACCAGACGTCCCCCAAGAGTCATTGAAATATTGTGGAACAGAAATGCCGAGGAAAAGTGAGAGCCCGGTGATAATTAGGTTCCTCATTGAGTTCATATTGGTAAACTGAAGGAAGGATAATCCAACAGATGCTGCAAAGATTCACAAAGAAAATAAACAAAACATACCAAGAGTGAAGAAAAAGAATTATTTCATCAACAAGAGAGGGCGCAGCGCGTACCAACAAGGCCAAAAAGCACACAATATAATGCGGCAAATATAGGGAATGGAATCGAAGCAAAGAGAGCCCCAAACTTTCCTGAAAGGAAAAGATGAATGTCAACCATTTTTTTCATCAGCTTCACAGAATATAGAAAGGTAAAAACATACCCAGCATTGAAAAGAATATCATGAATCCAGCAGCTATTTGAACCACCCTCCGGCTACCAACTCGAGTTAGTCCAAGAAGGCCCACATTCTCCCTTGGATTGAAGCAAAAACCAATTTTTATCAATATTTCCATTTTTAAGTACAACATGCTGCTCCAGAATTCAGAAAGTTTCCAGATTCTTACACAGATACGGTAGAACCTGTTCCTGTACCAAAGAGACCATCAAGCAGTACACCTATTCCCTGCATCAGGGAGATCGAGAATATCAGCTTTCCAAAAGACAGCTGAGTTAGCGATAATGAAAGACGCTGGAAATCCCAAGTAAGGTGGTGTACACTATATTATTATCAAAATAGTTCATTTGTCATGCTTTAGAATGCATGAGGCACCAAATAAGTATTTTGATTTTCACATCCGGTTTCCTTCTGCAATCACCGTGCACTTCATAGAGCATCCTTCCTAGTAATCCATTGAGCATTTGGATATTGTTGAATTTTTTTACATTTAATTTCCATAATGCTTGCGTTAATATGTACAAAAATACATGATTACTTCCCTGACTTAAAAAAAAAAGCTGTCCAAATATTGAAGTACTTTACTTAGTGCAGGATCATTAGTTATTTTTATATGGCCCCTTAATACATGTATGGAGCACAGAAGCATATAAATACACCAATCAGTTTGATTATGACTTGATTTAGCACCATTGCTTTTATATTCTACTATCTACAACCAGCAAACCAATTTAACTCCACTGAACTGGACACTCACTAGTAGGGACAACTTTTCTTTGAAGATGATGACCTGTATTAACTTTATGATACATAATACAGAACATAAAAAATTTGTTGTGATCCATCATTTGTATTGGATAATCCTCAAAAAAATATAATTTATCCATCAACATCTTTGTTGACTGAGATGAAAATGGGCAAAATGATGTTCTTTTAGTTACCTTCTTCCTCTCACTAGGCATTATTAAATCCCCACATTATTATCACCTAAAGTCAAGTTCAACTTGGGCCAAGTCATTGTAACAAAATTTAGCCATCCAAATGGCAGACAAACGCTTACATGGCATGCCATACTGTCTCATGCTCATAATGACAGTAACTCAATGTAAGACTCCTAAACTTCAACTCTGAATGATGTAGATACTGTTTGGAGGTAAATAAGAAATGTAAAGATTAAAATATCAAGAGGAAACCCTTATACAATGATCCACCTCACCTGCCAGCCAATGCCTCGACTCAGAACATAAGCAGGTGGAGGAGTCGCAATGGCCAAACGAGAGGCAGCCTTGTATGCGGCAGTGGACTGCATGTATACAACAGAAAAGGTAAATATAGGTATCAAGCTGATAACTTCGTAAAGCCATAGAATACCACCTCAGCTAAAGATACAAGAACTGCAGCCATCATAGCTACAGAATGTCCAGCATTAAATGTTGGAGCCCCCCATTGAAGAGGATATGGAAACTTGAACCTGAAACAAAGCATCATCGACACATGAGCAACATAGCATTTACAAAGATTGCCCATGAGCAAAAAACCACATGCTTTGTAGTACTTAACCAAGGAGCTGTAGATATGAGATTTGCTCTGTCAGTGCGACAACTGTCTTGAGTTTTTGCAGGTCGATGCCTGTAGGCACCACCAGCAGTCAGAATAAGAGCATATAGCCAAATGATCGAGACACAAATTACAACTGGAAAGCGCTCAAATATGGGGATATCCCTGAATGGCCTGTAGTGCTTTAGATACTGCAGTTGAAGGAATTGCAAGAATTTTGGTTAAAGATCATGGTGATAGAAAAGCACACAAAATTAAGTCTTTCACTTAGATGATAAAAGAAGTACCTGAGATAGGCCAATTACCAATAGAAGCATGGGTATACCAATCTCCACACAATTACCAACCTGAGGAGAAAATAGTTCCAGACCAGTATTATTTCAGAACATCATGAAGGAACCAAAAGGAGACATTGACATGCAAAACAGTAATGGAATATACCGCAGGAAAGCCCCTCTCAAACAACCCTAAACCAACCAATCCAATAACAGGTGCCATACCAAGAGGGCTAAAAAACCTGAAAATGATTTAAAGGACTTACGATTCAAGAATGGCATTAATCACACACATATCTGTTTCTCAGAATAATAAAATAAAAGAATACCGTGAAAAAATTCCCCAAAGTTGGCTATAACCAAGTATAATTTGCAAGCTTGAGGCTATAATTAATGCTCCTTGTATGGCTCGCATTGTTTGTAGAAATCTCTGCAAGTTACGCATATTTGAGTGGAGCACCTCTTAGAAAACCCTAAAATAAGGGAATATTCTGCTGAAAAACATATTCAACAAAGGATCTAAATCATGCTGTAGGAGAATTACTAGTTTCCAGTAATTCAGAGGTGATTACCTCTTGTGGATCAGAGATCCGCTGCAGAGACGAGTCGCCTATAATGTACAAGATTGGTACAACATACGCAAAAGACCCACCGACAACAGTTGGTAGACGTGTTCCAAACAATGCTTGCAAAAGAGTGTTGATGCCCGAGACAAATAGTATTGTTTGTATGACACGAACTTTATCGCCCTATGTAGCATACAAAAGAAAATAAAATAAAGCGTAGCTTTCATGGAAAATGAATGAAAATTACAATGTGAAAAAACATTCCAAATCTGGAAATATTTTGCGCTTACAGCACTTCCACCCATCAAAGGAACAAGCATTGAAGGTATCATTACACTAGTGCCTAGCATCAAGATGTAGTTTTGAAAGGCCAACAGAATAGTTTCAACTGCAGACAAATTGTTCATTCCAGATAAATAAGAAGCTTAAATAAAAAACAAAAAAAGTTGACAACATGACAAAGAGGCAGAAATGTCAGGAAAAAAAAGAACAGAAGCAAAGGAAAGAACAAACATTCAAAAGATGCTGTCCAACAAATGTAAGTAGAGCTTTTCATTATGCCACTAATTTTCCACAACCAAAATGGTGTTGAATATAGATGTTTCAGATAAAATTGAAGAAATTTTCAAGAAATGAGGATGTATGTTACATGCATGTATACACCAGTGACTAGTGAGACATATTAAACAAGGTGAACAAAAGCAGGCTAATCCAGGCTTCAACCTGTATAAGCCTGAGACGGCCAACATATTAACAAGACCAATTTCTTAGATTGAGCCCTTTGCCTTGCGATATATAAGTTGAACTTTAGCCTGACCCTAAAAGTAAATATTTTGATTAAAATATGTAATTGTATACTTCAATAAATTATTACACATCCCAGCAAAGGGTCAACGTCAAGTTACCGAACAGGTCAGGCCTGGATTGTCCCAACAGAGCGGCTGCCCGACCAGTACACGAAACTATATTCTGTTCTAACAAAGACCTTGCCAACCTCTCGTTTGGAAACATAAAATCAAATTAATGAAGTGGCATGCATCTGAAAACTACTAATTCTTTGCAATATTTGTATAAAGTTAATTTTACCTTTCAACTATCCTTGAACTCCAACTATAGAAATTGGAAGTCTAAGACTTCCACCATATGACTAGATATAGGCCCAAATACAACAGGGGAGCTAAACTAGGTATATAACAAAAAGCCGCCAAAAGCCAATATACAGATGCCTTGTATATCTCAAGTCATGTTGAAATTAAGGAAGTTTTAGTCAATGACACTAATGTCAGATGGATATAGTAGGGAAATGCTATACATGAGGATAGAATAAATTTAAAAGGCAAAAGTGATCAATATTAAAACAAGTATGTTTTATGATCCCTAACTTTAGTTTGTAAGGAATCAACAAATATAAGCTGAAAATAGCAATAGAGGTAAATACTGAAATTTTGATTTGCTATTATGATTCATACTGTGCGGCCAGAGTTGCAAACAGACCATAAAAGGCATGAATTTGTTAAAAGAATGTAATCAAGGATCTTACAAGATTGAACAAGATGCACAAAACAAAATTTTACGTTTTTAGCACAATAATATAATTTCAATTATAACTATGGATGCAACCAATTGTAGAAACCTTGGACATGATTTTGGTAAAGACACGATTTGACATTTCTGGAAAGAATTTGCTCAACTTAAATTTAGAAGTAATAACTAAATCAGCTTCAATGCCAATACCTGAAAATAAACAATAATCTAAGATCATATCTTTTAGGGTAGTGGTATTCTTAGTTTAACAGTGATATGAAACAAGTTTGTTACACAATAGACACATGAAGCTGAGTAATAGTTGGGCAAACATTCTGAGACGAGATCGTTCAAAAAAATATTATGAGGAGCCATCATACCATCCACGTTGCCTCGAGATGCAAATTTTTATGTTGAATCATGTGGTAATAACAATACATTGCAGTTTGGGGCCCAGCGTTGAGCCAACCAAGTCTTAATATATAAAATGTGCCTGTAGTGCCAGTAAATTTCATAAAAAGAATTCACCACAGCACATGATAGCTCAAGTAAGCAGCAACGTATGGTGTCATGACCAATTTTAACAAACATCCACTATTTGGCATTCCTCATCAACTATCGTTCCGTAAAACCTAACATCCATCATTACCTAGCTATTAGATCACATTGCTCTGGATAGACTCAATAAATATTCAACAACTCCAACCCATCTGTTTCTCCCACAAAAGGAAAATCTTGCAAATATTCCTGGTGAATTAAGAAACCAGCAACCATTTTCTCCCTGGATTTCTCCATAGCTCAGATAGACTCACTAAAAGTTCAATTACTATTGGCAACCAAAAGGAAGCATGGCAAGACAGACATGTTGGAGAATTCTAATATTAGTCAAATAACATCAGCTTGCTCTCCACAGAGAAGATTTAGATAAAGTTTCTATACTAATCAGACTTCTTTATTATATCTTTAGTCACTAGCCATTTTTTACTGACAACCAGTAAAAAACCTACCATTTTAACTGCTATTCTCGGTTTTAATTCCCACAAAAACAAAAAAAAAATGAAGCAGTCCAAGAATCCAATTCCTATTCCTACCAAGCGAATTCATGGAGTACATGGTCCCCCACAACCAGCAATTAAAACAAAAAATTAATATCTGAAATCCAGAATGCATCACAACTAAAACAAAAAATCAAAGACGAGAAAACCCCTCGATCAGCATCATATCACTCTAAAAAATAGAATCTTTCAACATGACTAAAAGCATTCTATCAAACAAAACTTCAGCCAAAAGCAACATACTAAGCAAGACCCAAACAAATGAAAAAAAAAAGAGCCAACTTTCCCTCTTTTCTCCTAAGGAACCACAAAATCACAACGCAAAACAAAACACCACAAAAACCCCAGTGTCTTCCAGTGCAAAACAAGATCAAAAAACCAATTTTTTCTCAAAGAAAAATAAGGTAAAGGGGCAAAAATGGAGCCATGACAGAATGAAGACAGAGACAAGCTCTTACCCCAAGGCGGGTTGGAGTCTATACAGTACTCCAGGTCCTGGAGCTGCTCCATGGGAGGATGGCTTATGTCCGCCATTAGAGAACCACCAAAACACCAAAGAGAGAGCACAGAGAGATGCAGACACAGAAAGAGAGATAGCGAGAGGGAATATGAGAAGCAAAAAGCAAGCCAGATGCTCGAAGATGTGTGTGTGTGCGAGAGAGAGAGAAAGGACCTCGATGAAGCCACAGAGAGGGAGAGAGAGAGGGGCTCGCTTTTTTCTTTTGAAATCTGAGACGATGAACCAAATGACGTAAATACCCCTGCCCACTTGCCTAAATTTTCGTAGCTGCGGTTGTTTGCATTTTCACATTTCAACCCTCAAATATAGTGAAATTATCAACCCCTCTCTCTTTTTTATTTTTACAATTTCACACTTGCCATCTGGAACAATGTTTTTAGTTTATGTTTATATTTATATTATGCAATATTATTAAATATTGAGGATATAATTAATTTAATAAATATATCAGAAGGTATTTAGTAACGTCAAGATAAATATATTCTTATAAATTGTACAGTATCTAATGAATCGTATTGAATATGTAATTTAGATTTAAGAATTTTTCAGGATATAACAAAATAAAATCAGCTTTGGCGAGTAATTTTTCCATTTTTCAGGGCGCGGCAAGTAAAAACGTACTCGTTTTTTAATTTTAACCAAAAAAGGACTCTGGACTGTGGTTGGATCGAACCGCACATTAGCCTCGGGATGTGGTCTCCGGAATAGCACTCGGTGCGGTCGGAACTCGGGGTTGGAGAAAAAGGACGTGATGCTTGGAAAAATGACCGTTGGATGTACCTCGTGATGTGTGATCTTTTATGATTGATTTACCTTTACTTTAAAAACCTTGGAAAAGATGTTTTCCTTAAAAGCCTTTTGTATTTTTTTATCTTTTTAAAACTTGAAATTACACCACAACCATCTCATGAAGTTCCATTAGGAACATGACTCATATGACTATTATTATTATTATTATTATTATTATTATTATTATTATTATTATTAGAGCTTTTTGCAGATGTATCTTTGAATAATTTTAAAATTACATATTTACCACTGAACAAAAATAATTACATACATGCCCATGAATAATACATATAATTATGTATATACCCTGGGTTCAAATTAGTTGAAAAATCATCCGTTAACAAACATCAGATATATAATATGACCATTATACCTTTTGCATTTATACCTTTGAAAAAAAATTTTATTATAAAATGTTCATTTATGAATACCCCTTAGTAAAGTTATAGAAGGTTATTTTAGATATTTTATATATCTTAATCAAGATTATAACTGTAATTAATAAAGTTAATTAACTTCTGTTAACAGAATCTAACAGTATGGGTATATCTGTAATTATCAATATTTTCAGGGGTCTGTACACAATTATGTTTTTTCTGAAAATAAATATGTAATGATAGAATTTTTTAGGGATATATACTCAATTTTCTCTTATTATTATTGTTGTTGCTGCTGCTGTTAATTAACTTTTAATTTAATGGCACTCAGTTTTTTATATAAAATCTTCTTCTTTTAATGGGAAAAAAAGATGATTTATTTATTGAAAAATAAAAAATAAAAAAATAAATTTTAGCTCATAAAAAATGATGGCATAAGATTAATTTCACTTTTGTGTGCGTCTTGTTAGTGGTTTGTGTACATTTTATCAATATATATGTATGAATTTACATCCTCTATGGACGTCCATAGATAAAAAATCTGTGGATATCCATCATTAGCCGTTGGATTTTGATCCAACGGCTGACATTGATTACTATATATCATTGTTTCAAATAGCAACCACTGTACATTTACTGTAGCAACTACTGTTCATCAATGTTAACCGTTAGATTTAAATCCAACGGCTAATGATGGACATCCATAGAGTTTTTATCTATGAACATCCATTGAGAATTGATCCTCTATATATATATATATAATTTAATGAAAAATATTTAACATTATATATATTCATAGGTTATACATTTAGCTTTCTTTACATGGATTTCGTGTATATTTTGAGTTATAATTATTAGAAAACATTTATATTTTGAGAAGATATTTATCTTTATTTTATATTTACAAGAAATATTTAAATTTATTGGGAAGGAGAACTTTTTTTTGTTTTGGATTTTATAAATTTATTATTAAATATAAGAAAAAAAATTGATTATATTTCCTAGAAACTGAAAAAAATAAAATTATTAAAGACAAACATGACTGAAGAATTAGCTGTAAACACGGTAAATTTATTAGACTGGGAATGAAGAAAATTTGTACTCGGAGCAATAAATTTTTTGGGAAATTACAAAAATACCCTTTATAGTGTTTTTGGTGGGCATTCTCCCACTCAGTTAATAAGTTTTTGGAAAAAATATAAAAAACATCTTGTGGTTTGAAAGATTTGAGTATCAGCTATAAAAAAAAACAGATTAAAAAAAGATTTGAAAGATACAAAAATGCCCTTAATAATTTTTTTAATTTTTAAACTACATGGTTAATAAAAAAAACTTTTATCTAGTCATTAACGGTGTTCATTCACAAAGACAAAATCATGATTTTATTTAAAAACCTACGTATATGGTATAAAAATGTATATTTTTTTTTATTAATCTTTCCCAAAATGCTATTAAACAAAAGAAAAACTTAAATCCTATGCTAAGCTACATTAACATGAATTTGTTCTTCATTTTAGCAGAAAAATCACATAGTGTTTTTTTTTTTTAAATCTTTGTCCCTATTTCGCAAATTTATGAAACCACAAAATTTTAAAATGTTTTTTTTTTATTTCCTCTACATATGCTTCTCCTTGTGGCTTTTTTTCCTCATTTATCATGGTTTTGATCTCACACATGTACCGTGTTTTTGATGGACTATAGAGTGTTTATGCAGTTGCATAGTACTGAGACAAGGGATTTCAATCAGTAGACTATTCATTCACTATTCTGGTATTGCATGGTTTTGAGACCAAAAGATTTCGATATCTTGATAAAATAATTTTTATTATGACAATATATGTGGATTTTTAGATATTGTGCCATATTGATCAAGCAATATTCATCTAGCATCAAATAATCAAAGCGGAAACTTTATATTTGCCGATCTATTTAATGATTGAGCCTACTTTTTTTAATATGGTCCATGTGTTTACATATTCAGTTGTGAATGTATGTAATGAGTGAATGCATCATATATTATATGAATCTAGTCTATTTATTGGGGGTTATACCAATATTTGGATAATGTAGCATAATTACACACCAATAAACACCTAATCAGCAAGTAGCAAACAAAAATCCAATCACTAGAATAATAAACGTTGGTCAAACAATGCTAGATCTTGTAAAAAAAACCTTCGAGCGTTAGAAAAAAAACTATAATACAAGTAATTTCAAAACTTTTTATGAGAACTAAGTCAATACCTATCTTCTCACCCTTAAGCTATTCTGTGAGCTTAAGATCTTATAAAGTGAACCTCAATAAAAGAATAATTACTTCTTTGAGCAATAATAATCTACTCTCAAAAGAAAAAGCCATTTGCTAATGACCGATTTCTCACCCTTGCAATATTATCTGATATTGCATGATGTAAAAAGAAGGTCTTAGTAGTACCTTTTCCTCATTCTTCTCCTCCTAGCTTCAATGTTTCTTTTGATGCCAAAGAATGTTCTCAAGCTTCTTCTCTCAAGCATTCCCACGCTCCACGACACTTAATCATTCTTCTTTAATCACAACCCTAAGCCCTATAAAAGATAAGGTTGGAATCGTGGTAGCACTTAGGCGCCATAACCCAGGGCCTAGGCCATGAACTTGCTATTTTCTCTAAAACTCCGGGGCCTAAGCACTAAGACCTAACACCTAGACACAAGTTTCTGATAAGCTTCAAAGTTACACTACCTAGGTACCACATACGAGTGCCTAGGAGCTAAAGGCTCAATCAGAAACTGTTCTCTTGTTTCATTGGTGCCTAGATGATACGACATGTGCTTAGGTGTTGAGTTTTTCTAATGTCTTCTTTAACAGGACTGGATGCACAATACTATTTGCTTAACAAACAAACCATTTCTAGTGAACCAGTGTGTTGTTAAAGATATTTCATTTATTTACTGATTCAATCTTTCTGTCTATAAGCACATTGAATGTGTGTAGTCTGCGTAACCTATTATGAACTTTGATTCATCTCCTTAGTGAAAGTTTGGTATATGTAATGAGTGAATTGTGTACTTTTAAAGATATTCTATTTGTTTACGAATTCAATCTATTTATTTAGAAAAGTTTATTATATATTTTTTTTAAAAGTGATAAGCACCTTTAACAGAACAAAAAGTACAAAGATGCATATGTTATGGTGGCTTAATGAATTTTTAAAAATTTACCATGTGAGGTGGGTTAACATATGGGTAATGACGACTTGCCACATGCATCTAAGATGATATATTATGAACCATAACCCCATGATGATAAATTTATCCTATTATGCAACCCTTGAAGAGTGAATAATATCGTTCTCACATGGGACCTAGTGAACAATGAATAGATAGTAATGTATAGTATTCCTATAGTATTATACAACATTTACACAATACCAAGTCCAAGGGGATTTCGGTCCCTGAGCTACCCATTCATTTTTTTTATAAGATACGACTCGACTACCAGTAGTTCTCCTTTATTTACATATTTAGTGAATGTATGTAGTGAGTGAATATATCTTATTATGAACTTAGTCTTGTTGTTTCGTGCATGGTTTATCTGTTTAATAAGTGACCCTGTAATTTTAATGATGGTCTATTTTGTAAAAGACTTGGTTCAACTATTTAAAGATTCATTCATCTGTTTACGTATTTAGTAAATGTGTGTAAGGAATGCGTGTATCAAGTTATGAACCATGTGCACTTGTTGAATGAGTGAATTTATGTTTCTAAAGATGATTTATTAGTTTATAGATTCAAAACATTTTTTTTACAGAAAAATCTGAAAAAGAGGACTACTTACTTCAATTTTCTAAAAGATTTCTTTTTGAAAAGTATAGACAAACTACGGGCAAGATTCAAATTCTCGACTTTTGAGTTAAGAAGGATAGCTATTAAACTTTGAAGTGAAGTAAAATTTTCACTTGATAGAACTTTGAAAATTAAATATTTTAAATTTTTAAAAAATTATTTTTTAAAACAATAATAAATAATTGTTAATAGTAGCATTTTTAAAAGTTAATCATCATATATAATTATAAAAGAAATTATTTTTTTAAAAAAATTTATAAATTGCTAGGGCGAAAATAATAATAAAAAATTGTAGCTAGCATTTAGTAACACAAGAGAGGGAGCATTGAATAATGATAAAAAAGGAATGGAATTGATTACTAGAAAAAAAAAATAATCTTGATAATAAACTAATACCACTCCAGGGTATATTAGTTATTTTCCAAAATAAACCCTGATATTTAAAAACATTATTTTATTCAAACATAAGGAGATAGAATAATTTATTTTATTTTATTTTTGACTCTCCTCTCATTATTCTTAAACATAGTAATTTTTTAATAGATATATATATATATATTATTTTTTTTTAATAAAATAAATAAACTATTTACCTCAACTAATATTGTGAGAAAAAAAAAAAGTTGATTTCTCAACTTCACATTTAGTAAAAAGTGAGTTATTTTTTTTTCTAACATGAAAATATTATTGATGAATAAATAATTCATCACTATTATTTTTTACTTCTGCCAAACACAACTTAGTAAATAAATTTTATTTTTTAAAAAAATTAAAGAACTTTTGAATTGATAAAAGATGTGGAGGTACAGACCAATGTGGCACAGGGCTTGCACCTAGAGGCCATTGACAACCCTAAAGAATAAAAAGCAGATGCAAATGGCCTTGCCTTCATAAAAGACAATAAATTCAATGATCCAAAAATGTTACCATGAATTTAATATAAAGTGGCAAGAGTTGGGGCTCAATGAGTCATAAAAATTAATTTTTGGCAGAGGAATGAATAATAATAATAATAATAATAATAATAATAATTATTATTATTATATAGCAATATGAAGTCCTTGTTTTTTTCACTGTTCCAATCATCACAGTGTACATCTTCCACCCTTCATGCAAACAGTACATGGTGACATCACATTTTAGGGACATTATGTCTACTCAGTTTTGTTGGCATGCAGAGTGGTACTCTTTAATCAATGTTCATATTACCATGCAATGAACTATTTTTCTTTTTTATATAATATTTGAAGATTTTTTTTAATTTTTTTTAACCTATTTAATTATTAGGCAACTATATGTATAATAAATGGTCTTAAAACATCATATCTATTTTCAAAAAAAAAAAAAAAAAAAAAAACAATTTTAAGAACTTTGGCTATGAAGTGAAGTCAAATTGTTTTTTAATGTACATAATAGGACATCCAAATTTGATGGTTTAGGAATTATTTTGACAAATATAATTTGGATGAAAAAGGTTTTAGTCAAATCAAATTGGAGCTTGAAAAAAACTGAGGTGGTGTTTATTTTGATGTATTTTGAGTTATATTTAACTCCAAATACATCACTTTTTAAAATCAATTGTTTGTTTTGATAGATAAAGTTTTTTTTTTTTTTGACCTAGGGATTTTGAAAAATCTTGAGATTTTGGGATTTTATTAAAAAAATAAAAAAAATTTAATACTAAATCATAATAAAATTAGTGGTTCAATTTCTCTATTAAAATAAGTTATTAGAATAAGCTAGTAATAAAACATGAATAAAATTAATACTTTACTATATTTCTAATAAAATTTTATTGGAATAAATTAATAAATATAATAATAAGTTAATACATAATAAATATTTACTAATTAGAATAATATAACTAAATGATATATGAAATAATATGGGTTTAAACTTACTATGAGTAATCATACCTTTAAAATATATCAAACCAAACATAAAATTTTATAATATAGTAGTTACATTTGCATCCAACCAAACACTAGATTGGACTGCACTGTTTTCAAATCCATGGATTTACATTTATACATTGCAATTAAAAATCTACTGCATTTAGAATTACATCCAATCAAACACGACCATATCTTTCAAACTAAACAATTTTATAAAAATAGTTTGAAATAGGAATACTTTTTTAAAAAACTAATTAATTGTAATATTAGTTAATTTAAAAAATTCTGACAGATAAAACTCATTAATTGAAAAAAACTATTGATATAATTAATGGCTTCAACCACATCAACAACTTTATTTCTCTGGTAATTAAGTCCAAATTTTTCAAGTACCAATCTTCTTACTTATCATTGTCATATTATGAAATTTTGCATTTGAAATGCCACATTTGACTTAAAAAAAAAAAAAATTCAATTAGTTGATGACAAATATTAATATTGAAGTTGCTTTTAAATATTTGTCAATTGTTTCTTTGCAACTTTTCATTATCTTCAATGCTTTTAGTTGTCTTTTTAATTGTTTTTATATTTCTTTCTTGTGACAAATATATGAGATCACATGCCAAGGCATAATAATCCTTTTCAAATTCATGGTGGAGGTTTAATTTTAATTTTTTAATTTTTAATTTTTTAATTCTTTAATTCTTTAATTCTTTAATTCTTTAATTTTTTAATTTTTTAATTTTTTAATTTTTTTTTGGAAAATAAGCCAACTTTTGAGATAAGGGTGCGAAGGAAGTTGCAATCTTGAAACATTGGCTTCTAAGCCCTTTGAATAGGTTGAGAGTACTTTTGAATACATATTGAACTAGAGATATTTCCATATATACTTTGATTTATATATTATTTATTCCTTTGGTTTTTACTATTTTTTTCTTTTTTTTTCTTTTCTGTCCAATATTGTGTGATGAAAGTGAATATTCTGATTCTAAGTTATTTTCATTATTTGGATTCTCATGTAAATCTTATTATAATTGTAGTGCTTTCTTATTTGTTTTTACTTCTTTGTTAATTGGTTACCTTATCACCATCACCATCATCATCATCATCATCTACTTTGGGCAAATTGTGTGGCTTAAGTTTTGATAAATTTCATCTATATAAATACCCATCAATTTCAATATTATTATTATTGACAAAAAAATGACAATCCCCTCCTTATAGAGGGTTATTAAGGGATAAATAAATAAAATAATGTATTAATTATTAGAATTTAATCGACCTCTAGAGATTTATTAACTCAGTTAGACATCATACAGGTGATTAGAGTCCTATCACATGCATGTTCAGAAAATTTTTATAAATAAAATCGAACTAATAAATTTCACTTGTCATGTAATCCTAGAGGGGAGGAAAATAATATTTTTTATAGGAGACTTAATAAATAGTGAATAAACAAAATTACTGTAGTATTTGCACAATATTACAACAGTACTACCAACCTAGATATTCAATTTTGGATCTGTCTATTCACCATTTAAATAAAAATCCATTACACTTTGCTAGACAAGGGTTGTTTATTATTGATTTTTTTTTCATATATGTTTGTTATTTTTTTTATTTGTTAGGTTTTTCAATTACTATTTCATAGCTAGATATTACATCACAATCAAGCTTTTGCACGCCTCCCTAAGTGTCTCCATGAGCATTTACATAAGAATCTTTATGAGATGCAAGGCAATAAGAAAAAGATGATGATAAATAGGTATAAAAAAAATTAATGCTATAGTTGTTGTATACAATAATTTCTTTTGAATAGTTTTTCCGAAAAACATAGATACCAAAGTTAGCATCCACATATATATTAATTTACATCATACTTTTGATCTCTCCCAAATTATAAAATCTAAATCCTATATAACTATAAAACCATACCTTTGTAAAATTTTAAACTATAAATTTTAAACACTACAAAAATCTATAAAACAATTTAAAGAATTTGTAGGATAAATCAAAAAAGAAAGCACAAAAGCAGCGCAAACATACAGGATTTCATTATGAGGTTTGGTGATTTGCCTATGTCCTAGGGAGTCGAGTGGTCGTATTTTCTTATTCACAATTTCTCATGAAAGTGCCAGGGTTACATTAATTTATGAGAAAAAAAAATTTTAATTTTACACACATCCTAATCCTGGATACAAACTCTATCTTGATTCTAACTATATCCGGACACAAAGCTTGTCTATCTACAAATTACATGATTACCAAAATCTTAATCCTATATGAATATAAGATTATTTATGTACCCTACCATGGGCGATTGTCTCCTCACTCCCAATCCCTCAAACCACAGCTCCTTTGATGAGACAGATACTAAAACTCCACTCCATTCCACTTTTGCATTTGCTTATTTACTTTCGTATATGAGTCATATACAACAATCTCCACCTTGGGAAATATATCCAGTGAATATAAAAACCGGGGAGCTTCTTAACATCCTGATGGGATGGATACCATGCCTCCTCAGTATTTATAGATATCGACTCTTGAAGCTTTTTCCAGACCTCCATCAGAAGGAGAGATCCATTATGTGATTCAAAAGGTCATCTGCCACATACAACCGAATTAAGTGTTGCCACTTTTGTTTGTAACTAAACCTAGTTACCGTTTGTAACTTCACCCAGTTACAATCTTCTAAACCTTGAGGCTTTGTTTTTTCTAATGCCATCAACATCCCCTACCATGCTATCAAATTATTTACCTCCGTTGCCACAATATAAAATTCCCAGTTCCATCGACTTTCCACATCCAATTTTGTAAGGGAGTCTATCATGCCAACAAAAACCTCGCTTTGGTACCATTTGTTAGAAAAATTAGAGAATCTGCAAGAGAGATCAAGAAAGAGCGCAAGAAGACAACACAAACACACATGATTTACGAGGTTCGGTGATTTGCCTACATCCTTGGATTGGAGCCACCATATTTTTATTATTCACAATCTCTCATGAAAATACCAGAGTTTTATGAATTTATAGGTAAACATCTAACTCTATCCGGATCTTAATCTTATCCAAATAAAAACCCTATATGTATTCTAAACCTATAAGGATTCTAATCCTATTTGGACAGAAACCTTGTCTGGATATTTATAGGATTACTAAAATTCTAATCATATAAGGGGAATTACCCCTGCATCCCTAACCCATTAAACCGTAGCTCCCCCAATGGGACAGATGAGGAAGCTCCATCCACTTCAAGCGTAATTTGCTCGTTTACTTCTGTATATGAGCCATATACAACAAAGCCTAAATATATAAAACAATAAACCTTAACGTAAACTATAAACCCCTAGAACCTTAAAACTTGTAAAAATTTGTACCCTAACCCTATTTGTTATGAATAGGTAAAAGGATTCCCAAATAGTTTTGCTGAATAACGTTGATGCCAACTTGGCATCTATATCATCATTTTAGTGTTCAGGTTTAAGAATTTTAAAGCTTAGGATTTAGGGTTTAGGTTTAAGGTTTTATTGTGTTTAGAATTTGTGAGTTAGGTTTTATAGGGGTAGCGTTTTAGTGTTTTGAGATTAAGGTTTTATATTTTACTAGAGAGGGAAAGAATGACCTAAATGCCGACATGATACCAACTTGACATCCACATCCACATCATTTGGAAAACTCATTACGTAAATACAGCAGTACTCATGAAAAATTAAAACTTAGCTCTCCTAATAAAAGAAAAACTCTCTCTCTTATTCCAACTAACATCCCGGTGGAATTTTATTAGGTCTATCTATATCATAAAGTTAGTAGAATATTAGTTATAAACACGAAATACCAATATTTAAACTTTTGTGTATACTTGGAGTGTAACTTTAGCTAACTTAGTCGACTCTAAATCAATCTCCACTCCTATAATGACATAAATATAAAATCATCTATCTTTGATGCAAAATCTAGACTAAGACCGCGACACAACATAAACTCATAACATTTTTACAATATAGTATCTCATTTTTAAAATTAAATAACTTATGAAATATTATTATGGTGCAATTAAATTGTCAAATTTCATCCATAACACACTCATAGATAAAAATAAATAAATAAAAATAAAAATGCAAGAATGACAATTAACATTTCAAAATATAAAGACTAAAATGAACAACCCAATTTATATAAGTACTGGATCCAAAACACACTTAAATTTCACTTGCCATGGAAGAAGGTAAGTAATAATTTAACCTTGATTCATCTCAAAACTAACCCAAATATATACTTATGAAATTATACATGTTCAAATTAAATAGAAGCACACTCCCACATTAATTACCTCCTCAGAGAAACAACACTATTCCTCTTGACATCTCCCTCCTTCTCCTTCTCCTTCTCCTTCTCCTTCTCCTCCTTCTCTTTATTACTAATCTTCAAGCATGAACACAGGAAACCCTTAACATTATCATCTTGAATCATCTTGGTATCATCCTTTTCATCATCATGCTTGTTTTTTCCTGGTCCACTGGATGCATCAGAAGCCATAGAATCATCATCATCATCATCATCATCATCATCATCATCACCACCACCATCATAACTACCATTTTTATCACCTTCATCTTCACTCCCATTGCAATCATCATCATCATCATCACTCATATGGGGAATAATGTACTTGGTCCAACCAGACTCACTGCTACTACACTCTTCACCATCTTCAATCACTTGTGGAAGATCCATATTCATATATGCATGGAACAAATGGAAAGAGATAACTTCAGTGATCAATGGCAAGACCTAAAAAGGTAGCAGCAGTGGAAAGGAATGAAAGGAACTCGTTAGGTGTAAAGGAGCTTTTATATTAATTGCATATTGTTATATGATATTCATTTTTAGTACTTGTTTGCATGTTGCACAAGACTTAGGTTTCATGCAATAATTGATTTGAAGGCATGGATTCATGATATTTAATGTTTTCTTAGGTTTCACACATAAAGATGTTAAAGAAGTTGCACTGCAGCGCTTCCCACTACTAGTGGACTAAAGTGATTGCCTTAAATCTCGGTTGTTCTGTCAATGAAGTCTCATATTAAAATTTTGTCTCTTTTGGTTGGAGGTTTGCATGATGAATAGATTTTTTAGGTCATTAAATTATGAGGGCCTTTCCTTTCACTGATTAAATGATATAATTTAATTTTTTATAATTCTAATAAGGCATTCTTGTTTAAATAAAACTAAATATTATCAGTTTTATTGCTAAAATACTCTCTATGTTGGATGGAGAGCTAGTATTTCATTTTTTTTCTACTTAAAAGGTCAAAAGTCCAAATCTATCTTACTTCAGGAGTTGAAAGTTTAATTATGTTGCTAGTTTATATTTTAAAAAAAAGTTGTTTTTATTTACAAAGTGAGTTTATTTTTTATGTGAGGAATCGAGAGTTTAAAAACTAAATATCATCAGTTTTATCGCTAAGATACCCTCTGTGTTGGATGGAGAGCTAGGATTTCATTTTTCTTCTACTTAAAAAGGTCAAAAGTCCAAATCTATATGGACTATTTTAATTCAGAAGTTAAAAGTTTAATTATGTTGCTTGTTTATATTTAAAAAAAAAGTTATTTTTATTTACAAAGTGAGTTTATTTTTTATGTGAGGGATCGAGAGTTTGATTGTGTATTTTAGTGGGCGTGTGGGTAGTATTTGCTTGTCCACAATCAAAAAAAGTTTATGGCCGAGCTTCATGAATACATATTTTTACATATATATATTTTTTATCATTCATTTTACCAAATTCAAATTTGGATTGAAATTCACTTAATAAAGCACAAAATAGCATAAAATGAAGATGACTTCAGTTTATGTACAATTTAAAAGAAAAAAATGCTTTGTGTATTTCTTAAGATATTAAACATGGTTCTTAATTTAATGGTCAATTGATAATAAATTTTTATTTTTATTTATGTAATAATTAAGATTTTATTTTATATTTTAAAATATTCTATGAGATGATGACCTTGTATATATAGATGAGTTGCCAAAGTGGCAAACATGTCAATATATTATATATTAACATTAGAGAAATAAAATATAGGCACAAAAATATGCATATTCACACAGAATTCAAACATGATATATCTAAGTTAGTTTCCATATATATATATATATATATATATATATATATATATATATATATTGGGATCATTTACATCATCTTAGAAGAAATAAAATAAAACTAAAATTGCACAGCCCATCTATATATTGACATAAGAAAGATGCTTTTTTTCTCTTAATAGTATTTACTAACAGATACTCTTTCACTTTGGCATAAATCTATGGATGCCCCCTTTATTGAAGCACAAGGGGAACATAATCAATGAACCTAAGACCCACCTTCCCTAATCCTCAGCCAAGTTTATCCTAGATAAAGTATGTATATAATTTGTTTCATATGATGCAAAGTCAAGAATGACAAATAAGTGGAGATTAAAGTGGCTCAATACTTACCATTCATTATCATATTTGAATGGGAAAGTAACATATGAACATCCATAGAAAAGTAAGACAAAATCTTATAAGAAATCTACATTCTTTTTTAGTTGGAAGGATATCATAGGATACTTAGAAGAAATCTACATCTTTTCTTTTGATCATTAATTAATGATTGTCTAATAAAGTCATTTTTGATGGATTATTATCTCAAAATTTAAAAAATAAAAATTTAGTTGTTTTTCTTTCATTATAAGGAAAATAGATTATTATTATTTGACATCATATTGGTTTACACTAGGATTGATTATTATTATGCTTATTTAGGAGAACTTGAACTTGAACTTGAACTTGAATCCTTATAGGAGCCCAAAATAATTAGTGGAAAGATAAATAGTATCAAAGCTAGTATTATTATGAAATGGGCCTGTTGATACAATGATTTGCATGATAAAAATTAGAAATTTGATCATGAATATTATTCATGACAAATGTGGCGGGGAATTTTTTTTATCATAAATTATTGTTAATCGCACTGTTGAAATGACTAAATGGTTTACTAGTAATAATTTCTTGTCATGAATATTATTGTAAAAAACAAAATCTATTATGCCCATCAATTTTTCTCATCAACAAAATTTAAGATCAATAGAGCTGTTTGTATTTAAATAAATAAATAAAAGTGTAAAAATTAATAACTATAATTTGCAAAATATAATAATTTTATATGATAAAAGTCCAATAGGGAAAGATAACATTGAAGGTGAACAAAAGAGAACCGAGTGAATACTAGATTAGTGTTTTCATAATCCTTTACTGTGAGGGGACAAGTAACCATTGGTATATTAACAATTTCTCATATTTTTCCAAAATATCTAAGACAATAAAACCTTAAAAAAATAATGAACTAGTTATAATCAAAATACTATATTAAGTCATAAAAAAATTAAAATTAAAGTTCACAATCATAGTTAAATCAATCTTTGATCCAAATGTAATCAAAACTCTAACTAAAATTAGGACTCGATTGTGAATTAGTGTAGAGAGAGGAATAATGAGAAAGATGCCACACTTAGGGCGTTGGTATTGTATTGAATTTATACAGAGTACAAACAGATATTCAAAGTAATTATCTATGCATGGAAAGACTAGGTATGACAAGCATCTTCATACAATTATCTATGCATGGAAAGACTAAGTATGACAAGCATCTATACATGGAAAAGCTATACAGGGCAAGTGTTATGCAAGGCAAGAGGTGATGCCGAAGATGATGATGCCGGAGATGATGATGCCGTATTATCTTTCCAACACCCCCCCTCAGTCGGATGGTTCGGCGCATGAACATGAAGACTGGACTGGAAATCAGCAAACAGTTGCGAAGAAAGACCCTTGGTCATGATGTCGGCAAACTGATGTAAGGACGGCACATGTAGAACACGGACCTGTCCAAGAGAGACATTCTCCCGAACAAAGTGAATGTCGATCTCAATGTGCTTGGTCCGCTTGTGTTGTACTGGGTTAGAGGACATGTAAACCGCGCTGACATTGTCGCAATAGACGACGGTGGCAGAGAAGAGAGGGGTATGAAGTTCCTGAAGAAGCTGACGAAGCCAACAACACTCTGCAACGGCGTGTGAGTCAGCCCGGTATTCCGCCTCCGCACTGGAGCAGGATATAGTAGCTTGGTACTTTGAAGACCAAGATATCAAGTTGTCGCCAAGAAACACACAAAAACCCGAAGTAGAGCATCGGCTGTCGGGGTATCCAGCCCAGTCGGCATCGGAGTACGCCGTCAAAGTCACCGAGGGAGATGCATGTAAGGAGAGCCCATATGACAGAGTGCCTTGAATATACCGGAGAACACGCTTGAGGAACTGAAGATGAGGTTCCTGCGGTGCCTGCATATAGAGACATATTTGTTGGACTGTATATGCGATGTCCGGACGAGTCAGTGTAAGATACTGTAGGGCACCAGCTAGGCTCCGAAACTCCGATGGATTACTAATGGGTGCACCGTCACTAGCAGATAGCTTGGCACTGGTATCCATAGGAGTGGTACAGGGCTTACAGTTCGACATCCCTGCACGCTGAAGAAGCTCACAAGCATACTTCTGTTGGGAGAGAAACATCCCTTGAGGAGTGCGGGTGATAGAAAACCCAAGAAAATAGTGCAGATCACCAAGATCAGTCATAGAGAACTCGCTACCAAGAGAAGAGGTGATATCCCGCAGAAGTGATACGGAAGAGGCTATGAGGATAATGTCATCCACATAAAGAAGCAAATACGCAGTAGCTGGACCTCGGTGCAGAACAAAGAGAGAGTTATTTGACCTGGAGATGGTGAACCCAATAGTGACAGCAAACTGAGCAAAGCGCTGGTACCAGGCACGAGGAGCCTGCTTGAGGCCGTACAAGGAACACTGCGGACAACAAACATGAGAAGGCCGAGAAGGATCCACAAATCTGGAGGACTGCTCGCAGTAGACGGTCTCATCGAGGGAGCCGTGGAGAAAGGCATTCTTGACGTCTAACTGATGAACTGGCCAGAAGTGTGAGACGGCGAGACTGAGAACTGCCTGGATGGTGGCTGGCTTCACCACTGGGCTGAAAGTCTCATCAAAATCAATACCTGGCTGTTGAGAGTAACCACGAACAACCCATCGCGCTTTATAGCGAGCTAGGAGGCCATCAGCATGGAACTTATGTTTGTATACCCATTTACCTGCTGGTTGTGGGACTACGCACCATGTCTGATTTTTCATGAGAGCCTCCTACTTGCCGACGAACATTGTGAAGAGGGTGCTCCATTGCGAGTAGTTGGAGCTGGTGATGTCAAGCATGATGGGGACGTGGGTCTTGACGGAGGCCACGTTGATGACAGAAGGCATGGTGTCCGTCGTGGCCGGGGAAGAAGCAGAGTCGGTGGCGCTGGAGGTGCTCATGCCGGAAAACAACAAGCAAAGGTCGGAGGAAGAACAGGAGGATCAATCTGATACCATGTGAATTAATGTAGAGAGAGGAAGAATGAGAAAGATGCCACACTTAGGGCGTTCATATTGTATTGAATTTATACAGAGTACAAATAGATATTCAAGGCAATTATCTATGCATGAAAAGACTAGGTATGGCAAGCATCTTCATGGCAATTATCTATGCATGGAAAGACTAAGTATGACAAGCATCTATACATGGAAAAGCTATACAGGGCAAGTGTTATGCAAGGCAAGAGGTGATGCCGGAGATGATGCCGAAGATGATGCCGTATTATCTTTCCAACATCCATCATCTCCTCCAAAACAACCCTATTTAATTTTAACAAGTATTGAAACTAAAACAATTAATGGATTCACATAATGGTCCCCCAAACCGTGAAGAACAATTTACAACTAGAACACAATTATTTAGCCAATTGAGTCATTTAAAAAACTTGGTCTCGGCCATCAAAACTTTATCTTAGAAATTTCATATTTTGTACTTGTATTTATGTATTTATGAGGAATTTGCAAACAAAATCTTTAGTGCAATTCCCTTGTACATTAACCATAAGAGTATCTATATATGCTTGAGTTTGTGATCGAGATCAAGTTAGAGAAATACGTCTTATATTCGAAAGAATCATTGTTGTGGGCGAATTCCACGATGGAAATGTTTGAGGAGAAAAGTGAAGGTAAGAATTGTGTGATTTGTTTGGAAGTGATTTTGTAGGTGTTAGTAAAGAGGCAAAAGCTTACTGTATGTTAATGTCTAAGAATTCTAAGAACTTTGTGCTTGCCTTACAAGTTCATTTGTGCTCCAATGACTCCTATGGCAGAGTTTAGGCCTTCCTCCCTAGTTGAGAATTGTGGGGGAAAGATGGAACGATTAGAGTCACCAAACAACGTTTTTCCTTGAAAGGACTGTAGCAAACACTGTTGAAGTTACGCTGTAGCATCTTCACTGTAGCACTCTAAAATTCAGAAATCTGTAATATGCATTGGCTGAAGCACGGCTGTGCAAGGATGAAGCACGGCTGTGCAAGGATGAAGCACGGTCATTGTAGCAAAAGTACTGCAGCAGTCGAAAAATTCAAGAACATGTAATCTGCACGGGCGTTATGGTAGCTATGCAACTCTTTGTTTCTGAATTTTGAGGATCAAAATCTTCCCCTCTTTGAGCACAAATTTTGGAATCTAATCAACACAATAAAACATCAAACAATAACAAGCAAGACTCGCAATTTAGTGTGAAAACCCCTTCAATCTAGGGGGTGAAAAACCACAATGTCCTAAGGCCACTTAAAATTCCTTTCCACTAGGTTAACAATAGGATAACATGAGTTTCTCTCTAGCTAACTAGAGGCATACAATTTGCAAGAGATTTCAGAAAGAAACTACTCAAACAACACCATCATTTTACAAAGATGGATCCGAAAGATTTTAAGGAGAATTAGAATAAATCAAACCAATGGTTTTGTAGATATTCTTTTAAAGATGCTCTTCTCTGAAATGTGGGCGAAATTTAGTTCCAATCTTCTTGAGAGATCAAACCCTAGCCCTTCTTCTTTTCTTCCTTCTCTTGCTTTCTTGATGAGCTTTTCTTCTTCCTTTCTAGATTCACACTAATCACATTAGTAATCATTGTTAACATAGCTGCTTCTTTTTTTAATTGCGTAGATGGGCTCCACTTATTGAAAAGACCCTACTAAATAGAGGTTGACTCAACAAGAATAATTACTAGAGACACTATATTTTCACACTCCAAGATCCAACCCTAAAAAATGGTGGTTTTATTGAGATTGAATGAAAAGGGAGAGAGTGAAGTTTTTTTTCTTGTTATTTTATTTATTTATTTATTTTGTTGTAGTTGTGAGAGGGCTCAATTGTTTATAGTTCACCTTTTTCATTTTTTTTAACGCCATTTTATGCAACACATGCCATAAGTAAGGGACTAAAGCATAAAAAATGCCATAAAAAAGGTATACTCTAAGCATGCTTTGAAACATGCCATACAACAAAAAGTGAAGCATGCTATAAAGCATGCCATAAAACAAAGAATAAAGCATATGTAATGTATATCATGTTTTACTTTGTGGACTCACACCATAGTATTTGTAACATCTGTACTATTGGAAGCCTTGGATACCCGACTTTTGCCTACCCACTTGTTGACTTTTGCCCCACTTTTTGGCATTTTGCTGAGATTTTAAAGATGATTAAAATCATGTGAGTGAGAAGGAGATCAGGGAAATCACACCTCTTTTATTTGTTTTCGTTCTTCTTCTTCTGTGAGAGGGAGAGAGAGAGGGAGAGAGGGAGTGGCACAAGTGATCAGGAGCTGCTTAAGCACCTTGAAGGAGAAAATGGCTTTTTCTATACTCATTCTGAGAACCTCCCAGGTTTGGATTTTTATTATTGTTGTTATCATTATTAGAGTATTTAATCATGTTTATATTTGTATGGTTAAAGCTAACCAGCTAGCTTAATTCATGCATGGAGTGGCTTAAGGACAACCAGTCTTAATTTGAAAAACATAAAAGTTGTTTAATCCAACGCCTTCATCATAGCTTTAAAAAAAAACAAATCCCAGTCTTTAGATCCAGTGATGAAAAGTTGAAGTGGCTTGGATTTGAAAATAACCATCTTTGTTGTAGTAGATGGCATTCACCCTTTAATATACATTATGTTATTACTTGTATTCAGTGATAGCTTCACTGAAGCCTCTGTTGAATTGTAGACTTTGCTTAATAGTGCAAAGATTGTGGCATAGACTTGAATGCTACCATCCTTGTTATAAGAGAGTGGTTTCACCTTTGAAGATGCTTTGCTCACTGAATATGTTAGTGATATTTAATTGTTGCATGACCAGATATAAGTATGCAAAAAGTTATGCAATATTGATTTGGAAGTTGTCGCTTGCGGGCTCCTAGAATTCTTCCATCCAAAATCCTGTAGCGAGCCTTAATTCGCGAGAGTTGGTGAACCCAATTTCGTAGTTCGGAACCAGGTAGGCTCTCGCACCCATATAACATAACTCTGTATCCTTGTGGATGGTTATATAATTATTTAATTGTTTTATTTGATTTATTTATAATGTTCTTATATTATTATGATGTTATTATATTCATTATTCTGTATTGGTTAATTACTTAATTATTTAAGTTAATTATTTTGCGAAGTAAATTATTTGGTATTCTCTGTCTATACTCTGTATTTCTGCAATTTTAGTACATCTCCAATTAATGGCAAATTGCCCATCTAGAAGGAGTAAGTCCTAGCTATGTGCACATGTCGTCTGTAGTAGCGCTACCATCCCACTGCGGTCGAAGATCCTGCTTCGGCCGTTGATATTCTGTCTGTTCTGTTCCGACTTCATAGTCAAAGATCCAGCCTCGGGCTGTTGATTTTGTTATTAGTCAGGGAGATGTACACATCTGTTTTCACGTATTTTCTGTATTTCTGATTATTTCTGTATTCTGAGCATTTTCTGTATTTCTGTCTGGCTTATATTTATTATGCAATATCTGTATTACCTATTATTTCTGCAATCCTACTGGGCCCTTGTAGCTCATTCACTCTGTGATTTCGTCTTTCGCAGGAGATGATTAAGCCTAGAATCGGTGGTTGATCTTGGAGTTGGACTACTGTTTTTGGTTATAGATCTTATAAGAAGTTTCCTGTGTGAGTGAGATTTGTATTTTGTCTGTATTTTTGGATTTATAAACTGTGTGTAGCACTGTATTCTGTAGGGCTGCTAAAGCCCATACCTGTATTAGCTCTGTTACTGTTGTTCTATTTGTACTTCTGTATTATTGCTTTTTGTGTTGTCTGTTGGGTTGACTCTGACTAGGTTTGAGATCTAACGCCTTGCACTCGATGGGGCCCAACTCTATCGGATGCGGGCGGTCTGTTAGCGAGCCCGGTTGTGGGACTGGGGCGTGACAGTATTTCAATAGGAGTTGAGCTTAATTAAATGTCTCAATACCGGAGCTTATTTCTGCAATCCTACTGGGCCCTTGTGGCTCATGCACTCTGCGATTTCCTCTTTCGCAGGAGAGGGTTAAGTCTAGAATCGGGGGTTGATCTTGGAGTCGGACTACTGTCTTTGGTTGTAGATCTTATAAGAAGTTTCCTGTGTGAGTGAGATATGTATTTTGTCTGTATTTTTTTATTTATAAACTGTGTGTAGCACTGTATTCTTTAGGGCTGCTAAAGCCCATACCTGTATTAGCTCTGTTAATGTTGTTTTATTTGTACTTCTGTATTATTGCTTTTTGTGTTGTCTGTTGGGTTGACTCTTACTAGATTTGAGATCTGACGCATTGCACTCGATGGGGCCCAGCTCCATCGGATGTGGCTGGTCTATTAGCGGGCCCGGCTGTGGGGCTGGGGCGTGTCAGATTGAAGTGGTATCAGAGCTACAGTCAGATATCACCCTTCTGATTTAAAACTCTGTTAATCTTTGAAAATTTTTTTCCTGAGAGTGGGATTGGGTAGTGTAATTGTTCTCAAGTTCTGACTGTTATTTGTGTCTCAGCAATCATGCCTAGGGGTAGAGGGCGACCACGCAGAAGGCCTGCAAGCTCACCCCCAGAGCCCATGCAAGAGGAGGAAGTAAGCCCCTAATCAGTCAGAGGAGGAAGTAGAACAAGGAGAGCAGCCAGATCCCACTTCTTTGACTGACATCATGAGAGAAATGATGTTGATGATGCGTGCTCAGTGTCAACAGCACACTTCTGCAAGTGGTCGAGATTTATTGACTGAGTTCGGACGACACGCACCTCCACCCTTTGCAGGGACCACTGACCCGTCAGTGGCCGTATACTGGATCAGTCAGATGGTGAGGACTTTTCGGGCCATACAGAGCCCTGAAGAGGATAATGTTAGGTTGGCCACGTTCATGCTGCGGGACAGTACAGCTCAGTGGTTTGAGAACGAACTGCGCCTTAAGGAGGACAATTCTTTCAAGACTTGGAACCAATTCAAGGAAGCTTTCTATGCCAAGTACTTTCCTTTAAGTCGTCGCGCCCTGATGGAGAGACAGTTCCTTAGCCTGAAGCAAGGGTCGATGAGTATAGAAGAGTACGAGGCAGAGTTTGATAGATTGTCATAGTTTGCTTCATCCTTGGTGCCAGATGAAAGCGGTAGGTCCCGTCGCTTTGCAGAAGAATTGAAGACCTACATTCGGCGAGCTATTGTGCCATTCATGAGGCAGAGTTATGCGGAGTTGGTCGACATCGCCAAGGACTTAGAGATCACTTGGCAGGAGACACAGGACCCGGGCAGACACGAGCAGCAGCGACACCGGGGCCATAACCTTCGGAAGAGTCAGTCCTCCGGGAGTAGCTCAGGGCATTCTAGAGGAGAGCGCAGGTCACGGCCATATAGTAGACCCCCAGGTTCATCATTTGGTTCTGGAGGCGGGGGATCTTCTAGCAGCGTAGTTCAGGAGGTTTAGTGTTCTATCTGTGGGGGTGCCATACTCAGGCAGAGTGTAGACGCGCATCCAGCACGTGTTACCGATGTGGTAGTCAAGAGTATTTCGTGACCCAGTGTCCACAGAGCCCACCTTGGACTCAGGGTGAGGCAGATGAGCAACCCAGGTCATCTGATGGGTCGTGACAGACTGGTACTCTAGCCCGTTCCTAGTAGAGTGCCTCGAGGGGTTGGAAGGGGAAGGCGCCTTTGGTAGACCAGCCTTCTTCCTCTTCTCGTCCAGCAGGCCGTGGTAGGCCAGTTACTCAGGACTGAGTCTTTGCACTGACACAGCAGGATGCCCAAGCATCCCACGATGTTGTGGCAGGTATTATTTCTGTACATTCTTGTTATGCTTGTGCTTTGTTTGATCCTGGTGCTACGGATTCCTTTGTATTGTCATCTTTTGCTCGTAAGAACTCTTTGTATGTTGTTGAATTACCACATATCTTGTGCGTTACTACTCCCATTGGAGCGGTGAGAACCGTAAATCGGTTAGCACCAGCTTGTTTTATTCTGATTGAGGGCGCGAGTTACCCGTCGACTTGCATCTGATGGAGCTGCGAGATTATGATGTAATTTTGGGCATGGATTGTCTTTTTTTATTGTTCGCTGTAGTGAACTATCGTAGAAAGAAGGTGCGCTTCTGTTTTCCTGACCATGGAGAATTCACCTTCAGTGGCAGTAAGGGGTACACCCTAGCACGGGAGATCTCTTCTCTGCAAGCTCAGAAGCTGATCAGCAGTGGTTGTGTTGGTTTTCTAGCCTTTGTCTCGGATGCCACTCGCACCGGGTGTGCAGTTTCTGATGTACCAGTTGTCAGTGAGTTCTCTGACGTCTTTCATGAGGATCTTCCTAATTTGCCCCCTGTGAGAGAGGTGGAGTTTTCCATCGACTTATCTCCAGGCACCTGCTGAACTGAAGGAACTAAAGAAGCAACTAGAAAAGCTTTTGGAGAAAGGGTTTATTCGACCAAGTATGTCACCTTGGGGAGCCCCAGTGTTGTTTGTCAAAAAGAAGGATGGATCTCTGAGGTTGTGTATCGACTACCAGTAGTTGAACAAGGTGACGGTCAAGAATAAATACCCTTTACTGAGGATTGATGATCTCTTAGACCAGCTGCATATAGCTCAAGTCTTCTCTAAGATTGATCTGAGGTCTGGATATCATCAGGTTCGAATAAAGGGCGAGGACATCCCGAAGAGTGCTTTCCGTACGCGGTATGGCCACTATGAGTTTCTGGTGATGCCTTTTGGGCTTACGAACGCCCCGACGGTGTTCATGGATCTGATGAACCGGGTGTTCCGACGCTACCTAGATCGATTTGTAGTTGTCTTTATTGACGATATTCTGATCTACTCGCGCAGTAAGCAATTGCACACGAAGCATCTGAGGATTGTACTAGAGACTTTGAGACAGCATGAGCTGTATGCTAAATTTTCCAAGTGTGATTTCTGGCTCGATAGTGTGGCTTTCTCGGGGCATGTTATCAGTAAAGACGGTGTTTCAGTTAATCCGAAAAAGGTGGAAGCAGTTGTGGACTGGAAGAGACCGAGCCCGTTTTGTCTGGACTGAAGCTTGCGAGTAGAGTTTCTTGGAACTGAAGCATAGACTCGTATCAGCACCCATCCTTACTCTACCAGAAAGTGGATGTGGATACGTGATCTATAGTCATGCTTGCAAGACAGGCCTGGGATGTGTTATAATGCAGAATGGGCGGGTTATTGCCTATGCTTTTAGGCAATTGAAACCGCATGAGGAGAATTACCCCACCCACGACCTGGAATTGGCAGCAGTCGTTTTTGCATTGAAGATTTTTAGGCATTTCCTGTATGGGGAACCTTGTGAAGTGCACACAAACCACAAAAGTCTAAAGTATATTTTCACCCAGAAGGAACTCAACATGAGGCAAAGAAGGTGGTTGGAGCTGATTAAGGATTATGACCTCAGTGGCCATTACCATCCGGGCAAAGCTAACGTAGTGGCTGATGCTCTGAGCAGGAGGTACAACTATGGAGCCGCCTCGGATTTGACTGAGTAGAGACCGCTTATGGAAGAAATGAGAAGGTTTGAGTTAGAGGTTGTTCAACCGAGTTCTGGGGTGAATCTGGCCAACATGCACATTCGACCTAGTTTGCTATAAAGAATTAAAGCAACTCAGATGCATGATCCTAAGTTGCAAGAGGTCTGTGCTAAACTCTAGCAGGGAGTACCATCTCAGTTTCGAGTGCACGAGGATGGTACTATCAGATTTGGCGACAAGGTATGCGTAAATGATGATCCTGATTTGAAGAAGGATATTCTAGAAGATGCTCATTACTCGAGTTACACAATCTACCCTGGAGGTGCAAAGATGTACAGGGGCTCAAGGAGCACTACTGGTGGAATAACATGAAGCGGGAGATAGCTAGCTTTGTAGCATACTGTCTTACCTGTCAGCAGGTAAGAGCAGAGCATCAGAGACCGGCAGGTCACCTTCAACCGTTACCGATACCAGAATGGAAGTGGGAACACATTAGTATGGACTTTTTTACCGGTTTACCCCGTACTCGTCAGAAGCATGAGTCGGTATGGGTGATCGTTGACCGACTGACCAAGTCAGCACACTTTTTGCCTTTGAGACATGGTATGGGTCTTGAGAAACTAGTTGAGTTATATCTGGGAGAGATTGTTCGACTGCATGGTATACCGGTATCGATCACATCTGATCGGGATTCAAGATTTATCTCGAGATTCTGGAGGAGTCTACAGTATGCTTTGGGTACTAAGTTGACCTTCAGTATAGCTTTTCACCCTCAAATAGACGGCCAGTCTGAGAGGACTATACAGACTCTGGAGGACATGCTTTGAGCATGTGCCATTGACTTTTCTGATTCTTGGGACCGCTACTTGCCTTTGGCGGAGTTTGCGTACAACAACAGTTTTCAGGCAAGTATTCAGATGGCACCGTATGAGGCTCTCTACGGGCTCAAATGTCGGTCCCCTGTGTGTTGGGCTGATGTGGGAGAACGGAAGCTGTTAGGTCCAGAGTTGTTGTAGATTGCAGATGAAAATATGAAATTGATCAGGGAGCGATTGAAAACTGCTCAAAGTCGACAAAAGAGTTATGCAGACAAGCGCCGCTCAGACCTAGAATTTCAGGTTGGTGGCTCAGTTTTCTTGAGGGTATCGCCTATGAAGGGCGTTGTGAGGTTTGGGAAACGTGGGAACCTCAACCCACGTTACATTGGACCTTTTGAGATTGTGGGGTGCGTTGGAGCTGTTGCTTATCGCGTGGCCCTACCTCCAGATCTAGCTCAAGTTCACAATGTCTTCCATGTCTCCATGTTGAGAAAGTACCTGCCAGATCCTTCGCACATCATTTAGCATGAACCAGTAGAACTTCAGAAGAATCTGTCATATAAAGAGCAACCAGTTGAGATTCTCGACTACAGGGAGCAGCAGCGAGGGAGTCGAGTAATTCCTTTAATCAAGGTTAGGTGGAGCAATCACTCAAGTGATGAAGCCACTTGGGAGAGAGAGGCAGTGTTGAGGGAGAACTACCCCGAGTTGTTTGTTGACTCTTGAGGCGAGTTTAGGGGACTAAACTCCTTTTAAGGGGGGGAGATTGTAACATCTGTACTATTGGAAGCATTGGATACCTGACTTTTGTCTACCCACTTGTTGACTTTTGCCCCATTTTTTGGCATTTTGTTGAGATTTTAAACATGATTAACACTTAATCATGTGAGTGAGAAGGAGATCAGGGAAATCACACCTCTTTTATTTGTTTTCGTTCTTCTTCTTCTGTGAGAGGGAGAGAGAGATGGAGAGAGGGAGTGACACAAGTGATCAGGAGCTGCTTAAGCACCTTGAAGGAGAAAATGGATTTTTCTATACTCATCGTGAGAACCTCCCAGGTTTGGATTATTATTATTATTGTTATCATTATTAGAATCTTTAATCATGTTTATATTTGTATGGTTAAAGCTAACCAGCTAGCTTGATTCATGCATGGAGTGGCTTAAGGACAACCAGCCTTAATTTGAAAAACATAAAAGTTGTTTAATCCAACGCCTTCATCATAGCTTTAAAAAAAAAAATTCCCAATCTTTAGATCCAGTGATGAAAAGTTGAAGTGGCTTGGATTTGAAAATAACCATCTTTGTTGTAGTAGATGGCATTCACCCTTTGATATACATTATGTTATTAATTGTATTCAGTGGTAGCTTCACTGAAGCCTCTGTTGAATTGTAGACTTTGCTTAATAGTGCAAAGATTGTGGCATAGACTTGAATGCTACCATCCTTGTTATAAGAGAGTGGTTTCACCTTTGAAGATACTTTGCTCACTGAATATGTTAGTGATATTTAATTGTTGCATGACCAGATATAAGTATGCAAAAAGTTATGCAATATTGATTTGGAAGTTGTCGCTTGCGGGCTCCTAGAATTTTGCCATTCCAAAATCCTGTAGCGAGCCTTAATTCGCGAGAGTTGGTGAACCCAATTTCGTAGTTCGGAACCAGGTAGGCTCTCGCACCCGTATAACATAACTCTGTATCCTTGTGGATGGTTATATAATTATTTAATTATTTTATTTGATTTATTTATGATGTCCTTATATTATTATGATGTTATTATATTTATTATTCTGTATTTGTTAATTATGTAATTATTTAAGTTAATTATTTTGCGAAAGTGAATTATTTGGTATTTTCTCTGTCTATACTCTGTATTTCTGCGATTTTAGTACATCTCCAATTACTGGCAAATTGCCCAGCTAGGAGGTGTAAGTCCTAGCCATGTGCACATGTCGTCTGTAGTAGCGCTACCATCCCACTGCGGTCGAAGATCCGGCTTCGGCAGTTCATATTTTGTCTGTTTTGTTCCGACTTCATAGTCGAAGATCCAGCCTCGGGCTGTTGATTTTGTTATTAGTCAGGGAGATGTACACATCTGTTTTCACGTATTTTCTGTATTTCTGATTATTTCTGTATTCTGAGCATTTTCTGTATTTCTGTCTGGCTTATATTTATTCTGCAATATCTGTATTACCTGTTATTTCTGCAATTCTACTGGGCCCTTGTAGCTCATGCACTCTGCGATTTCGTCTTTCGCAGGAGATGATTAAGCCTAGAATCGGTGGTTGATCTTGGAGTTGGACTACTGTTTTTGGTTATAGATCTTATAAGAAGTTTCCTGTGTGAGTGAGATTTGTATTTTGTCTGTATTTTTGGATTTATAAACTGTGTGTAGCACTGTATTCTGTAGGGCTGCTAAAGCCCATACCTGTATTAGCTCTGTTACTATTGTTCTATTTGTACTTCTGTATTATTGCTTTTTGTGTTGTCTGTTGGGTTGACTCTGACTAGGTTTGAGATCTAACGCCTTGCACTCGATGGGGCCCAACTCTATCGGATGCGGGCGGTCTGTTAGCGAGCCCGGTTGTGGGACTGGGGCGTGACAGTATTTCAATAGGAGTTGAGCTTAATTAAATGTCCCAATACCTTTGTTTTCATTATAGGTGCATTAATACATGGTTTGGAAAAATGATTCTTGTCCTCCTTTCACAGTGAAAATTTTTGACTTATTGAGTTCATGATTTTTGAATTAATTTTGTATTTTGAAAAAATAATACCCGGTGTAGTTAACAAAGGAACTCTGTTTTTATATTATATTTTGAAGTAAATTAATTTTTATACATCCATAATTAACAAGTTTTTGAAAGCATTGAATATCACCCCGCTTGAAAATTCAGTTTTTGACGTGTGTGTGTGTGTGTGTGTGTGTGTGTGTGTGTGTGTGTGTGTGTGTGTGTGTGTGTGTGTGTGTGAAGAGGGCCAATCTTCTATTCATGTCCATAGATAATAATTCTACAAATGTGCATTGATGAACCATTAGATGAGAATCCAAAATAGTGCGAGCTTGATCCTCACCATCCAAATTCTTTCTTTCTCGGAATTAATGGTATAATAAGGAAAGAACTCGCACAGAAGAAAACTTGATATTGTGCAATGAGGTCTAAACACACACATAATATATATATATATATATGATGTTTATCTCCTTCAAAGAAAATTTGAATTGTAATGGATTATAAAGAAATCTTAATAAAAAATATAGAATAGATTTTTTAACAAAATATATTTCTAAACCACCGTTACAAAGGATTAAAAATGACTTATTTATAATAAAACTTAATTGCCTCAAGCTGTAAGGTTTAAGTTAACCAAAATAATTAAAAATATTATATGTATGTATATATATATATACAAAATATTCTATTATAATCAATACAATCAGGAAAAATTAAAATAAATTAAAAGTTTAAATAAAATCTTTTGAATTAAATTAAATATCTTGCATCCGAACGCAAAATATTACTGTGGCTTCATAATTCACTTTTTCCCTACTTTATTATAAGATATTGCAAATCATGAGAATATCTTGGTTTATCAAGTAAATAAAAACTATTGAATTTTAAGAAAAATTACATAGGAAAATTTACCAAAATATAAAAAAATATTTTATTGGATTTTTGAAAATTATACGGACATACACAAGAACAAAAAGTATGAATTCTTACAAATATAAATTGATTTTTATCTATACCAATAATGGCAACAAAATTTTATCGTTTTCCACGCACAAATGATTATATTTATATATGCTAATGAGGCCAAAATTTTATTGTTATCTATACAGTGCCAAAATTTTATCATTTATTGATCCCTTTCTTTTCTTTGGTTTTTTTTTCATTATCAAGATCAATCATGTTCCTTCTTTATCATGCCTAACCTTGAGAGGGCAGAGTCATCTACCACATGTGTTCCATAGTTCCAGCCATAAACCCTCACAAGGTATTCATTTATTGATTTTTGATATTTTGCTTTAAAAACATTAGAATTTATGTTTGAGGGATTGGTGAATAATAGTGTGGGATCCTTTATTCTCATCTAGCTTGATTGATGAAAGATAAATATATAACGAATCAAAATTTAATTATTTTTGACTCTTAAATTGTGGTGTTGCGGCTTTTTCGTGCGTGCGTTGTTGTTTAAGTTACCTTAAAATAGTTGTGTCTTGAGTTTTGACTCATTTTTTGTCATTTTGGACTGCAAACGAGTTAAAATGTGAGGTCTGAGAAAGTATACGGGTCAGGCTTGAAGTACACACCCGTGTACTTGCTTGTGTAACATTTTGGATGTGTTCAGAGGAAGTGCATAGCCAAGGCTTGAAGTATACGCCCGTGTACTTGCCCATGTAATTCTCTGATTGAGTACACATGAAGGGGTTGATGTGCATGCCGTGTACTTGCCTGTATAACTCTCGGGGTGCATGACTCTAATTACTCACCCTCTCCCTTCTTTCCAAGCTCTAGCTAGTAGTGTGGCGTGGCGGACTGAAGTGCTGACCATTCCCTAGCTTAATTTCTATCTCCTTTTTTGTTTAATGTATGTTTCTTCTTTATCATACACATTGTATGAGGCATGGATCCATTAGTGTATTTGACCCTCTTATGCATGGTTTGTCTGCTTATCTATCTGTTTGAAACATTTGTTGTATTTATGACAAACCTGCATTCAGACTTTGGTTGAATTGCTTCCTCTGTGTACTCTTATATTCATTTTAGTATGAATTGAATTTGTGAACCCTGTTCAGGTATGTTGTTTCCAGGTTATGGTAAGACTTGCCGCGACTCGAGGGTTGAGTGGCATGGGTGTCCCTCCTCGGGTTGTTACATGTCGGTCCCGAGGGACTGGGTGTGACACAGGTAGTGCATGAATTTCCTTAAGGTAAACCGGAATGTCTGATTAAGAATAAATATGAGTAAAAAATAGAATTGATTTTATTGATTTTAAAATGTATGTGAGGACATCAATTTGATTGGAAGTACAAAGACCGTAAACTAGTTTTCCAGATCTACTTTCCTAATTTTTTTTTTCCATTTTTGCATGATTCGAGCTAATCTATTTTGTGAATATGGACGCTTGAATGTCCATATTCATTTGATTTAAATATTTCGAAAGCTTTGGCATTTCATGTTTATAAAGCTTTTAAGTTTTTGACTTGTAAAGTTTTTTGACTCTTTTACTTCTTGATGTCTTGAGAATCCTAAGTTCATTTATTGATTCATTTGAGTTTTTTTTAAGCACCAACTCTTTTACCTTTTTGATTCTCGATTTGTACATCACCAGGGCGTGACCTTTTACATGATTGGTCATTAAATCGCATTTTATATTTGTGAAGCCTCTTTCTTCATCATTGCGAGAGAAAAGAGTCTTTCTCTCTTCATCATTTCACGTAAAGCATGCATGTCTTTTTATCTTTTGAAAGGCTCCTTTTTATCCTCGTTTAGAGAATCTTTTATTGCCAATTGTTAAGGGCATCTCTTTTCTTCTTGTCATTTGAGATAATTCTTTTCATTTTGTTAACACCAAAGGGTCTTAGCATCATTCAATAAATTTCAAGGATAGCTCTCTATTGGCCCATGTGAATTTCAAACTGGAGTGGGAAGGCTCTTTACAAGAAGAGCATACTGCTACTATGTTAGACTCGCAATGGGTTTTATGATCTTCAAGGGTGAGATTCCACTAATTGGGTTTTATGGTCTTTAAGGGTAAGTTTCCACCAATTTTTGCAAGTCTTGAGACACAGTGAAGAGGGTTTCACAAGAGTTAGTGGTTTTCAAGATTTTTCATTATCTCAAGTGAGTTTCAAAAGACAATGGAAAGGTTCTCACAAGCAGAGCAGTCTACCATTATTTGCTCTCAACAATGAGTTTGTGGTTTTCAAAGGATTTTCACTCACTCAAGTGAGTTTCAAGAGATAGTGGGGAGACCTTCACAACTTTAAGTGAGTTTCAAGTGAATTTCACAACTTGAAGTACATAAGATGCTCTAAAAATGAATAAATCAAAGCAACTAAATTAATGGCCCTATCACGAGGGAGGTCATGATCTGGTGACATACAAGTTAAGATTTAAAATTATGGGATAGTCAAGGCTTGGAAAAACTCAAATGAATAGACAAATAAACTTAGAAATCTAAATATAGACTTGAAAGCTTCATAGGTATAAAACACCGAAGCTTTCAAAAAGTATAAATCTAATGAAACTTAGTTTGTGAATCCCAAAAATGGAGAAAACCATAGCTTGAAATCCAAATAATAAAGATGATTTGAGTCAGCAAATTCAAAAAGACGTTCAAGTGTGTTTTTCAGTAAAAGAGTTAGGAAGAACCATAGTGTTGTTGTCAATATTCACAAAGTCGAATAGATTAAAATAATGTGAATATAGGAAAAAATAGGAAAGTAAGATTTGGAAAACTCTGAGTTTGATTCTCGTACTTCAATCAATTCATGTACTCATGTTTCTTTTAAAATCAATAAAATCATTTAGATGTTTTGTTGATTTATTTCTAAATCGGTGGTTTCATTACACTACATTGTTTGGGGTAATTAATATTAAGAGCTTATCATTAATAGAAGTCTTGAATCCATCATCTAAAAGTCTAAAATAATTAAAATTTAATTTGTGATCAATTATTTTTTGACTAGTGTCAACCTTAATAAAAAGTTGGATGAAAATAAAAACCTCCAAAAATGGCTTAATAATTTTCGGGACAATTGTCCAACGATCATTCAATAAAGAAAGAATATTATTTTTTAAAAAAATATTTATTTTTAAAACATTTTGGCCGTGAAACTAAAAGGAAGTAATTAATTAAATAAATAAAATATTGTAGAATCTTTGTTTCTATATAAGTTCAAATATATTGGAATATGTTGAGCTTATATATGAATAAAACATTCTTTGAAACGTATTTATTGATTTATTTTTGAATCCAAGGGTGGAAATCTCAAAATAGATTTAGTCAGCCTTGTGGAGACCATTGTTGTTTTAATTTTTCCCATTGGAATTCATTAAAAATCAGCCACCAAAGAAAATCTAAAATACATAATTTTTAATTTTTCAACAAAATATTAAAACAAAATTAAAACCATACTTTAGTAGACACTGTGGATAAAAGACGTTGCTGAAAATGATGCTTCCGCGAGAGGCTGAAGATAAAAACAAAATTCAAAATAAGTCTCATTGTTTTTTAAAATTAAAATAAAAAAGTACATAAAATAATTTATATATAATTTTTTTTACTAAAATGGAAAAATTGTATTTATAAAAAAATGGTTTAAAATTCTTCAAATATATTTTTTAAATTTGTTTTCAGATTAGGTTGCACATGATATATCATCAACTATTTTTATTTTTACTTTTTATTAATTCTTTGATCCGTTATATTTTTTTGGGGTGAGGTATATTAAACCCTAAAAATAAATTTATTAATTTTTGTTTTTCAGGTATAAATAAATTATTTTGAACTTTTCTTACATACTTTGCAATTTTAAAAATAACACCATGTTTCAATTTATTTATTTGAGAAAAATTTTAAATTATCATTTGATTTCAATATTTTTTATTCATTTGGTTCTTAATTGTTAATTTTGTTTTGCCTAATGTTATGCAATGAAAGTGAATATTATTGATTTTAGTTAACTTTTATTGTTTTTACATTGCTTGGTCCATATTCTATGATTCAAATAATGTGGATAATAATTTAATGTTACATTCATTCACACCAAAAAGTTTCAATTGAAGAGATACTTCTGCTTCTCCTTGTTGTTGTTGTTGTTATTATTATTTTAAGTTAAATCTATTCCAAATTAAATGTCACATAAATCACTACATAAATAAATAAGAAACATAACAAATGAATCAAGAGAAGGTTAACCATTGATGCATAAACAAATAAAAGACACAACAAATGAATTAAAAGGAAGTTAATCATTTCACTAAATAAAGGCTCAAAAAAGTAGTCCAACATTGAATAAGGTTAAAAGTAGACAAATCATATTTCTTGAGGAGAGTGTTATTTTTTTTTAATTTTATATATTTGTTCATTGTTTTCACTTTCAAAATATTCAATATATATGATCCAGTTTCTTTACCTTTTCTGTTTTAATATAAAATGTATAACTAATAGTGATAATGAACAAAACACCCTTCCGAAATTCAAGAATTCATAGATAAACCCTGTCATTTTCATTATGAACAAAATATCTTTCCTTTTTGGGTTTACTTCCATCTGGGTCCCTGAGTGGGATAACGCCATTAAAGCTTGAGTGGAGTGACGGTTATACCCCTCCGCTGACGGTGTGTGTTCCGAGGATTAAGGCTTGGAGCTCATTAATACTGAGACTTTTCAGAGTTCTAAACGACGTTTGGTTTCTTTTCAACTCCCAATTGTGAACAAAAACTCCCAGAAATAAACATAAACGACCCAAAGTAAACAGAAACTCCCAAAAATAAACAGAAACTCCCAAAAGTAAACGAAAACGCCCAAAAGTAAACGGAAACACCCAGTAGTAAACAAAAACTCCCAGAAGTAAACCGAAATTCAAATACGTAAACAAAAACTCCCAAACATAAATGGAAACGTTGAAATCTAAACGAAAAGTACATATGCTAAATGGAAACTCCAAAAAACTATGCAGAAACAAATTTCACTAAGCGGAAACGCCTTAAAGTAAACAAAAACTCACAATAGTAAACAAAAACTCTCAAAAGTAAACAGAAACACCCAAAAGTAAACAAAAACACTCAAAAGTAAACGGAAACTCTCAATTGTGAATAAAAACTCCCAGAAATAAACAGAAACGACCAAAAGTAAACAGAAACTCCCAAAAATAAACAGAAACTCCCAAAAGTAAACAGAAACTCCCAATAGTAAACAAAAATTCCTAGAAGTAAACCGAAACTCCCTCCCATACGTAAATAGAAACTCCCAAACATAAACGAAAACGTTGAAATCTAAACAAAAAGTACATAGGCTAAATGAAAACTCCAAAAAACTATGAAGAAACAAATTTCACTAAGTGGAAACTCCTTAAAGTAAATGGAAACTCATAATAGTAAAAAAAACTCTCAGAAATAAACAGAAACACTCAAAAGTAAGCAGAAACACTCAAACGTAAACGGAAACTCCCAATTGTGAACAAAAACTCTCAAAAATAAACAGAAACGACCAAAAGTAAACAGAAACACTCAAAAATAAACAAAAACTCCCAAAAGTAAATGGAAACTCCCAATAGTAAACAAAAACGCCCAGAAGTAAACCGAAACTCCCTCCCATACGTAAACATAAACGGAAATGTTGAAATCTAAATGAAAAGTACATAGACTAAATGGAAACTCCAAAAAACTATGCGGAAAGTAGTACGCAATCGCCTCAGTTGTATGCGCAAACAAAGGTGTCATATTTACGAAAGTAAGGAGGAGTTTGGGGCCTCATTGATGGCATCGTCAGTTGATGTAACAATAAGATCGACGGCATGGCAGTTGAACATATGGTGAACGTGACACATTAGCTGAAAATCTATCTCACATTCTATGGGGCAGACTATGTGATGTGCATCCGGGGTGACAAATTTCACATGAACTCTAGCTGACGAAGGGGGAGAAGACGAAGGATGGAAACCTCGTTTGCAAAAGCATGCATGGTAAGTGAAAAGCTGCCTGAAAAGCCTGCTTTTCTCTTTTCGCCGGACAATTTTTCAAAAAATTGTGATAAGAAAAGGCGGGCCTTTCCCACCAAAGCCAAGGGCATAGTTGGTACTATGAAAAAAGGCTAGTAATGGAGTTGGGCGGAGGGAGGTAACTTAAAAAGGAAGGATGGATATGGATATTCAAATGTCAGAGGGACTGATCAGGATGTTTGGAAACATATAGGGACTTATATTTAATTTTCCCTAACTAATATGGATGGTTAACATGACATACCAAATTTACAATATTTTGTAATATCAGCATTTTATTTTTAAAATATATAACTTACAAAATATTGATATAATGCAATTGAATTATCAAATTTCCCTCATATATATATATATATATATCACTGTCACATACAAAAAATAAAAGATAAAAATTCCAAGAGCCACAATTAACATTTTAAAAATATAAAGACTAAAATAAAAAACACACTAATGAAAGAATTGAACCTAAAACACACTTAACTTTCAGTTGCCATAGAAGAAAGAAGACTAATTATTTAACCTCATATATCTCAAAACTAAACTAATTAAATACTTATGAAATTATACATGCATGCATGCACGTTCAAACTAAATAGAGGAACACTAGCACATTACCTTCTCATGAGAGAAAACACCACTATTCCTCTTAACATCTCTCTTCTCCTCCTCCTTCTATTTCTTAATAATCTTTAATTTCATGCTTGAATATAAGGAACTTTTAACATGATCATCTTTGATAATATTGGTATCATCTTTTTCATCATATTGCTTGTCTTGTCCTGGTCCAGTGGATGCATCAGAAGCCATAGAGTCATCATCATCATCATCATCATCATCATCATCATCATCACTCATATGGGAAATAATATACTTGGTCCAACCAGACTCAATCCTGCTACATTCTTCATCATCTTCAATCTCTTGTGGCTGATCCATCCATATATATATATATATATATATATATATATATGGAACAAATTAAAGGGAAGAAATGACTTCAAATTTAAGGGCAAGACTTCAAAGGATAGCAGCAATATGTAAAGGAATGAAAGGAAATCAGTAGGTGTAAAAGAGCTTTTATATTAATTGTATAATGTTATATTCTACTCATTTTGGGTAGTTGTTGCATGTACTTAGGTTTCATATAATAATTGAAGGCATAAATCATATTTAATGTTTTCTTAGGTTTCACTCTTAAAAATGTTAAAGAGGTTGCACTGCAGCAAATGGAAATTAGGGTTTTGGGGGCTGCGCCGCTTCTCACTACCTGCCTGAAGTAGTTGCCCCTTAAATCTCGGATGTTCTGTTAGTGAGTTCTCATATATATTAAAATTTTATCCTTTTTTTGCTTGAGGTTTGGATGATATAATAGAATTTTTGTCAATCACCTTTGAGTTTATTAACACCATCTCTATGTATAGCGTTTATGTTTTTATTAAAGAGACAGATTTAGACCTTAGTTCACTAACAATGTATTGAGATATATTAACTTCATATCTATGCATATTTTTTACTCGATTTATATATATTTCATAAAAAATAATGAACAGGTTTTTTTAGGTTATTTAATTATATGAGTCTTTCCTTTTATAACTTTAATGTAATATGATTATAATGATTAATAATTGTATATTTTATGGATGATACCACCTGATTAAAAAAGAACTGGTATTTGATTTGAATCTCTTCAAGGTTATAAAAAATTGAGAGTGCTATATGCTATGCCTTGTACATATTTATAAACAAAAAAAAATTGAGTACATGTTTTTTATTATTTATTTTACTTAGTTTAAGTTTGGATTCAATCTCACCAAATTATAAAGCTAAAGAAAAGAAGATGAATTCAATTTATATACGATTTAAATCATTCAAAATATAGACTAACCCAAACAATTAAAACAAGCAAAACATGTGCTCTTGTTGAAAGGAAACATCCAATAACGGCAAACCAACACTACAACAAAAACCCAGATTTGCGACACATTTTTGCGACACAAAAAATCCAAAATGTGTCGTAGATGACAATCTGCAACACAGTTTGCGACACACAAAAATGTGTCGCTTTTCAGATGTCGCAAATTTTTGCGATATTTTTTAACAATGTGTCGCAAACCTTTGCGACACATACAATACCATCGCAAAAAACATCGCACTTCATGATCTGATGAGACAATATTTGCCATTAATTTTGCAACGATTTGCGACACTGACTTTGCAACATATTTATGATGTCGCAAAATATATCACGATTGTGTGAGATTTTTGCGACAAATTTGGCGCCACATTATAACTGTTGCAAATTTGTCCACATTTTGATTGTTGCAAATTGTGTCGCAAATAAATTGTGTGTCGCAAAATGTATTGCAATTATGTGAGATTTTTGCAACAAATTTAGTGCCACATTGTGACTGTTGCAAATTTGTCCACAAAATGTGTCGCGATTGTGTGAGATTTGTTTGCACATTTTTGTAACAAATTTTGTAAACCTATTTTAGTTCCCAATTTATAATACTGTGCAACACAGTGCAACAACATTTATAATATTTTTTAAAACAAATTGTACAATAGAAAAATATCTAATACAATAATCCAATACAAAAACAAAATTGTTCAAACATTTAATATGACATTAGAAGATATAAATCCTAAAATAACAATCCAAAAATGTCACATTCACTTTGTTCCAAAACTGTGGCTGTTCAACATCTTCTGAACGGTGAGGGACATGAGAGACACACTCCCCAGTCCTGGCTGAGATTGGCAATAAGAGTACTTAGGTGAATTTATCTCCTCAAGAACTTGTACGCACACGAGCAATAGAAGAATGGGACCTCGAGCTCGTCGTTTGCCTAGGATTTGGAGGTACATGGCTGGTAGATGGACGGGAAAATGATGCAACATGTTTTCATCCCATTTCCCTACAATCACATTCTCCATATAATACTTGCAAGTAAACTTCTAAAATTTTATTGTTTGTATATGTATGCATCTATGTGTATATATGTATATATCTTCATATTTTCTCCATATAATAAGAAAATTGAAATTCACTGGGATAGGGCTTTACAACGCCCAACATGATGCTTGGATTTATTTCAGTTGTTAAAGGAGTGGGCCTGGACTTCTCCATGTGATTGTGTAGATTCTCTAGGTTTGATTGCCTAGCCCATCCTATTTCATACTGTAATAGCTCACATAATTACAACCATAGATCTCATTAAGAGCTAAGCTCACATTGGTGAATAACTGATCAAATGCTTGAGAAATATTTCATATATTTCACTAAATATATGAATGCCCCTTCTTATTTGTAGACCTGATTACATTGAGATTATCTATGAACAACTAAAACCTTTTGTTTATCTCCTCCTAATTGTATATATTCTGCCTTAGATGATCAGTTATTTACTCATAGTGAATGAGTTGCACAATAGGAATATTTCTCAAGCATTTCATGAATGACAATAGTAAACAAAGTCTTAATTCAAAACTCATGGAATAACTCTATGTGCAAGTAGGTGCAGGTATCTAAGTTCAAAGGAAGGATACCTAAAACAGGAGGATGTCCAGCTTCACAAGCAGATTTAAATCCATTCATCACCAACCATTCAATCACAGCACATAACCTGCTACTTGTGAATGAACCATCAGTGATGGCTCATGACTTTAATTCCAATAAGCGAGGATTGAAGACATTTTTGGTGAGTTCACAGCAGCTAATCATTTCATTCATTGTAATAATGACCTTTGTTATAGCTTACAATATTTGACTGTTAAAACACTCACATAAATTGTTCAATAGTATGTCACGTTTGAATTGAGTTTGAAAATGAGACATTCTCCAATGTTTTGGGTCTATGTTTTTCATGAAATGGTATGCACCTGCAGACATCACTTTTAAATCCTCCATTGCCTTCTCAAATGCTGGAATATAGCTTGATCTAGCATATGTCCTTAATTGATCCTTACAGGCCTTACCCTAATAGGTTTTCCTAAAGTTTGTGTGGATGTACCTCACACAGAATCTATGTTCAGAATTTGGGAATAATTCTTCAATAGCAGGTATAGGGCCCTATAGTAATGCCCATTTCACACACTACAGCTAATAAATGAAGGAAAACATGAGCTAAATTACAAATCAAAGTAATTTTTATAGCATAACATGCCATCACAGATACATAGCAGAACATGTCATCATAACAAAAATGCGAAATTATAATAACCAATACATTATAAATGTATGCACAATTATATAATAGAACACGTCATCTTCTGTTAAATTATATAAAGTATTGTATGCCAGAAAATAACTAGACTATTGTATATTGTAAATAACAAAGATGCAATGTCTTCAAATTCAGGATCAAAGTGTATATTGCATCATGACAAAATTGAGATGTGAACCATTATATAACTCATATTCATCATACAGAACAACGGCAGCAAATAACTAGACCATTGTATGCTAAAGCATTATGTGCTAAACAGTTTTTTCCTTCTATTCTCTTTGTAACCACAGATGCTAAATTGATATATTGATTGGGCTATATGTTATCTTTTATTAACAGTTATCTTTACCTTAATAAAATTTTAGTTACATCGAATGCTATTAAAATGACTATGGAATGTTTGTCCCATTTCTGAGAACTATGCAATTATCATATCTGACCTAAAAAATAATAATGATGATGAACCTCTTCAACCGGAGGAATGCAAAATACTCATATATTTAATTAAAATATACAACTGCATAATGATGAAACCCATTGTGTAAATCAAATTCATCTCCTAACAATGATCAATAAATATCTAATCAAAGTAAATTACATAGCAGAACATGCCATCATAACAAAGATGCTAAATTATAAATCATTGTAAATTATATAATCAAAGTAAACATTCTTTCTAGTTGTACCATTTGACATGCTGCTCCAGTGCATTATATCTTAAACATTCTTTCTAATATGAAATTGGATTCTTCACCACTCAGGTTGCTCTAGTTAAAGATCTTGGTGTTTCAGTTAACCGCATACTATGGAGTCCTAATGGTTCCTTGTTTGGTAAGTAATCTAATTAGGAATTTATATTCAATGGAACACTAAAAGCAATTTGAAACAATTGTTGCTTTTTGTAGGTTATTGTGTAATGATATTCTTATCACGGTGGTGATGATGTTAGGCAGCATTTGTAGGTATAAGTAATGGGAAGAGCAGAACTTCTGCAGTTAATGAGTGCTAATCATTTTTATCTTACAAGGTTATTGGTTTTGTAGATTGATGCTCAAGTTGGTGGTGTTAATGATCTAGCATTCTCTCATCCCAATAAACAACTGTGTGTAATCAATTATGGAGATGACAAAATGTTTAAGGTTGGATCTTAATTTAGGTGGTGGTGTTTACATATTCAGGTATAGATTTATTTTTTGACCATGTAATGTAGGTGCGGGATGCAAGTAGCGGCACCAACCAATATACTTTTGAAGGTCATGACACACATGTTTATTCAATTTGTCCACATTACAAAGAGAATATCCAGGTGGCCCTCCATTTGACTATTTGAGACAGCTTATTTCTCTCTTGATTATCCTTAGCATGTTAATAAGCATGCAATCTTTTGCCTTTGCTTATCTGCACCTTCATAATACTTATGCTTAATCATGCAGTTCATCTTTTCAACTGCATTGGATGGAAAAATAAAGGCATGGTTGTAAGATAATGTGGGATCCATAATTGATTATGATGCCCATGGTCACTGGTGCACTACAATGGCATATAGTGCTGATGGTTCTAGGTTAGTTTTATGTACTACTTGATTTTTTTATAACTCATTCTTAATTTTGTTTACATTTCCTATGATATATAAAGTACAACTTTGTTCTTTGTAGGCTCTTTTCCTGTGGAACCAGCAAGCAAAATCTAATATACATCATGCACCACTACAAATAGCTGAGAAATATACCAGCAGCAAAATCTAAACATGAGGGAAAAAATCCAAACTAATTAATAAATCATTTCATAACATTAAAGCATCATATATTTTACACTTTCAATCTCACCAGCAGCAATTACTTATAAATTTTGGTTATAACAATAACTAAAATATATCGTACATTTCAGACAACATGTTCAAAGAGAGATGAAGAACATTCTTAAGATAATGTTGTGCTATCTTGCCAATTCTCTTTTATTAAGTTTATTTGGGGAAGAAAAAGCAAAGACAATAGAATATAATGCAATCACTTACCTCATCGCCCAGAACAAGATCCGAGAGGAAGTTCCACTTCAATGCTTCCCTTGTTCTGCAATCCGCTCTATGTCAAGCACTCAATGCAGCCATCATCCAGTCACAATCTGATCGATAGAATGATCAACAGCTAGATGATAATGATATAGAGCTAGAAATATAAGCAAAAAGAGAACCAATTGGTGTGGACATCTTAACCTCAAAAGATGCCTCCAGAGAAACATCAAATGAAAGCAAGAAGCAATTTGCTAGTATAACTTGGAAGGAAGAGCATCCGACAACCAATACAAAGAGTCATCTGATTAAAGCAATCAACAGACAGTTAAAAATTTCCTTCATTAATCATCAAGCATGTCAATGTAAGATGAACAATTCATACAGCAAAGGACAATATAATACAAGGAAAGGCCAAAAGCTTCATAGATCGAAGAATTCAGGCATTCTAAAACATTAATAACTTGGTCAAACACTGAACCACAAACAATTCCAAAAGAAGCCTTGTTAAGACATAAAACAATGCGCCAAGCAAGATCGAAACCGGAAGGACGGGCAATGCCCTTCGATAAAAACTAATAACAACAAAATAATACCTAGACTAGCAATAATGGCAAGGTAACAGACATATACCGTCATGAAGTCATACAATGCCGCCCTCCCTACGAGCACACTGTAGAAGATGAAGTCCCCCAATCCAAGCTTGATTGCCCCCGACGACAAATCATTTCCATCCACACTATTATCCTCGATGTTCCGCGGTCACAAAAGTTATCAATGCTGCAGTCATTGATACCCTCCCCTGCCACAACTACTCTAATTTCCGGAAATGTCTCTCTCACTGAATCACCATTAGAATTCACCCCAGAACTCCTCCAAAGTCTCCTGTTTGAGACCATATGGTGATCCACAGGCTGAGCTTCATACACCAGCGCTGGAATTTCCTCTTTCCTCAAAATTGCCAGCTCCACAAGCAACCTTAATGGGTCACCGGGTAACAGCACGGCGGCGAGGTCATACAACGCTATTGAGATCAGTAGAGCCCAAGTGGTCCACTCCGAAAGCATAGTGAACCAATAGGCAACCAATACTCTGATGAAAACAAGATAAGATTGGGTGACAACGATGGAAATTCTGGACATGAAGACGGCCATTACCCCGACGATGGAGAAATTGAGCAAGATGAAGAAGGTCACGGAATCAATAGGAATTGAGAACTTGTCGATGAGGAAGAGGGTGACCTCACCACCGAGAAACACCAGGACGATGAAGGAGGAGAAGGCCATGTAGTATTTGAGGAAGCTGGTGCATCGGAAGTCGAAGAGGATGACGAGAAGGAATGTGAGGGCAGTGACGGTGGTGACGAAGGCGATGGAGAACTATAGATTTTTAATGGCTGGATTTTTAGGAGGTATAAGAGGCAAATCAAGTGGAATTGCTCTTTTGGGTGAGCCTATGTTCAACCTAAGTGAGATAAGTTACATGGCCATGTAAATCAGGCTTTGCCCATGTAAAACACTTCCCACCCGTGTATCTCTATGGTGTAATAAAATAGAGAGTTACATGGCCATGTAAACAATATAATGCCCGTGTATCTCACGGGTTTACTGAAAATGCAAATGCTATAATCAAACAGAGAATTACATGGCCATGTAAAAATTACCACGCCCGTGTATCACTCGGATTTACTGAATATGCAAATGTTGTAATCAAACAGAGAGTTACACGGCCGTGTAAATATTACCACGCCCGTGTATCTCTCGGGTTTCTTGAACATGCAAATGCTTGTAATAAAAGAAAGAGTTACACGGCCTTGGAAAAATTACTATGCCCGTGTATCTCTTGGGTTTTAGAAATTTTGTTTACATGCCCTGATGGTTTTTTTTTGGACACATTTTGATATATAATGTGACGTTTTAGTTTTTGTGTCGTAAATTGTTGCAAAATATGTCACAAATTTGCGACACGTTTATGTGTCGCAAATATATGTATCGTAAATCTTGGTTTTTGTTGTAGTGCAAACAATAAAAGTTTTTTGCTTTTGAGGTTTTTTAAAATATTAAATATGGAGGTCAATATGATAGTTAATTGATAATAATTTTTTATATTTAAATAAAATTTTATCATATAATATTTAAAATTTTATTATATATTTTTAATATTTTAAAAGATTATAAGCAGGTATAAATTGTTAAATGGCAAATATATCAAAATAAGAGGTCTAAAGTGATAATTCATTTTCCTCCCATTTGGATAGATTTTTCAGTTCCCTCATGCAACATTAAAAATTATGAGTTGTCCATATTTATTAAAAAAATAATTTTTTAATGATTTATTTAAATTATTTTATAAAATAAATAAAACCAAATTGCACAACCTTTTTATCAAAGCAAGAAAGAAAGATACCTTTCTCTCATTAAATTTTTATAACAGATACTTTTCACTTTGGCATAAATCCATGGATGCCCTGTCATTGAAGCACAAGAGAACCAATACCCCACCCTAGACATGGCCACGATTCAGGAACCGCCGGTTCCGATTCAAAAAAACTTTGGACCGAAATCGAATCGCCTAGGCAAGGTTCTTGACAGTTCGGTTCTAGTTCGGTTTTGATTTTGGCGGTCCGGTTCAACGGTTCCGGTTTCGGTTTGGCGGTTCAAACGGTTCAGTTTTTTTGTTAAACAAAATAATTCAATATTTCAAATTAAATGAATACAAAAATACAAGAATTAATTTAATACAATTTTTTATTAAAAAAATAAAAGTATTAATAATTCAAAACAATATTAAATGTCTAACATGCTATAAACCTATAACTCAAGGCCACAGAGTTTGGTTTCTTATAAATGCTCTCGATCGTACTATTTTAAAGACAATGCAAACAAGCAATTCAATTAGTATTAAAAATTGAGATTAATCTCTATTAAAGCTCTTTGAACTTTTAAGTATTCCTCATTAATTAAATTGTTTTAATAAATCCATATTTAATTTGTCATTAATAATTTGTGGCATAATCAATTAATTATAACTTATCTTCTTGCATGAGTAACAAAGTTTGGCATGACACAATACATATAAGTCGGACGAATGTCACGAATCAAACCTAATTGGCTAATCAAGTGTTCAGAATCAGACCTAATCAATAATCAATTTGGTTAATATATTTAATTATTTATTTAAAATATCTTTAAACATGTAATTACTTAATTAATAACTTATTAATGATATTAACAAAATAAAAACCTAATTATTCATGACATTATATATATATATATATATATATATATATATATATATATATATATATATATATATATATATATATATATATTGATTTAACTAGAACCGGCGGTTTGAACCTCCGGTTTAAACATTTGGTTGAGCCACCGGTTAAACCGCCGGTTCCTCGGTTTTCAAATTATGAAACCGGAACCGAACCTTGTATGAAGGTCCAGGTTCCGGTTTTTTTTGGTTACGGTTTTGTCTATTCCGGTTTAGTTTTTGACGGTTCAGTTCCGGTTCGGTTCCACTGTTTTGGTTTAAAATGACGACGTCTACCCCCCCCCCCCCCCCCACTGGCTGCATGCCTATCCTTCAACCTATAATCACTGTCTTGTCACAGGCCGGTCCCCATCCACTGGGTGTTGAACTCTTTTCTTAAAATAATTTAAGAAAATTTTTTATTGAAAATAAGCCAAGCTTCAATAAGCTCTGGCTTATTAACAAAACACTCTTAGGGTGCGTTTGGATTACCGTAATGGAATGAGGGGGAATGAAGTAATGAAGAAGGGGGAATGAAGTAATGAAGAAGGGGGAAAAGGAATGGATAAGAGATGGTAATGAAAAAAGATGTTCATTGGAGGGATAAAAGACTTTTACTAAGAGGGAATAAACCATTCCTCTAAATTTGGGGGGAATGGCTCATTACCCTGGGAGGGTCAATGGTTACACCCCAGTGTAATGATTACCTCCCAAAAAACTCAGGCAATCATGAGTGTGGGAATCAGGGGGAACCATTACCCCCATCCAAACACACCCTTATCCCTTGTTTGGTTCAAAGGGGTAGTTAGGGGGAGGGAAGTGAGGGGGAGTTAAGAGAGGAGGAGGATGGAGGGTTTGTGAAAATATTATGTTTGGTTCATTGGAGGGGTGAGGAGGGGTAATCTAAATTTTTTGTTTGGTTAGATGGAGGAGTGAGAGGGAGTATAATGTATATTGACCAATTTGCCCTTTTTAGAAATATTTTTCATAATTAAATTTAAATAAGAAATATCTTCTATTTCAAAAAATTAATTTGCAAATTGGCGTGATTAGTATAACATTATTTTGAGATAAGAACTATAAATTGAAGCACGTGTATTGATTCTGCAATTTGTTTTTCTGCTAACTTTGAATTCTTATGTTGTGCTGGAATTGACTGACTAAAAGCAGGCATTTGAAGGATATGATCCAATATCACAGAATGTCAAGGCAGGAAGATGAGAAAGTGCCTTAGATTTGACAAGAAGTAAACTGAGCTATATACATATATGCTATTTTTATACACATCCATTATCCCAACGTTAAAAGTTTATTTATATTAACAATGGCTTAATAATGCAGAAAGGTTGCCCAGTAAGCTATATCACAAAAATTTGAATTCCTCCCTTCAAATTTCTTCAGCAAGTGGATATTTAATTATCAATATTTTGTGTGGATTTACATCATGAGCTATCATAAATATGATCCATCATGGAATATCGACCCACCTTGGAGAACCCAAACGTTTCTTAGTGAACTGACCAAGCATGGACTTTAAAGCACCAAGTGCCTCCTCAGCTACCTGAAAAATCACAAAACTTGAATGAATACTCAATTTCCACTTCTCCCAACACGAAAAATCAATCTGATTCCCTAGCAACGCAATCCAAATAATGTAAACTTAATCAAGTTTTACCTCAAAACCCTCCACTTGCTAATTTAGAGTGATCTTGAGCTCATAAGCTGTGAGAAAAATTCAAAATGTAACAAGAATAACAACATATAGAAATGCTTACCAATAATGGACTCAAATCCTCCAAATTTCCATCAAGAGTAACAACATATACTAAGACAACAACATCCTCATCCATTCACACAAAAAAAAATTCAAAATGTAAAAAGATATAAACAACAATCCCAACTCAACAAACATCAACATATTGTTCAAAACACTACATCAACATAATGTTCAAAATACTAAACACCAACATCAACTTAATGTTTAAAATGCTAAACATTAAAAGGCCTATGCATGTCCAAAATGCCACACATATAACTTGAAGATTCCTCCATTTTCCATGAGAATACCTACAAAGTAAAATCATAAAGCATGAAACATAATGTGTTACCATAGATGATAATAACAATAATAATTATTATTATTTAAACAAATCCTTACCTAGAGCCATTACATGTTAAAGTTGTTAAAATCACCGAGAGCTCCACTTAAAATAAAATCCTTGCGGTATTCCATTGGACAACCAAGTACCGCATTTAACAAGTCGACGTTCATTATGAGTTTAGTGTAAAAATTATGGAGCAATGGTGGTTGAAATCCTAAATCCAGTAAGATTTGATAAGTTTCCGTTGGAGATATTGGAGCTTTCTTTGCAATAATCTCACTAGAAGTCTTAATATTCTCCCTAATGAGCTTTCCAGATGACTTTATTGGATCAACCACTTGCTCTATTGCATCTTTTATCCCTTGCTCCACAATTTCCTTCTCTTTGTCAATAGACTTTTTAGACTTCTTACCTCTACCACTAATGCCATGTGAAGATGGAGAAACATTCTCACTTGGTGAAAGCTGTATCATGTCCACATCATCTTCTATATTATGAGGTGTATTTTGAAACGAGAATTGAGACATGATGGGATCACTATCATGTGTGGAATCAGTGAAATCCTCTGGAGCAATAGATCCTGCACGTTTTCTCAACTCAGAAGCTGTTTCAGAATGCTTTCCTGTATCCCTATCTTTTCCATACAAAATAACCATTTTATCACAGTGCGGCACCGGAGTTTGCATATACATCTTTGCTTGTGGCTTCACTACAAATTAGTATTTCATTTGCAAATAATTAAAATTTTTGTGTAATAACCCAAAGAAATTTATATTTTAGCTTGATGAGCTCATTCCATACTTGTGGTTTGGCCATTCACACTTGTGATATTGGATCCCTGGTGAATCCACTCATGCCATTCTTAAAGATATCATACGCATATGAGAAGTGTTTCTTCAAGATCTTCCATCGACTTTTAACTTGAGTTTTTTCAATCTTAATGTTGAAATTCTTAGCAAGTTCTTCAATAATATTATCATAAGCCTTTGAAATGAAAGTGCCATTCACAAAGTCCCATGTTATATTGATTCAGGAGCGCATCAACTAATATTGTATTAATTGCAGCCGTCCATGATAGTGTTTTTGATGTGCTTCGCTCCCCCAAGTTATTCTTTTTTGGTGGCATCCGATCTACTCACAAAAGTATCACATATTTACAAATTAAAATAAACATACACATCACATTCATAATAATCACAATAACAACAAAGAAATGTAATTAATTAAGTATAACCAAAGTTATGAAATATACAAAATTAGTCAATGTTTGGACCATTTGCTACAAACTTAAAATTAAATGATTAAGTTATTGTTGTGTGTAATCTCTCCACATTGCAACAGACAATTCATCTCGTAAACGCTCTCCTTGAGTAGCATCTTCATTATTGCTTTTATGAGTATGATGCTCATCATAAGTTACTTCTTGTCTTGCTAACTTTGCATCAACCTCTGCTATAAGGCCCTCATGAGGATCTACTGACATCAAATAATTATTCAAAATGCAACAAGCTAAAATTATTGAGTTTTGAGCTTTTAGTCCATAACGAGAGTCAGAAGCATTTAAAATGATAATAAACCGCTTCTTCAAAACAACAAAAGCTCGTTCAATGGAGTTACGTAATGATGCACGACGAAGATTAAATAATTCACGATAATCTTGTGGAGGATTTCTTGTTGAATATTCCTTCAAATGATAACGCACCCCCCTATAAGGTGTGATCAATCCTTTCAATAACATGAAGCCAGCATCTACAAGGTAATACTTTCCTGAATGGATAATAAGGCCTTAATTTAGAATATGTTTATTATAGTTAAGATTGAACAACAAAGAAAATCATGAGTAAGTAACAGTTGAGTTATCAGTTGGAATTTTCAAATTATCCTCTCTCGTCAATGCATTTATAATAATTCTAGAGTTTGATTGAGTACCTTCCCATCCAGTAAGTACGTATGTAAATTTTAAATCAAATGTGCATGCCGTTAAAACATTTTGTGTTGGATAGTCTTTCCTACCGCGATATTTAGGAGCATCTTCACGAGTCACTTTCACACTTATATGAGTACCATCAATTGCGAAAACACAATCCTTACACATGAACATGATATAAAATATCAATGTCAAATGCTTATTGTCATCAATTGTGTGGAATAGATGTACATGTGATATAATATTTAAAAGTTTACCTTAAAGTAGGGAAAAAGTGTTTCATTATAAAGTATCTCAGGATGAACCGTCTCACCATTAGGCTGGATAAAGAATTTCTCTTCTAATTGAATTATAGCTTGTATAACATTATGTAAATGGCGACTAATAGTCTCTCCTGAAGGTCGAAACCAAAAGTTCACTTCACGATTCTTGGCACTATGTGTTAGTATATATTAGGCCTTCGCAACTTGTTCTTCCACACTTGCCCATCGTGTAGGTCTTAGGCCACCTTCTTTCTCTAACATTTCAGTTAACTTCAAAAATGTAGAAGGCCCCATTCTTACTATATTACGACTAGTGTCACTGTTCGTAATACGTGTCATTATTTCATCTCTCATTTGTTCTTTTTCAGAGCTCATAGTGTATGTTATTTTTCTTTTATGAGAATGCTTTTGGATGAAATACCATTGAGCAATGAGGCAAACAATGTGAGCGACCATATTTTGCACCATAATCCACCAACCTATAACTTCATCGGTGTCCATCTAAATTTGATAAAAATATAAATTATGATAATTATTATATGAATCACATGTAGAAACTAAAACCTAAAACATAATGAATGAAAAGTCAATATTAAAATGGTAAAATTATTTAGTGTTTTATGCATCCAAAAGCAATCAAGAAGAAGATGTATATATATATACATCTTTTTCTTGATTGTTTTTGATTTCCAATGAGTGACAAGTATATAATAACAACAGACAGGGTGGATATGCTATCAGCTACTACAAATCTGCAGGTTTTGCTTCATGAAAAGCATAGCTTAATCACAAATGTATAACATTAGTAACAGTAATCCGCATTTACTTTCAAACAGTGAAATCCATGAATCAATGTAAATTTTAAGCAAAGACAAGGGAAACCTAGTTATACTATACAATGAGACCCAATAAATAACACTTTTTAAAGAACCCCAACAAAGGATGTAATAGCCTTTCTCAAATCCTAATTTTCCACTAAATATTTTTGTTTTATACATAAAAAAGCAATCAAGAAAAAGAGATACGGCAACATTAAAGAGTTATAATCTATGGTTGTGTAAATATATAATGATGAGAAATAACTATCCCTATGAAAGCACATGAGAAAGAACTAACAAATTGTGTTACTTCCATAATCTCATTGTTTTTTGTTTTACAATAGCTCGATATGTAATGCCAATCTTAAAAATGTAAAATATAAAGGAGTAATCCACTAAACCACTTGCTCTATAAACATATAAATTAAGTCTTATAAGGTTTAAATTAACTAATCCTATTCAAACTCAAAGAAAATAATTATATTCGAATTAAATATTAAAAATTAAATAAATATTAGCTTTTGTTTATCGTTAACTCCATCAATTTTTCACTTGAACTTATTTGTTGATGTTTTATTTGCTTTTTCTTATCATTTCCAGTTTCTTTCACTAACAACCTCATAGAAAATCGAAGGGGTTGTGTCGTTGAATTCAAATGTGTTACATTGGGTGGCCTTGATTGCATACAAGAGATGGAAATCATTTAACAAGAGTGGTATTTCTTCATTCCTTTCCTTTTTTCAACTCTTGTGAAAATAAGGATGAGATCTCAAGAATGATGTTCATTCCTTCATTTCCATTCTTATGCTGCTAATTTTGTCCATTTTCTATTCCTTGCTCTATCATGTTAAGTTGTGTCACATGCAAAAAAAAAAAATAAATAAATAAAAATAAAAAGGATGATAAATGTAACTCTGTAAATTTAATGGGATGATTTGAGACATTGAATCGGATCAATATTACGAATAATAATATCTGATCTATTAAATAGCTTCATCGTCAAGAATTGAATAGTATAATAATATGGGGAAATCAATGATTATCATAAAAATTATTCAAAAGATTAGTCCAAACCTTTATCAAGATGAGGGCTTAATCATTATAAAAATCCTTAAACACTGGAGCTTCTCCATAAAGAGGATAAGAAAAGGTTTAACAAACTAACAATAAAATCTAAAGTAAACTGAAATCCAAGATTCAAACAAAAAAATATTTCTCACAATCAAAATCTTTCTCACAATCAAAGTTAAATTTAAGAATTTAATTGAAAACCCTATCTTTTTCACAAACAATGAAAAAAAAAATTACCTTGATGATATTTCCCATGTCACATCCCGCTCCGTTTTTTTTAATCTTCTCAATACCATAAGCGCCCGGTTGATTTTTGCTCCACCCCGCCCCGCTTCGCTCCCACCCCGTTTTTATTAGAGTTGCCATAAAAAACCAAAAATTTTCACTATTTTTAATTTATTTATATTAATACTTACAAAATATATAATATTACATTAAATAAAAAATGGTAAAATTTTTATAACAATTTTGATTTATAAATTGAAAAATTTTTAAATTATACGTATATATTAATATATAGGGGTATATATGCAAATTTTTTAATGGAGAAAGGATGACCGCCATTTCACAAAAAATCCCCTCCCCGCTCAGCCCCGTTCCCCAATCTCCAATAAAAAAAACCACCCCGGGTCGGAAACCACGGGTTGGGGCGGTTTTTGATTAGGTTAGAACTTATGGTTACTAAGTTATGGGGAAAACGTATACATGTATAATTGTTGAGAGGTCACCTTTACTTAGATAATATTTTTCAATTCACTGAGAATATCAACATAAAAATGAACATCACCATCCTTAAATAGTGGTAAGATATGAAAACACAAGTACATACAACAATGATGTCATGTACAATGTCATTGACGACGTCGTACTACACTATCTAAAGGTAAAGCACTGGAAATAATTAATTGGTGCACAACGCCACTGGCAATCGAACTGTAAGTACGAAAATCCGGTTCACATTTCCGGTGGAATTCCCGCTATAGTGCTCTGCAATCCGGGTCCTGAATACAGCTATATGGAGTTTCTCAAGAAAAGTGAAAATTCTTCATTAAAGGAATGGACCCGACAAAATGCATGCTTCGAATTCATTACTTCACCTATATACAAAATAAACATGAACAACAGCAATACATCGACCCTGACAGATTAAATTCCACTACAACTACAACTCTTCATGTCCCTCATCTTCACAAGATATGGACTCACGTATTGGGGAATTCTTGACTACATCTCAGGCGGAGAATGGAGTTTTTATCTGGGATGTTCCAAATCTGTTATATTTTAAGATAGAGGAACATCTCGAACGACCATTCACTTCCATCTACAACATAATCACAATATAGATAACTTTCAACTACAACCTGAGGAAGGCATTGGGGTTTCACAAATACTGGCTCTCTTTCACCATATGGAGCACATTAACTCCTACAGATTCCGGTTTTCTGCATGTATTTTGGATTCATTTAATGTATTTTTTAAACAATTTAGGAACGATATCAATTAACAATGTAATTTGTTGTGGACCCCACACTTATTATTATTATTATTATTATTATTATTATTATTATTATTTAGTTTATCTTTTAAATTATCTCTTGAAATTCTTTCTTATCCTCTTAACTGGATTATTATTATCATCTAGTTATCTTTTCAAAAAAAAAAAAATCCTTTCTTATCTATAAATTATTGTTCATTGATACCATCACCATGAAATTTTTTATCATGGTATTTTAAGGAAAACAAGATTTTAGTTTAAATTAGATATTTGCTTAGTTGGAGAGATGTTGCGGCTAGGCATGAGAAACCTCATCAGGAACACATTTATCGGCATGTGTGAGGTAAGTAACCCTAGATTTTATTTAGTTTGCAAAATTTTAAATTTTATACAATTGTGGTTTATAAAATATAACCCTATTAGTGCAGTAGAATATTATTCTCGCAGAACCTGAAGATTGACAAGCATAATACATGACCTTAGAGGTTGAATCGAGCAAAGTGAAAAATAAGAAAGTTATAGGGTTCGATATTAACTAAGTACTTGCAAATTTTCAAATTTTATACATCTGCATTTTATGAGAATTCTGTGCAGAACTTGAAGATTGATTAATATTTTTCATGGTTTTAAAGGTTGAATCAGGCAAGGTGCAAAATAGGAAAGTTGTCCCTTTTTGAATTAACTATTTATTCCGAAAATATCAGGTTATTTGAGGATATATACTGAAAGATATGCATGTTAAAAGGATCATGTCTAATTTTACTGGTTTACAGAAATAGATGAACATTCAAATGAAAGCTATAAATTTAATAGTATTCTAATCAGCATGAATTTTGGATATATCATAGCTTCATCTGTCTAGTTTTCTTAGAATAAAGAATTTTATGACTTGGAAGATGATAGACAAAGTTATGCTGGTTTTAGTCTTCGTTGGTCGTATTGAAATAGTTCATATCTCCATTAGGTTTGATAATTGATATTATATGCTTGAAAGGATCCGAATTTAGAAAATAATAGCTTCACACTTTTTGCATTTATACCCTTCTGAGATCTTCTTTTATAATACCCTTGCTCAATAGCCCTTAACCTTAGTAGCATCATTAGGGTTTTGAAATCTTTCTTGGATACCCCTGCAATTTTGTAAATTTATATTTTGGTGATTTAATAGATTTTCTTTCCCAAATTTAAGACCATCCAAAAGCCTTGAATTGATGTAAAAATTGGATTCTTTTGTATTAGTCAGGTAAGTAAAGCACATATAAATTTTGGTATAAGTATATATTTTTTTTACACTTGCTAAATTACTATTTTGATTATTTCTTGAATTATTTTTAATAATTATATTTTTGACTAATTTATTCATTCAAGTTTTTCATAAACTATGTATATTATATATTTTGAGTTATATAAATTTATTTTACAACCTGTTTGTTAAGTTATTTGATTTGAAAATAATTGGCTTATTTTGATATACAGAAAATGGGATCATGCGAATGTTAATATTTTTGTTTGGTGTATTATTTTGTTTTCACTCAATCTAAACCTTGTTATTCTGTTGTTTGCGAACATTAACTATTTTGATCTATAAATTGTAGTCTCCAATTAACTATGCACTAACCTTGTCATTGGGGGTTAAACACTGACCGTGTCGACATGTAACTCTGTTAAGAGACTATAGTTTCACACCTTTCTGTCGGTGAAGAATAATGACCTCGATATTTCGGCTCGGGTCACCGAGGGTAAACAAATGACTTCGTTATTTTGTTTTGATCATTGTGAATTGGGAGACCTATACTTGTGTTTATCCGAAAATCGGACTCTGTTGAACTGTTTTGTTTTGTTTCCGAATTATATTTTGATAGATGTTCTATTGTATCGTAGTAATGATTTTTGTTCAGGATTTTTTAACACTTCTATTTGATCCCAAATGCTTTTAGTGGTTACTTACTAGGTTCTCGAGCTCATTAAGTTTGTTATGTTTTTTTTCAGAGTTACTTGGTGGGCATCTTAGCGGCCTCGTTGAGCAAGTGATTGAGTTCTTCTTCTTCGTGGACTTAGAACTTTATATTGATAAAATATTATTCCAACATTGAATATAGAACTTTTGTAATCCGTATTTTATAGCTTCCTTTAATGTAAGAATCTATATTTTTATTAGATATTATCCTTCACACATAGGTTCTGAGGCCTTGCATACCTACTTGGTCTCAGCCTTGTAGGTTTGCGGCCGTTTGTCGATGCTCCGGGCTCGGGGCGTGACATACTTGATGTACAATACTTTGTTAATAGATTTCAGAATCATATTGTCGATGTTACTCAGTTTTCCGATATAAACTACAACTTGTATTAATCATTGTTATTATTATATTGCGTCTTATGTACATGTTGGATGTACATGATATAACTGTTAGTGATGGATACGTACGTCCTAATGTTTAATTATATATGGAATTGATCATATTAAATTTTAAACTTTATTTTCAACTCCTTATTTGCCGTATCTCGTATATATTTCTTTGTAAACTAAAGTTTTATCTGCATGTATCTGTTAATTACGTAGATATTACAACTTTACAAGTAATGTTCTAAATACATCAGAGTCAATCTTTACAATTCCAATTTTATCATGTACTCCACAAGCTATTTAGTTGCGTGCATAAGAAGCTATTTGATTTTATATATTAATGGCATATGTAGCCATCGTACACGGATATCATTAACCTATGTAAAATGCACCAAACACCACCACCGACGGAATGGCTTTATTTCAAATTGCGGGTTTATATGCATTCGCCATGTAAGTAGTTGGTACATCTCCAATATGAACGTAAAAACGCAACCCACCACACCATCACGTGGAGATACACACTGAGGACATCCATCCATCCATCTTGACAGATGACTAGATGCCCGCCACGTGGCCTACTACACCATGAATGGGCATTATATCTTGAACCGAGAATTCAACGCTCGCAATGTAAGACTAGCATATCGAAACTCATGCCACTTTGAAAATGCACAATCATTGGCAAGTATAACAAATCCCCTGGTAAGTTGAGTTCATGCATACAACTATCAATGGCATATGTATCATAATACCATTAGTAACAGGCAATTTAACTCACATTACACAATACACATTCCCATCAACGACAGATGAGTTCATTACTCTACAAACAATAACCCATTGTTTTACAGAACATTCAAACAACCCTTTCAACCTTCATGATTAGAGGGTTCTACAAAATAACTTACAGTATGCAGGGGCTTCCTTCCCCTCTTGCCGTCTCTCCCAGTTGACTGCCATGTCCCAACCGCTCTTCTTCTTGCTCAAGGGTGTCCGAAGGCTCCTACTCTAACCCACTGGTGCTCCATCTCTGGAAAAACTTTTTAGCACTGAAGCGGAAACGTTTAGGTGGTAAATGCATTCTTGTAATAAATTGGATGTCACCAAATGGAGCTCGGTTCAAAACTCTGATTGTATTGGTGACAATATACCCCCCCCTTTTTTTTCCTCCTCCTCCTCCTAGAGGCCCCCGCCCCCTTTTTCCTCCTCCTCCTCCTAGAGGCCATCCGTTTAATATTACCGGATGGCCGCCAATAGGGTACAGTGCCATGTGGCGTGATCATGTCTCTCCATTCGAAATAAAGGACCCTACCGTACGTTGATAGACAATGTGGTGCGATCGTTGCACTCTGTTTGAAATAGACATCGCCTTAAGTGTGGAATCCCACGTGGCTGTATAGTGCATCATGGACCCCACTCTCACGTGCTTCACATTGCATTGCGAAATGAGAAAATGGTCCCATCCTTGGTTTGGAGTTCCACGTGACGCGTCCGTTGAAGAAAATCAGGACTGGTTACGATGGATCTCACTAACTATTTGTTGCAATTGTATTACCCCATCGTTTAATAAGAAATAGTTGCTATGCCGTGGTGGTTATTGATGGCCTATACATAGGTAAATAATATCAGCCTATAGCGGTACGTTGTACATTAATATATAATATCCGATAGCTTCCGACGCACTTGAAGAGATAGTTGGAGAACGGTATGTATAAATGGAAGGTCAGGTTTAGCCAGTACTAGTAAAATGGCATATAGAAATACAACGGTGTGTTATAAGAACATGTTTATGAATAACTATAGTAGGAATACAAGTTTTTACAATAGACGTCACGGAATTTGTAAACAACCGTATCAGAGTCCACGTCAGGATGTCCGTTTGTATAAAAGAGGTAGTGTTCGGAAGACTCAGAAGCCGAGGAGGAAAACCAAGTATATATCCAAAGAGATTAAAGTCGATGCAAATATGGTGCAGGGTGGTAAGGTAGCTGTATCATATATAAGCATACCCTCGATGGGTACAGGAGACGATAATAGGGATAGGAGTTATATTATGATAGAACGTTATATGTCTCAGGATCTTTCAAAGTGATTAATTTGCCAGAATAGGAAATTATGAGTGAGGACGTGAAACCATCGATGATATTACAAGGTGTATTAGGGTTTTTTGTTGTACAAGATAGGAGACCAAAAGGGAATACGCTTCCGCAATTCAACCATCGATGAGATTTACGAAGATATGTTAGACTGTCAGGGAGATATCCAGTATGGAGTGCGTTCCACGATGAAGATGGGGAAAACACTGGGAAATATTCCAACACAACGAAAAATGCAATATTGCTATATGTAGCATGGGACAGTTCAATACATGGCTGTGTAGAATTTGGATGTAATGCCCGTATCGAATATATGTAGTAAAGAAATAGTTTTTTATTTTTTCGTTTATGTAATCGACATAATATAAAAATTAATAATGACAGTTTATATTGCGTGTATTTCTTCTCTCTATAGTTGTTATGTATTAAAATGTATGAATGTATATGATTAAGGTGAACAAATAATTCAAACATTAGTGTTGGGTTAATAAGCGAGAGGTTATTGAAGCATGGTTTATTTTCAATAAAAATTTTCTTAAATATATTTTAAGAAAAGAGTTCAACACCCAATGGATGGGTACCGGGCCTGTGACAGTATAGGTGATTATAGGTTGAAGGATAGACCTGCAACCCGGTGGGAGGGTGGGAGGGGTATTGTGTTAATTGATTATATTTCTCTTGTGGTTCAATGAAAGGGCATCCATGGATTTATGCCGAAGTGAAAAGTATCTATTATAAAAATTTAATGAGAGGAAAGTAGCTTTCTTGCTTTGATAAAAAAAGTTGTGCAATTTGGTTTTATCTATTTTATAAGGTGATTTAAATAAATCATTAAAAAAAATATTTTTTAACAAATATGGATAACACGTAACTTTTAATCACTATTGTGAGAGGGAGCTGAACAATCGACTCACTTGGGAGAAAAATGAGTTATCACTTTAGACCCCTTATTTTGATAATTTGTCATTTAACAATTTATACTGTATAATAAAATTTTAAATATTATGTAATAAAAATTTATTTAAATATAAAAATTATTATCAATTAACTGTCATATTAACAACCATATTTAATATTTTAACAAACCTCAAAAGTCAAACAATTTTTATTGTTTGGTTTGCCCCTATTGGATGTTTCCCTTCAACAAGAGCACATGTTTTGCTTGTTTTAATTGTTTGGGTTAGTATATATATTTAATGGTTTAAATCGTATGTAAATTGAATTCATCTTCCTTTTTTTAGCTTTACTAAGTGAGATTGAATCCAAACTTAAATTGAGTAAAATAAAAAATAAAAAACATGTACTCAATTTCTTTTTTTGTAGCATTCTCAATTCTTCTTAGCACTGTCAATTTTTTATAAGCTTGAAGATATTCAAATCAAATACCAGTTCTTTTTTAATAAGATGGTATCAACCATAAAATTGATGATAAATAGTTATACTTAAATATAAATACAGTAGAACATTTGAAAAAAATAAATCATCAAAATCATATTACATATATAAGTCATAAAAAGCAAGACCCATAATAAGCCCGCTAAACTAAGACGGGCGTGCACACGTCTCGACAGCGCCCTGTGGGGCCTGAGCAGACGTAGGTGCTGGGACCACCCACAGTTCGTGCTCACAGCTCTTAGACATGCACCCTCATTTCAAAGATTAATGATCTCTTTTTTTTTTTATGATATTTGTTATCCATCATTGTATTAATGATGTGTGTTGTTTGAGAGCATCTTATTGATGTGTCATGCCTTGATGTTGTCAACCTCTAGTTGTATCTAGGGAGAACCATGTTGTTATCCAATTATTGGTATAATGAAACATTTGTCAATAAGGAGTCTCATGTATTTTCCCCTCAATTTGTAGAGGTTTTTTACACTGAAAACGTGTTGTTAGCTTGTCTTGTTGTTTTACATCCCATTCTAACATTCAAGTGGAGGTTGAGTTGTTTTTGGAGCTTTATTTAAAAGTTTAGGGAAGCATATGGGCAAGCATAGGGACTCACGCCTACATAAGAGGCCAGATATTGCCTTTTGAGGACCATGCAAGGAAGTGATTTAATCACCAACAAATGGTATCCGAACTTCAGGTTTGAAATAAAAAAAATTCATGTGTTAAGATGGCTTTCATATGGGATAATAAAAGCTAACTCTATCAAATTATTTGATTTGGAAGAAGAAAATGCAAGACAAAAACTAATAAATTTTAAATTCCTCTATATGGCTTTTGGAGGCGTTTATATAACCTCCCCAAAAACTGTTGGGAGTTCCAAGCACAAAGAATGGTGAAATTTCCTGGCGGAATACTAGAGTAAATGCCCTACATCGATTTCAACCCTTCGGAATGCAATTTTAACTATGATCTAGAATGGAGTAATGACTTATCAAACACATTAAATGCAAACACCGATGCAAGATAGCGATTTTTATGGTGAAAATCCTTCAAATCGAGGGAAAAAATCTTTGGACTCCTTAGAGTCACTTGAAAAGCTTCTACTATGTCAACTAAGGGATTACAAGAGTTTCACTCTAGCTAACTAGAAGTACACAATTACAAGAGGTTTCAAGAAGTGATGAACTCAACTACTCAAATAACATCATCATTATACAAAGATGGATCACAATGATTTTAAAGAGAATTGGAAGAAATTAAACCAATGGTTTTAAAAATCTTTTTCCAAGGATGCTTTTCCCCGAAATGTGGGCAAAATCTAATTCCAATCTTCTTGTAAGATCAACCCTAGCCCTTCCTTTCTTTTTCTCCCCTCTCCTTTTTCTCATAGCTCTTTTATAGTCACAGAAAACGAACAAGTACACAACCTTGTATTAGGGCTGTGGCTACACGGATACATACACGGCTGTGTACTTGGCCATGTAACCCTTGGAATTTTGTTCTACTTTGAACTGGGATGGTGAATGAGCATGTAACCAAAACGTGTACAAATACACGGTTATGTACATGAGCGTGTGCGTGAGCGTCAATCCGTGTACACATACATGTCATATGTACAAGTAGGGCCGGCAAACAATCAAACTCTTCGCGAGCAGCTCGAGTTCGGTTTGATATTGGTTCGAGTTCAATTCGATCATTTTAATAACAAACTGAATTTAAACTCAAATTTTAGCTCGAACAATAAACAAGTTGAACTCAAGCTAGAGTTAGCTCGATCGAGTTCGGTTCGAAGTTCGAAATATATAATAATAATAATAATAATAATAATAATAATAATAATAATAATAATAATTGGTTATGTTTTTTAATTTATTTTTAATTTTTAAAACTAAAATAGAAATTAATTTAAATTACAATAATTTTTAAACTATTTTTTTTTAACCGTTGGATCATTTGATCCAACGGTTGTAATTGGCTAGGTTTTCTCACCCTCACCTTAGCCCTAGCCAAACAAGTGACGGCTTGCCCTAAATCCACTCACCACTCCCCCGTCTTTCCACAAACCACACCCTCGCCGCCACCATCTTGAAACCCTAGTGTGAGATCCCGTGAAAAGTGAAAAATATTGCGAGTTGTGCCGAGTACCATCTTCAACTTAAAGGTTTGTGAATCTCTTTTCCCGACATCTAATTAATCCCTCAATCTCTTGTGAAAAATCTCTAATGATCTTTTTACCCGACTTTGTTACAAGGATCGGCTTGGCTTTTCTTCTTCGGCTGAGCTCTTGTTAGGACTCCGATGAATTTTATGGGTTTGACTATTTGAGTGGAAAGGAAGTCAAGGGGAAGGCAAGAGGAGGCCATCAGGATTCAGGTTTGGCTTTTATGGATCATATAAGAAAATAGTAGTTAACTCGAGGAATGTATGAGATATTTGGTGAAGATGTTTTGTTTTGGTTTTGAATTTTGATTTCTCTTTCTTTTGTGGAAAATCTTTTGTGTGTATTGTGTGACTTGTGTCTTTGGACCTAGGTTTTTTTTTTCTGATTTCATTTTAAAATATTATAAACTACATGAATAATCATTTTGATTTTTATATTAACATTGTTTGCTTTAGGTTAATGATTAATTGTATTTAAAATATTATAAACTGCATGAATAGTCAATTTGATTTTTATGAATCTTGTTTGTTGTAGTTTTCTTTCATTATTATAAATATTATTGTTGTTGTTGTTATTTTGATTCTTAATCTACTATTAATTGTATTATCTGTTCATATATTATATGCCTTTTAGCCCTTAATTTTATTTTATATTCACTATCTTTTTTTAAAATTTTATTATTTTTTTTTACATTTTGCTAAAGCTATTATTTCTATATCTAGAAATGTCTGAACCTGCCACACAACAATCAATGGCCAATAGTGACCTAAATCCTATACAAATTGGTACTCATAGTGAAGAAGTAGAGACAATTCCATGTGACATAGCAGATAATGCAATTAAAAGAGGCCGAAAAAAAGTTTCCAAAGTTTGGACAGAATTTCAGATTATAAATATTCAGGACAGAAATGAAGTAGTTCAAAAATATGAATGCCGTCATTGCAAGAAGAAATATGCAGTTTCTAAGTCAGGAACAACCACTCATCTTAAGAGACATTTAGATGATTGTTTGTACTACAGAAAACAACACAAGAATCAAAAAATTATCAGTTTATTACCTTCGGACAGCGGGGATGGTGAAACAGTTTTGTCTTTCTCCTCACAATCTTTTCACATGAGCAAGATTAGAGAAGTTATGGCCAAAATGATTACAGTGCATGAGTACCCATTTAGTATGGTAGAGCATTTCTGGTTTAATGTGTTAATGAAGTCCATGAACTCTCAATATGAAAGAATTTCAAGAAATACAGCAAAATCAGATTGCTTGAGATTGTATGAAATTGAAAAAGAAAAACTGAAAAAAACTCTGAAAAATGTTGAAAGAGTTTGCCTTACCTCTGATACTTGGACTTCAAATCAAACAATTGGCTATATGTGCTTGACTGTACATTTTATTGATTTTGATTGGAAATTACAAAAATGTATCATTAGTTTTTATGAGCTTGAACCGCCTCACACGGGTATTGTCATCTCCGATGCTATTTCAGAATGTCTTTTAGAATGGGGGATCCAAGATAAAGTTTCAACAATCACATTAGATAATGCAACAACTAATGATGTAGTTGCAAGAAGTCTAAAGTCTAATTTTGAATCAAGAGGCAAGTTGCATTACAAAGGTCATATTTTTCATATCCGTTGTTGTGCACACATTTTAAATTTGATGGTCCAAGATGGTCTCAAGGAAATAGATGGTATAATTCACAATATAAGAGAAACTGTCAAGTACTTAAAAAAATCACCATCTAGATTATTTAAATTTGGTGAAGTTGCAAGGCAGCTGAATGTTTGTACAAAAAGAGGATTGCGTATTGATGTTCCTACACGTTGGAATTCAACTTATGAAATGTTGGACTGTGCTTTTAATTTCAGAACTGTTTTTGATCAGTATGCTATTAGAGATGCAAATTATAAATGGTTGCCTACTTCTAAAGACTGGGAAAATGCCAAAAAGGTTGCTGAATTTCTGAAAATTTTTTATGATGTTACACATCTTTTTTCTGGTTGCTTGTATCCTACTGCAAATAGATTTCTTCCAGAGATTTGGAAAGTCAAAGAAGTTCTAATTACTCATTCAAAATCTTCAGATCTGTTTTTGAGAAATGTAGCAATAGTAATGGGTGAGAAGTTTGACAAATATTGGAAAGATTGCGGCATGCTTATGGCAATTGCTGCTATTTTAGATCCAAGATATAAAATGGTGTTGATAAATTTCTGTTTTCCTCGTATTTATCCTGATTTTGAACATATTGAAAAAATAGTTCAGCTGAAACAAGTTATGGTGGATGTATTTGAAGCATATGCAAGTGAAAATGTTAATGAACAACCTTCAAGTTTTGCTGGTTGTTTTTCAGAATCGTCCATTAGTGTTGCAACATCATTGAGAAAACCAAAAAGTAGAGGTAGATCTGAATTTGCTGAATTTAAACCAAAAAATGATCTAACACAACCTATCAAGTCTGATTTGGAGATTTACTTGGAGGAATGGACAGTGGAATGGGAGCAAGAGGATGCTACTTTTGATGTTTTAGTCTGGTGGCAGTTGAATTCTCTTAAATTTCGAACTTTGTCCAAAATGGCCCATGATTTGCTCACAATTCCAATGACTACAGTTGCTTCGGAATCAGCCTTTAGTGCTGGTGGCAGGGTACTAGATAAGTTTCGCAGCTCTCTTGCTCCGAAAACTGTTCAAGCTTTAGTATGTACTGCAGATTGGCTTAGAGCCACTCAAAAGAACACCAAAACCAAAATAGTGAGTGTATTTACTTAGAAGAATTTACAGTTTTATATTAATTTAAGGTTTTTCTTTATCTTAATCTAATTGTTTTTATATTGTATAGATTGAAGAAGATGAAGAAAAACTAAAGTTGGAAATTCCTGACAGCTCTGCCACTCTTTAAGCATCCTTCATGGTCTGTTTCTATCATTATAATGGATGAAGTAGTGCTCAACTTCGAAAATATTGCATTTGTATTGTCAAAGAACACTAAATTATTGGATCCATTGCCCTAATAAATTATCTCTTATGTCTATCGGTAGTTTTTTTTTTCTTATTGTCTATTCAAGTTATAACTAAGTTGCTATGAATATCAATAAGTTGCCATGCAAAAAAGTGAGTATATTCAGCAGTTTGTACTTTTTTTCCAGAAATTAATTGGTATTCATTTTGATGATCAGAAATAATGTCTTACACTATGAAGATTTCTAGTTGTTTTATATTTATTACTAGGATATCATATCACAGATTCATCATTAATTAATTAATTAGTTGTTCTTCTTTTGAATCCTTAATCTTTAAATCAAAATGTTAAAGTTTTTGTAATTATGTAAGTGAGGGACCATTTCTATTTGTTGCTGCCTTTTGTTGCAAAGCTTGCAATGTGAATCAAAGGAATGGAGGTGCATTTTTTTTTTTGTTGCAAATACTAACTATACTATCTCTTTTGCTCGCGCAGGCCCTATCCCTACATTATTTGAAGTAAACGCTTGTATTAAAGCTCTCACTGTTGCTCTACACTACGTCAAGAACTCCAACTGCGGCCTTCAACACATCATGATAGCCTGCCCGAGTTGCTTTAATGCCATTTCATCAAATAATGCCGGTCAGACGTTGTTGTAATTTGATGTCTCTGTTTTAAGAAAATGACAGCAAATATCTCATGTACACTCCCTCATGAAAAAGAAATGTGTTGTTGAAAGAACTCTAAAAGTACTTATTTTTTTGCAATTATGTAATTTGTTCTAAGTTTATGTAATTTGTTACAAATTTATGAATTTAGCATATTTACAGTTTTTTGAATCGAACTCGAACCGAACTCGAGCTGAAGACTAAAGTTTCGAACTCAAACCGAATTCGAACAAAAATTAGAATTTCGAACCTGAACCGAACTCGAGCTAAAAATTAGAATTTCGAACCGAACTCGAGCTAGGTTCAGCTCGTTCAGATTCGGTTCATTGCCGGGCCTATGTACAAGGGCATACATGAGCGTGTATTTCTCTGGATACTTCTGATCAGACTTTGAAATTTCACGGGTAAGGTACATAGTTATGTACTTAGTCGTGTAAATCTCTGGACACTTCCCGTTGCTCCAATTCAGCTATTTTTCTCTCTTAGTTTCATATTTTGGTCTCTCTCTCATAAAATTCTATTTTCGCCATCCATTAGTTGACATAGCTCCTTTCTTTTGTTTTAATTTGGGCCTTGAAGCCCAACCTTTATTTCATTGGGTCTAGCCCATTTGGTGGGCTACCAACAAAAACTATTATTTTTTAACATGTTACTGTTTTTCGAGGAGATTATAACCAGCCTCAAAAACTAATAATTTTTGCTTTTAGAAGTGATTATAATCACATCTAAACTTGCTTATGAGCTGGATTAAATTTAATCCATTCTTCTAATGATTATAAACAAAATTTTTTGAGCTGAAAATCTAACAAAAAAAACAAATCTTCAAACATAATTATAAGTATCATAAACTGAATTTCATTGATTTTTATTAAGTAATTATGAGCATCTCAAACGAAATGTATTTTGCTTAATTACAAAGTTTGAAGAACTTCATACTATTTTATCTACTTCTATTATGTATTGTTTGCTTAAATTCAGTATCATATGAATCAAAGATAAAATCTCCACCAAACAAGGAAAATAAGAAAATGGCTTTATGCTCAACTCATTGATGCTTTGCTATGCTGGATATAATGAACAGGATAAAGGTTATGTCACTGATCATCTCATTGATCTGTCATGAAGAAACAAGAGTCACAGAAGCACAAATTGCATATAAAAGATCAAAAACATTGTGCAGAACAACAAAATTAAATGGATAATATGCTTTGTTAAAGGTAGCAGTTCCTTTCATCATTTGGCATATGCCATACATTTGGTTATGATATGTTGTTCATATAAAGGATACTGATATTTTGCTGGGACAATGTCCTTGAACCTGCTCAGAACTACTATGATGTTAACTATATGATGTTAACATATTTAATAATACTCAAACCAGCCTTGAAAATATAATTATGAGAAATAAAGAATAAGCATCAAGCTATGAAGCATGGACACGGATACGGGGACACGACACGACACGACACGGACACGGCGACACAGTAATTTCTCAAAAGTCAAGACACGGGTACGGCAGGACACGGCAATAAAACATTATTATATATATATATATATATATATATATATATATATATATATATATATATATATATATATATATTAATGTAAAATATATATTATAAATACAAATAATTTTATTTTGTATTTAAATACAAGCAATTTTTTTATAAATGTATTGCAATTTGTCATGGTTTGTGTGAAAGAAATCATTTTTAACATTTAAAAACACCACCTTTAAAAACTAAACAAAACATCTAAAAACACCACCACCTTCAAATAATAGCAAATAAAACTAATACAAAAGCACCTCCTTCATGTTCAATTTAAAGATAAAACATTCAAAACAAACAATTTTTTCAAGTTCAACTTATAACAACCAATGAGATTATTTTTCCATATCTTCTTCATTACTAAAAAGGATTTTCTCCATCTCCGGTTCATCAAGTTATAAGTTAGCAACTTCAAGAACACCAACGCCTTCAAATGAGTCAAACAAATCACCACCAATGTCCCAATTTTTGGATAACCCTTCATTGTATTGACGAGAGCTTCTTGAAAGTAGTCGAAGATTAGTGTGTACAAATACTAAATCTTCCGCCCGTTGAGGATTCAAATGAGTCAAACAAATCACCACCAATTTCCAAAGCCCCTTTTCTTTTTTTAGACCCTAAACTCTCTCCTTCATAAGAAGTTGTGCCCAAAGAAACTTGTGCTTGAGAGGAAGGTGGTAATGGAATTGATCTTTGTCTTGATTTGAGTTCAGCTTCTTCTACTATGTTTTGCATTTCATTAAGATGATGTTGTGTCACTTTTGCACATACCCTAATGCCATGGCCACTAATCTTCAACAAATGGGCTTTCACTCTAGAATATGAACCTTTGAAAGTGATATTACAATAATTGCACTTAAAACTTATGTTTCCTCCTCCTCCAATTGTTTTTGGCAACTTAGTTACATATTTCCACAAAGGTTTGCTATCATCTTGATTCAATTGATTGTCAATAGATGCATTATCATTGCCAATGTTACCACTTGAACATGAACCAATACTTGCATTTGAAAATTTGGAGTTGGAAGACATTCTAAGCAAAGCACAAAAAAAAACCCTAAGAATAATAATGCAATTACCAAAACATAAAAATTAAAACAATGTTCATATAACTTACCTAGTTAATTGAAGAACTTGGAGAAGAAAACTGATGAAGCTGGGAATGTTGAAGCTTGAGTGAGTTGTGCCTTCAAAGGTTTCAAGGGGAAAATTAGAAAATGAAAGAAAGAGGCTTCGTTCAGCTTCACGGGAGAGATGAAGGAAAGGGAAAGATGGGGATTCAAGAGTTAAGTAAAAACAAAAGAGTCAAATCACGTTGAATAAAGGCTTTAAATTAATATTATATTATATATACTTCATGTTATATTATGTTAAGGTTTTAAATCAATGGAAAATCACTCGGTTTTAATGGATTAATTTTTCTAATTATATATATATATATATATATATATATATATATATAACATTATGTTTAATGTATATTATGTAAATTCATATACTATAATTTTTTTTAATAAACATATAATTATTTATAGATTTTAAACAATTCATTTCTTGTATTATGTTTACAATATTAATGTGTGTGTATATATATCTAATATATAAGTCGTAATTATCATTTTAGTGAAAATTATTTATTATATATGTATATATGTATTAAAAATAGTGCAATGTATCAAGAGAAACTAATAACTACATGTTAAAGAAAATCTAACTCTAAATATATCCTGAAACCGAATCATGTCCCAACCCCTGATCTCATTGTATGTGTGAGGCATGCGTATTATTTGGTGAAATATGATAGTTTGGTTTAGAACTATAAAACAATTAAATACATCCATGAATCTAATAACAACAAATTAAAAAAAAAATTTAACTATAAATGGTGTTCTAAAGTCGAATCATTTTGGTGAAATATGATAGTTTGGTTTAGAACTATAAAACAATTAAATACATCCATGAATCTAATAACAACAAATTAAAAAAAAATTTAACTATAAATGGTGTTCTAAAGTCGAATCATATCGCAGGCTATCATCACATTGCACGCATGTTTTTTGTGAAATATCCCAATTTTGTTCAAAGATATTAAAAAAAATTTTCATTTATGCTAATTTTTTCATTGAAATAAAAATAATTCACAGATGATATTGAAAAGTTTAAATATGTTAATTTAGAAATTATTGAAAAAGATAGACCAATGTTTATTTTAGCCTGGGATCAAAAAAAGATATTCTCAATCTTGAATTATAACTAATTAAAAAAAAATTTATTTCGTTTGGTGTGCATGTATATATATATTATTTTTTATTTTAAATCTCTCATATTTTAATTGAATTATAATTTCAAAATTATGATAAAATATCAAGAAAAACTCCAAACTAAATATGAGTTAATTAGGGCCCAAATAGCAAAACAGTTAATTGATCTTGAATTATATCAAATTTAATTTTGTGAATTATTTTAAAAATATTAATTTTAATCCTCACATATCTTAACAAAATTAAATTTTGAAAAATCATGATAAAATACTACAATAAGCAATTAAAATAATATTAAAGCTTAAGTGGTGCTTTTCCTTAGTCCCAATTCCAAATCAAAATTTTCAAATCTAACCTAGTACAAAATTAAGTGGTATTAATAATAAATTATAAAAAAAAATATAAAATATAAAATGATAAAGTATGAAAAAAAATATAATTATATAATTTTTTTTTAAATTTAATATTGCAATTCGTAATACCTTCCCATAAAATTATAAATAAATAATTTATATTTATAAAAGAAGTATCTCAACATTGCTTGTAAATTGAGATTAGTTTATTAAAAAATTCAATTTATAATAAATTATTTTATTTAAAAATTATTTTTATAATATATGTTACCAATAAAGATTTATAATAGATCTTATAAATAAATCACTTGGATTTATGTATTTGATATAATGGATAACAATGAATGGCTCAGATTAATAAAAGAAATTTTTAACCCTAAATCTATAAATGCATTCTCTTTCCAAACCCTAAATCACTCCTTCCACCTTCAAACCCTAAATCGGCCGCCGCCACCGCCGCCTCCTTCTCCTTCTCCTTCCAAACTCTAAACCTAAAATCAAGCACCCACGGCCTTCATCATCCCCCTACAACCGCGACCAATGAATCAGGCCACCCGCGACCTTCATCATGCCCCGCAGCCGCGACCTCCATCATCAATTAATCAAGCCACCTACAGTCGCCTCCTTCCAAACCTCAACGCGACCTCCATCACCAATCAAGCCACCCGCAGTCACCTCATTCCTCTGCTTTTTCAACTAAGGAGATGGCGATGAAGAGTTGAAGACAATACGAGCTGTGTCCGACCCGTGTCAAGACTTCTCCATTTTATTGAATTAGGTTTTACCGTGTCAAAGGATATCCGACACCGTATCCGGCAGTGTCGACGACGTATCCGTGTCCGACGCCGGCACGACACCGGTACGCCGGGGAAAATGGCGTGTCCGTGCTTCCCAGGCATCAAGCTTTTGCAATTGAATAAGTAAATGACTGCCCAAACCCTCAGTGCACAAAGACCAAAAGACTTGCAAGATACTGAACTTTAAGACACATTTTATTTTCTGGATCACACAAGGCAGTTTTCCATCTTATTTTCTTTCTTTCACCTTCAGTTACCTTTTCTCCAGTTAAAGTCTAAAGTAGAACATAGAGGCAAACAGGAAGAGGCGAAGTGATCAACTAGCCTGCACACTATCCACACCAAAATCATTGGCAGACCTGTCAACAGCTTTTGGATCAATTGGCCCTTGGTCCCATTTGAGGACGTATAGCAAGTGACGATAGTTTGAATCCACGGGGTGAGGGTGTACGTCTGAGAACTGTGACCACGAACTGTGGATGGTCCCAACGCCCACGTGTGCGTGGGCCCCACATGCCCATGTCTTAGTTTAGTGTCCCATTAGGAGTTTCGTTCCTGTTGACACCAAAAAAAAAAAATCTTTGGCAAACCTGATTGCACCCAAACATATTGACAATGATTTTGATCAATTGTGTTAGATCAAAGATCACTCTTGAATTGAAAGAACTCACATTTAGTCAAGACAGAGGGAGAGAGCTGTAGAAGAAAACAGATGGATTTGTTTTTCTGGATTCCTTGATTCATTAACATAAAAATACATTACTCTTAAACATACTCCACATTTCAAATTACAACAGTAAATATAACAACATGTACCATTTTAGAGAACTCAGCTAACCTTCATAACTGTAATTTTGAAGACATTCCTTCAATAAGTCTCCAACAAATTGAACATGTGCAACTTCAGATTTCACTTTAAATATTCTTGCGCTAGTTTAGTTTTCTATTTTTTTTTTTATAAAAAATATGGACAAGCCACGTAGTTGAACTCTTGACCTTTTAATTGAGAGGGGATGAAAAACTTACTCTAATATTGTAGTGATTGCACAAATGTTCAGTTAAGGTGATGGCAAGGAACTTATTGGTGATATTAATTTGCTTGGCTAACAAAGAAAATTGTTTTACAGGCATATAACATGCATGAAAGAAGTATACTTTTCAAGAAGAAAAAACCTCCCACTAGCATAGAACAATCCAAAAATGTTAAACTTGCAGAGTAATGATAGCTAGTGCATATATAAACATGTTAAACATGTAATTAATGTTGTCTATTACACAACCAAACTTCAAAGGAAAAGGTCATGCAACCACTCACCTCATTAAAATTGCAAGCTTTTAGTAAATTTCCAAATATAAAAGAAATGTGATGTTTAAGAACCTTGGCATTTTGGATAACCATCCATGTAGTCACACAATTAACAAAAAATCTGGTTGAATAAGAACTGGTCTTACCATGACAAACAGCCAAAAGGATGAGAGAAATTGTGTACAAATTTAACTGATAAAACAGCATTGATCAACCAGCACATATATATATATAGTATCAAACAAACAGCCTTGTTATAATATCAACTCCCAACAGCACAACAATGGCTTTTAGGTGGTGCAGGTGACATTCACCTGTGGGACTTCCAACAGCACAACAAAGGCTTCTAGTGGTGCAGGCGAAGGCTTCCGGCCATGTGAGTGAATGAGTGAATGGGTTTCAACGTGAGTGAATTGTTGGGTATGTGGAGGTCTGATTGTGTGCGCTCTACTTTTCTTTTATATATATGGGTAGTTCCTTGTAAGTTGAAATTAAATTTAATATTGAAAAAAAATCTAGTGCAGCTATGGACGTAAGCAATTTTGCCGAACAGCGTAAATTTTGTCTCTGAAGAGAGGGTAAAATTCTCGGAACAGTCCCTCTATTGTCCTCGGTGTGCCCTTTTAGTCCCTATATTATAAAGTGAGCCTTTTAAGTCCCTCTATTATTTTGATTGAGAAATTTCAGTCCACCCGCTAAAGGCCGTTACCAGTGCTGTCTATGGGTGATGACGTGGAACCACGTGGCACGCGACTGGGCTTACGTGGCCATCTCCATCTTCGGTAAAATTCTCGAAACAGTCCCTCTATTATCCTAGGTGTGCTCTTTTAGTCCCTATATTGTAAAGTGAGCCTTTTAAGTCCTTATATTATTTTGATAAAGTTGTGTATTTTCTTTGTTTGAACATCGTTTGCTCTATATGTTTTCTTTCAATAAATCACAAATGAATTTTTTTTTCCTGAGCATTTTATGTTGGTTGAGTTCTGTATGTTTGCAATAAATTTATTTGTTCTTCAATTAACCAACTAGCAATTATCTCCTAAAAAAAGACCTGCACAACACTGCATTTGAAATTAGTACAAGTTGGATTTTGTTTGAAGGTTTAAAATATCAATTAAACATGTATTTTGTTTGAAGGTTTAAAATCCAGCTTGTACTAATTTCAAATGCAATGTTGTGCAGGTCTTTTTTTAGGAGATAATTGCTAGTTGGTTAATTGAAGAACAAATAAATTTATTGCAAACATACAGAACTCAACCAACATAAAATGCTCAGGAAAAAAAAATTCATTTGTGATTTATTGAAAGAAAACATATAGAGCAAACGATGTTCAAACAAAGAAAATACACAACTTTATCAAAATAATATAAGGACTTAAAAGGCTCACTTTATAATATAGGGACTAAAAGAGCACACCTAGGACAATAGAGGGACTGTTCCGGGAATTTTACCGAAGATGGAGTGACCACGTAAGCCCAGTCGCGTGCCATGTTGTTTCACGTCAGCACCCATAGACGGTACTGGTAACGACTGTTAGCCGGTGGACTGAAATTTCTCAATCAAAATAATGGAGGGACTTAAAAGGCTCACTTTATAATATAGGAACTAAAAGGGCACATCTAGGATAATAGAGAGACTGTTCCGGGAATTTTACCCTGAAGAGAGTATGGGTTTCAATGTGGGTGACTGAATGAGTGAAGAGGGAGCGTGTGTGTTTTGTTAGTGAGTGTTATATTTTTTTATTAATTTAAATTAGAGGGTTTTTAAAACAAGCTGCATAGTTGGTAAACAAAATTTTTTACATAATTATTGAGACAGTTTTTCAAAAACTCCTCTTTCAAACTGCTTCTGAAAGTGAAAAATGGGGCATATATATTCGTGCATTGTTTTATAAATACTTTTAAAATATTAGATGCATACTGATCATTGAATGTTAATGATATAATAAAAAATGAAATTAGCATACTGAAATATAAGTACACTTTAATTTAGGTTTTTGAACTATACCTCTATATTTATTTTCGTCCTTAAAAATAAGTTCATTTTAGGTTTTGAATACTGAGAGCATGACTCTAAAGTTTCAAAAGAAAAAAAAAAGGAATAGTTTTAATCTTTATTTAAGAAATATTTTCAATATTTTGATCAAAACAAATGAGTTCAAGGACGAAAATTGCATTTGTTTCAAATTAAGTTGTATGACCACTATAGGTTGCAAGGGATTTTAGAGGTTATTTCGATTAGCTTTTGGAATGCCTAGAAATATTTTTTTATAAGTTAAGTATTTCTGGGTTCAAAAAAACTTATTTGTATTGGCTATTTTGCAAAAGCAGAAGCTAATAAAAAAACGTTGTTTTGGAATTATGAAATTAGTAAATTAGCCTTATAAAATAAAGAATTGATTGTATTTTTATATTTTTTTCCCCCAATCTTTTCACAGCTCTAACAGTTTTCTCTGCTTCCAAGCTCCCTTCCAAGTCTTCTCCTACCTCATACGTCCACCCCCTTCATGATTTTCAAATAGCAATTACTATATTTAAATGCATAATAGTTGGGATATTATAATAACTCAATAAATGCCTATTTTAATAATTTGCTATTGAAAAATCTTTTCAAGAATGCACATCCACACAACTTTACAGAAATAAAAGTACTTCTGCATTAGTTTATCCAAACATAAAATACAGAGAAGTACTTAACTTAGTCTGAGAAGTAATTTTTTTAAAAATCCTTCTACCAAACGGGAAAAAAGTTTTTTTTTTAAACCAATCCAAACAAGGCCTTAATGTGTTAACCATATGTTTAGATTCAATGAATAATGGAAATGCATTAAAGAGCATATAATGGTTAATTAAATTTTTTCTTAACTGTTGTCATTATAATAATTCTTGATATAATTCAATCATACATCCAAATGAGGAAAAATTATACTGTAGCCTATTTTCATAATTTGAGGGAATTGAAAAGTCGTTCGCATTGAAGTGTGTATATATATATATATATATATATATATATATATATATATATATAGCTTCTCTCCTGTATGAATAAAGGCTGTTTTTGGATTAAAAAAACTTTGCAAAACTAAAATTCTTTTATACTATTTTTTTATTTTAATAGTCATTTATTCTGCAAATGAGAAATAAGAGCTAAAATAAAAGAAACACTTAATTATAACTAAAATATATAATATTTAATTCTTGATCTTGTTGTGTAAGGTGACAAAAAGGCATAAATTATTTCAAGAAGTATGTCTTTGTCTTAGTTTCAAGGGGGTGTTTTGGGTTAGTAATAATTCAAACTCTTATGCAAGAATATACACAACAACAGATCAAACAATCAAGCGAAGGATAACACACGAAATTAGTAACCAAGTTGGGTACATCACTTGCCTACGTTTTGGTGGCCAAGCTCGAAGATAAAAATCCACTAAGAAAAGGAAAATAAAGATAAATACAACAATCTCACTCATCTTTACAAAAAATACAAGAACCCTTTCTAGATTGTCCGATGCCAGCTATGTCACCCCAATGACTCATCATAAATTTCATAGCAGAATCTCTTATATAGATGTCTTCATGTCTCAAATAGAGCATCATCCTCTAATAAAATCTCCACTGCTTTCTAACTTGGACACCTTCCAAACTTAAAAGTTGCACCCCTAGTTTGTTGGAAATAATCAAGACTTAGTTGCTTTAGGTGACCAAGTCTTGTGCATGCATCGTGCATGGCATTGTACACGTTTGAGCATGAAGTAAATATTGAGTCGTGGAGTCTGAGTCATGTGGTTTGATCGGGTTTTGTGGATCTCACTGAATGGGGCGTACGTCTAGGAAACTAACTAGAAGTTGTTAATTTAAATAGAGCACTTGTATTTGTTTTCATTGTAGAGATAGAAAGAGAACAATTTCATATTCCCCCACGGGCCCGTGTCACAGGCAGCGGCCCCCGCGGCGGACCGGCCGCGGGCGGCGGCCTCGAAGCGCGATTCCGAGCGGGCGGCGGGCTGAATGCACCATATATAGTCTCATAAGCCTTAGTGTGCTTTATATATTTTTTCTTCTCCCGCTTATTGCTTGTTCTTGGGCGTGGATCGTGAGCAACACCTTCACGTGGCATCAGAGTTTGCGCATGCCCAATATTTGAGGTTCGAGTCAATGGCAATTACCACTCAGCAGGCGGCGAAGGAGAGCAGCGGCGTGCCCTTCCATTACCCGATGCTGACGACGACCAACTACACTACATGGGCAATCATGATGGAGGCCATAATGGATGCCCAGGGGTATGGGAATGTCAAATCCACTCTTTCAATCTTAGCCTTAGATTAGTATTTTAATCTTTTAATTTTATTTTTAAATTTCAAAAGTTTGTTATCCCTAACATCCGGATCATATCCCTAGTAACCTCCAATTCGATCGTGAGGAAAAACTCCGAGACCTAGCATTGCTTCTTTATCTTGCTTTCAGGAGGTACCGGCAGCAAAGAAGGAAGGATTTCACCATCGACTGTTTCTTGGAGGTAAGCACCTTTTTCTTAGATCTGGGTTTTGTTTATACGTTGTTTGATCGTTGAGGGTAAGTTTTCTGTTCATCTCCTTTCAAGCTGGCTGATCCTAATCAACTCTTTATTAAATATCTCAACCGTAATGAGTGAAAGTATTACCCATAAGGATTGAAAGCTTCCCATTACTAACCCCTATCGTTTGTTCCTGTGGCTCTTGAAAAGTGCGTATGAATAAGCTAGCCATTTTCTAGGTCTATGATAGTTTTCCGTTGTTAACTTTGGCATTTAATCTTGACAGCTGAGTGTAGAATCTTTTCACCTTCAAATTTGTTAGAAAAGCCAACCCCTCATAGGTGGAAACATGAGCGGAAAGTGCTGTAGAAATAGACTGGAACTGTGTGCTCATTTTTGTCTGAGAAATTGCAGAATTCTTGCTTTATCCTGAACATGAATCATTATCTGATAGTTAAAGGTTGAAGCAACAAGCATCAACAGATTGTCTCTTCTGTCACCATTGTAACCTTTCCTGTTGTTGCTAGGTGACTTGTTCAGGACTTGTTAATGGTATTGTTATTGATTTGCTGGCTTTATGAAGGACATAACGAGAATGCGTGTTTTCAAATGTCTCACCTTATTGCCATATGTTATGATATGTTCAATGGCTTTTGAAGTTTCTGCCATTTTCTTCACATCAACTTGAATTTTGAAATGTCAAATATGACACCTGTAAATTTTGCAAAAGAGTGTTCCTGCTATTATATATGATGAACAGGGTGAGAGTAGTGGTGCCGTGATATAGATATAGTGGTTGGTTTGGTTTTAGGGTGTTATTAGGGTAAGAAATTTACTTCGTGCATCCCGGTGTTACTAGCACAGTTAATGTTTAGGGTTTTGATTAGGGTTAACCAGGGGTTAATTTTTGTATTTAAATTTGAATTTAAGGCAAGTATTATGTTCATGTTTTAGGGTCTTCGCTTGAACCCTGATTTGTGTGTTCGAGTGGGTTATATAGCTTGGGGATATTTTCTAGGTAAGTAAACAACGTATATACCATATATTTGTATTTATATAAAATTTTTGATTTCTGAAATTATTTACATAATTATTTAATTATTTTGGATTTTATTGTGAAATAAATTTTCACGATATTATATTTAATTGTTTTGGGTTAATATGTTATGCATATTATTATTTTCAAACTTGTTGATTATTTATGCACTTATTTATTTATTTATTATTTATTCATCTGATTTGAATATTTTATTCAGTTATGTATTTATTCAATTATTGAAAAATTATTGTTGACAATGATTTTAGAGCCGACATATTTTGACATAGCAAATTATAGTCCCCAACTAGCTTTGCAACAACCCTGTCATTTGGGGGTTAAACACTGACCATGTCGAAATGAACTCTGACTCTGATAAGAAACTATAGTTTCGCACCATTCCGTCGGTGGAGAATAACGGCGTCTGATAATCTGGGTCGGGTTACCGAGGGTAAATAAATGAACTCTAATAATCTGGCCCGGGTCGCCGAGGGTAAATAAATGAATTCTGTGTTTTGTTTTTTTGGCATTACTTATTTGGGGGACATATATACTTGTTCATTGAAAACTTTGTTTGCTTGAAATGTTTTGATGTCTGGGTTTCATTTTGTGGATATGTATTGTATAACATTACTTTAAGTACATCTTTGAAACCATCGAGTTTTGTGACCCTATATTACTATTGGCTTTTAGTGGTTGCTTACTAGGCTATTTAGCTCATAAATTGTTGTTATATTCCTTTTCAGATCAAGAGTAGGTTTGTGGTGGCTAACTTAGCAGAGACTGTTGAGTGAGCACCAGGTGCCTAGCAAAAGATTAGTTTCGGTTAATAAATCTGTTATTTGTCAAAACCTTTAGTCTTCTTTGAATTTGGGTTGTAAACCAATTATTTTTCGTTTATCTAATTATTTAGTTTTGTTTGGAATTTAGTGTATTGTTTTGATTTGTATTTGAGAGACAGGTATTGAGGCCTTGTGTGTCCACTTGGTCTCGGCTTTGTGGGCATACGGCCGTTTGTCAACGCGTCGAGTCCGACGAGCCGGGTTCGGGCCGTGATAGGGAATCTGTCGAACTGGCGACCGGGACAGTCGTGGATCCAAAGAATGACAAGACAATGCTGGCCTACTTGCTCTAGTCCATTCCCGAGGATGTGCTTTTGCAGGTTGCAATGAAGAAGATGGCCAAGGAGGTTTGGGACAGCCTCAAGACGAGGTATCTCAGTGCAAATTGAGTGAAGAAAGTGCGGCTACAAACTTTGAAGAGCGAGTTCGATGGCTTACCCAAGAAAGAAGGCGAATCGATAGATGAATTTGCCAACAAGCTGAGCGGGATGGCAAGTGTCACGGCCTCAACCGACCACCTTCGGCCGTGTGGCACCTAACATGCACCATAGCGATAGGTCAGCTTTCCTTGCAAGAACAGTTAGTGAATTTCTGTTTGCAGTACAAGCACAGCAAAAATAAAAAGAAGCGAGCAAAACCGGAAAACATCCGCGGTACGAGAAACACGACACATGAAACCCATTTTGAGAGAGAAAAACATAAACTCTCTTAGATTGAGAAATGTTTACAACCATGGCCAAAACCAACACCAAGTGGCCTTGTCTCCTAGCAAAGACACATTAGATCTTATTACAAGAGCTACATCAAATCCAAGGGTGATTGAACCCCATGCCCAATACAGCTCTGGCGTGAATTCCCTGACTTCATTTAGCTTGCAGTGTCCACTGACGCAACTGTAGCTTTAACCAGCCACCCTTGGTCACAGTGCATCAGTACCGGTCACGCCCGGTAATACCGCGTGCCATCCTCGCCACTGGCTTGGCAACGCTCCCGACCACGTGCCCACTTGCATACGCCTGCGTAAAACCTTGTCAAATCCGAAATCAGCTCTCGGTCTCCCGACCTGATCAAGTGTCCCGCCCCGCCTAGACTTGCTAGAGATCCAACACTCTACATGATGAAGTCTTGCGACACTTGACTCTCGGTATGGGCGCGCCTGCCCTACGCGCTCATCGGTCATGCGCACGCCCACGGTCTAGCCTATGATCGTTCGGGATATTCGACCTCTCTTGGTCCCGACACAACACACGTGTCGCGCTAACCGTGCGCACTACCAAATCCACGCAGCTGTGCGCCCTCGTAGCTTGGCCTATGTGATACTGTATGCCCGTTGACCAAGTGTAAGGTCATCAACCCTTACAGCAAGCCACTACAACAACCTTGGCGCCAATCTAGAGGACCCCACACTCGTCAAGAAGTTGTTCGATTCCGTTCTCGACAAATTCTTTCCGGTGATTGCCGGAATTGAGCAATTCTACGACATTGACACGATGACGTTCGAGGAGGCGATCTGTCGTCTAAAGGCATTTGAAGAATGTGTTCGTGTCCGCTGCGGCCATGGCAACAACGACGAGTAGCTCCTATTCACTCACGTTGAGTGGCAGGCGTGGCCGAAAAGGGGTAGCGAAGACTCGTTGGCTTTTCCAAAGGGGTGAGGCACAACCACCGGCAGGAGTGATGGTCGCGGGCAAGGAAAGGGATAAAGTTATGGCCACGATCAAGGCAAAAGAGGTTGCGGCAGCTCAAACGCGACGCACCGGGGAGGCGAGGTTGGTCGCAGGTCCGGGACGAGTTGCGATAAGAGTCACATAAAATGCTTTAATTGTGATTTTTTTGGCCACTATGCTTCAGAATGTAGGAACAAGCGACGCGAGGATGAGGCACACCTCGTATGTGAGCAGAAAGAGGAACCATCACTGTTGTTAGTGATGAACGCAGAGTCACGCTAGCTGGTTTTGCTGAATAAAGACAAGGTGAAGCCACAACTACATGTTGACGGCGAGGCGCATATCAGCTCTGACGTGTGGTACTTCGACAATAGAGCTAGCAATCGCATGTTAGGTGACCGAAACAAGTTCCGTGATCTAGACTACTCCATCCAGGGACATATGAGGTTCGGCGATGGCTCCACCGTGAAAATTAAAAGGAAGGGAATGGCGTTGTTCCAGTTCAAAAATGGGGAGCAACGACTTCTCACAAAGGTGTACCACATACCTGACCTGTTTAGCAATATCATCAGTATCGGCCAACTAACTGAAGGAGGTAGCAAAGTCGTAATGGTCGATGCCTTCCTATGGTTGTATGATTAAAGTGGTGGGCTCCTCAATAAAATCAAGCGCTCTCTAAATCGTCTCTACAAGGTGTTAATGAAGACATGTGAGCCAGTGTGTTTGCATGCCAGAATATCATACCTAGCTTGGTTATGGCATGCGAGATTGGGACACGTGAACTTCTAGTCCCCTAAGCTGATGACTGACAAAGGAATGGTATGTGGGCTGCCCAAGATTAACCACCCTATGCAGGTATGTGACAGCTGCCTAATTGGTAAACAGACACATCTCCCGTTTCCTACTTCTGCGGCCCCATCACTCCATAGAGACAGCAGCCAAGAACAAATGTTTCCTACTCCTTGTCAACGACTACAGCCGGATGATGTGGGTGTATATGTTCAAGGCAAAGAGCGACGCACTCGAGGAGTTCAAGAAGTATAAAGAATTCATGGAGAACGAGTCCAGCTGTAAGATGAAGGTGCTCAAAATAGATCATTGGGGGGAGGGGGGAGGGGGGAGTTCCTTTCCAAAGATTTTAGCACATTCTGTGAGAGGGAAGGCATTCAACGGCACCTGACCGCACCCTATACACCACAACAAAACGGTGTTGTGGAGCGGAGAAACAGAACCGTGGTGGCCATGGCGAGAAACTTGTTGAAAAGCATGCATATGCTTGGAAGATTTTGGGGTAAGGCGGTGCGGCACGCTATGTACCTTCTGAACCATGTGACCACAAAGGCATTGTCTGCCTCCCCCCCCCATGAAGCATGGATTGGAAGAAAGCCGCGTCTGGACCACCTTAGGGTGTTCGATTGCACGGCTCATATGAAGGTGCCAGTGGCACACATCAAGAAGCGTGATGATCGCAATATAACTATGGTCTACCTCGGCGTCGAAGTAGGGAGCAAGGTGCACAGGCTTTTCGACCCATGTCACGACAAGGTTTACATCAACCATGATGTGATCTTTGAGGAGAACGGAAGTTGGAATTGGAATAAGGCTGCCATAAATATTGACAACACTTGGGTCATGTTCTTCTTCGAGGAATTAGATACTTAGGACAACATTGTGGCCGGCGAAACTCCTGCAACAGTGTCAGCTATTGCGGCAACACCAATTTTCTGGCCAGGAGCGACAGGAATGGCGGGCTCGATCTCGCCGTGGATGCCAGGAGCTGCGAGCCCGACACCTGCTACAGCAACAGACACGGCAGAATCACCTCCACCCACTCCGGTAAGCTGGAGCCCTCCATGTTCATCCACATATGATGATATACCATGCGGGTTACGGTCCCTTATAGAAATTTATGAAGAGACAGAAGAAATACACCTGTTACCTGAGGAGCTGCTGCAGGTCGTAATATAGGAGCCATTAACCTTCTATGAAGCAATCAAAAAGAAGCACTGGGTTGAGTTAATGGACCAGGAGATTGCCTCATTTGAGAAGAACAAGACATGGTTATTGATTAATCTGCCGGGGGGCATAAACCCATCAGTTTGAAATGGGTTTACAAACTAAAATAGGATTCAAAAGGGAAGGTTTTTAAACACAAAGCTAGACTTGTTGTAAAAGGGTATGTGCAGCGGTAAGGAATCTACTACGAAGAAGTCTTTGCCCCGGTAGCGAGAATTGAAACAGTGAGGTTACTGTTCGCGCTTGCAGCTCAATACAAGTGGCAAGTGCATCACATGGACGTCAAGACGGCATTTTTGAATGGAGAGTTATAGGAAGAAGTTTATGTTATCCAACTAGAAGGATACGTAGTGAAGCAGCAAGAACACAAAGTGTATCGGCTATCCAAGGCATTACACAGGCTTCGCCAAGCACCTCGAGCTTGGAACCTTCGGTTGAACAAAAGCCTGAAGAATCTAGGCTTTATCAAGTGCCCCCAAGAGCATACTATTTATATGAAGACAAAAGGAGCCAGTGTTCTGATCATTGGAGTTTATGTTGATGATCTTATTGTAACAGGGACAGAAGCTACAGATATCCAAGAATTCAAGCATCAGATGATGAATGAGTTTGAGATGGCTGATCTTGGACTCTTCTCCTGCTACCTTGGAATTGAGGTGGAGCAAAGAGAAGGGAGAATTTCTCTCAAGCAGTCAGGGTATGCGAGAAAGATCCTCCAGCAGTTCAGCATGGAGAAATGTACCCCGTGCAAGTGTCCCCTGAAGCCAAAGCTGCAACTGGGAAAAGACACTGAAGGAGAACCTGTGGATCTAACTGAATATCGACGTGTCGTCGGATGCCTAAGGTACCTAAGGCACACTCGGCTTGATCTCGCATATTCGGTCAGGATGGTTAGCAGGTAGATGGAGAAGCCTACAATGATGCACCAAAAAGCTGTCAAACAAATCTTAAGGTATCTTAGAGGTACAATCGAGTTTGGGTTGGAATACTCAAGTGGAGGTGGTGGCAAGCTTGCTGGGTTCAGTGATAGTAGTTTGGCCGGCGACATTAATGACAAAATAAGCACTTGTGGGATGGTGTTCTATATCAATAGAAGTGTGATTTCATGGGGTTCACAAAAGCAAAAGAGCGTTGCACTGTCGTCGTGTGAAGCAGAATTCATGGCGGCAACAGCGGCAGCTTGTCAGGCGATATGGCTAAGGGGATTATTGAGCGAAGTGACAGGGCATCCTCCAGAAGCAATCAAGCTGTATGTCGACAACAAATTAGCGATCGCTTTGATTAAGAACGCAGTATTCCATGGAAGGAGCAAGCACATCAATACCCGGTTTCATTTTATGCGAGAGTGCGTCGAAAAATTGGAGATAATTGTTGAGCATGTCAGTGGAGAAGAACAAGGTGCAGATATTCTAACCAAGTCACTTGCCAAGGTGAAGTTCTAAGAGATGCGTGAGCTAATCAGTGTTAAAAATCTCGCACAATCAAGTCTAGATTAGGGGGGAGTTTGTTGGAAATAATCAAGACTTAGTTGCTTTAGATGACCAAGTCTTGCGCATGTATCGTGCATGGCACTGTGCACGTTTGAGCATGAAGTGAATATTGAGTCGTGGAGTCCGAGTCATGTGGTTTGACCAGGTTCTGTGGTTCTCACTGAATGGGGCATACGTCTAGGAAACTAACTAGGAGTTGTTAGTTTAAATAGAGCACTTGTATTTGTTTTCAATGTAGAGATAGAAAGAGAACAATTTCAGATATCTATAATATAAGTTGCACCAGATATAGTCTCATAAGTCTTAGTGTGCTTTATATTTTTCTTCTCCTTCTCATTACTTGTTCTTGGGCGTGGATCCTGAGCAACACCTTCATAGTTGCGACTGAACTTGTAACCCAACCGGAATATTGATCCCGAATGAGTTCTAGCTCCCGTTGTAACGCAATCTCGCAATACCCCCAACTCTACCAGTTGCGTTAGTCTCAACTTGGCAGCAACTAGCTTGCCTTATTATGCCATGTCATCAGTACTCACTTAAAGGGTAACGCCTCACTTAAAGATAGTCTTCAAAGATATTTAAATCTTCTTTCAAAACTTGATTTTCATTTATCCAAATTTGATCTTCTCAATCTTCAAACTTGATCTTCACTCATCTAAGTTTGATTCCTCAATCCTCGTGTTACTAAACTTAATTTTTACTCATCTAAGTTTAGTTTTTCACAATCTTCCAACCTTGGGCTTCAATCTTCTCCATATATAATTTTGTCTTCAATCTTTTTCTCAAAATTTAAATCTCCAAATTGTCTTGCTAAATATGGTTTTGAAAGTCTTGCTTGTTTGTTCTTCTTTGCTATTGCATGGTTTTGATAGCTTTCATTCCGAGACAGGCACGACTTTTCAGCCGCCCAAGTCCCACTCATTTGTTTTTTCCCTTTGTTTTGATTCCGGTTAGTTTGCTCTAATGAAATGTATTCATTCTCTTCTCTCATCTTTCATCTATCACTTGCACTCTAGAAGATATCCAAGTTGATGCACATGCCAAAAATAAGTCCTCCAAAGATTATCTTCATGTCTTCATATTTTCATGTGCCATATCATTATGCCACCTCATCAAAGTTGTTATATCATCATTATATGTGTCAAATGATGCTTTATATAGAGCCTAACAGTTTGAATAGCCCAAAGTTTTGATAATCAACAACACGAGATCTTTCAATTTAAAAACAACATCAACAAAGACGTATAAACGCACTACTATGTCTAATGATTATAATTTCCTGTGGAATCTCCATTTTTCACTCAACACTAAAACTTTTCTTATTTCTTCTTTTGAGCATCCATGAGTGATCTGATGTTCATCTTCAAGTTTCTGCCATTTTTTTCTCTGTGAGAATCATTTTTTTTTTCTTTCCATAATGTCATTCATTATCTTCTTTAATAACTAATATTACCTCGATCAACATGCACTTTTATAGCACTCCTATAAATATGTTGTTGTGCATTGAAGATTGGATTCTCCTATACACTAAAATAAGGCACCTTTAGCTCCTATCTTTACCATAAAGTTATATGAAGAAGAATAAAGTTCTAATAATGCAAATTTATTTAAGAGTACAAAAGGTGAAATTGTTACACCTTTATATCATGGAGAAGTTCATATAGGTCCAATAAAATCCACTTCCTTGTCTGAAATAACAACAGTCTAATATATTTATTTGATCTTATTTTTCCAAGTGTTGCTTGCTATTCCATGTGGGATATGGCATTGATAAGAAGCATCTTACTTAATGTTTTGTGGTTGTGGAGTCACTAGACCATAACATTTACACTGTTTTCATTGCTTTATCCATCTTGCCATTTTGTCACCAAGACACCAAGGGACTTTTTTTTTTTCTATTTTTATTTTATTAAATAATATTTTGACAAACAAGTATATCCATTATACCTGATAAAGATTGTGCAGAGTGTGAGTGTTTGGGTTTGAAATGATATCCATTCATTTCTAACAATGATATTTTTCATGTTTACTTTAGGTTTTATATTATTGTTTGTGAGAGGATGTTTAAAATGAAGAGGCATATATAAAACATGCATCTCTTTATTTAAGACAATTATATCAAAGTTAGGAAGTTATTTATTAAAATGACACAACTATAATAGTAAAAGTAGTTATTATTCCATCAGACACTATAAAAAAAAAATATGAGATGAGAAGGTGTTATAAATATCATTTGTAATATTATTAATGAAAAGCTGTGTTAGTTTAGAAAAAATTTTATTGAAAAGATTTATTTTTTTTTTGAAAAATAAATATTATTGTTTGTGTTAGTTTAACTTTATTAACATTTAAAGATTTAAGAAAAATAAATACATTGCAAATTTACTTACTCTGTTCGTTGAGTGCATAAAAGATAGAATAAAACCTTCACTTTACACAAGGTATTATTATCTCTGCTGAGTTTTGAGAATGCAAACCTTATTCAGGGGTTTCCATTGTACTCTAAAGGAAATTCGCTGTTAAATTCAATTGAATACAAGATTCAAAAATAACTGGAAGTGAGTATGTCTAAAGAAATGTATCACACACTCACGTCTTAAAGACTTTTGCATTATTATTATTATTTTTTTTTTTTTTAGTTTTTCTTCTCTATATAGTTCAAAGACCATTCCTGCCAACATTATTTGAACATCAATCTATCACTACTAGATTTGTTGGTCATTTCATTTATAATATAGGGGGTGTTTGGATGGTGTTTTTTTAAGTCCAGAAGTGCTTTTTTATAAGTTAAGGACTTTTGGGTTTTAAAAAACATGTTTATTTGGGCTTTTAGGCAGAAGCAGAAGTTGTGAAAAAAGCTAAAATTCAGTTTTTTTCAGAAGCTGCCTAATAAGTGCTTTTTAGAAAAGCACTTCTGACAAGCTGTTTCAGAAAAAAAACAATTAACTTACTTTGAAAGAACCTTTTAAAAAAAGTGCTTCCCAAAAACTCAAAAAAATATTTTTTTTAAAAGCACATCCAAACAAGCCCATAGTACTCCATCAAATCTAATTCTATAAACCTATATATAGATGACGCTAAACCCTAATCCCCATTAAGCTTGTATTTTAAAACCATATAAAAGGATCACAAGTCTTGTTTGTGACCAAGTTCTCATATTGAGAGACAATGGAAACAAGGGCCCCATTGATTCACACATGGAATCATTATTTCATTAATTGCTTGAAAATGATCATTAATGACTCCACTCTTCACCATCAAGCAGCCACATCCAACAACAAAATCAATAAAAAGGTTAGAAAGAGAAAAAGGAATAAAGAAAAGTGAGACTGTTGCAATGATAATTGTGTCCATAAAGTCTGACATGAGATATTCCACAATCCATTGTTGTTGTTTTAATAACTCTGGCAGAATTTTGTTAAACTACCATGTAGTTAGTTTTTTATTAATTCAAACTTTGTGGTTTCAATTTCAATAATTTCAAATTTTGTAGTTTAAATTGTTTCTCAAAAACATACCAAAACACTTAATTCTGATTAATATACCATAAAAATAGATTTGGATTTATTGTTTTTGCTCTTATTTATTTATGTTGAGAATCTGATTTTCACCTATGATCAAAAGAAAAAAAACACAGAGTAAAAACAACCATAAGAGATAAAACTTTCGTGATTCAGCAAAATTGTTTACATCCACGGCCTCACTAGGGTTTTTTTTTTTAAATATTAAAATTAATTACAATTTACAAGGAGCCTCCCATACATATAAAAGAAATCTAGGGCGTTACTGAAAGATGGAAATTACATAAATACCTCTACTCTCCTAAAAAAATTTCCGAGTTTCAGGGGGTATAGTGTCACGCAATCAAGACTCCACGTATCTAATAATTTATATTACCAAAATATATATTATTTAAAAACCATTCATATCAATTTACATAATATTTAAAAACCAACAAATTATAACTGAAAGTAGACTTAAAACATCATTAATAAATATGTGTTTTAGTAATGTAAACAAAAATAAAATGATAAATTTAGGTCCATTTTTATGTCATGTCAACAAGAATTAAAAAGTAAAAACAGAATATTTTAATTTTTTACAAAGTGAAATGTTAAATATATATCAAGAGAAAATAAAACATAATAACTGAAAAATAACCCATAAACCAATGATTTTTGAGTCTATTGGCACTTATATTTTTGTGAGCTCCTTTTGCAGTCTGTAAAGAATCGAATTCTATAAAATGGGGGCACTTAGGTTGAGAGAGTAACTCTACAGCACACGTCTTGATACGAAAGGAGCTCACAAAAATATATGGAATTCGATATGAAAGAGAACAAAAATGGAGAATATTAATGCTATCACCCAAGGTAAAGTTTTAGCATAGATTCATTTCTATCTCTATCAGATTGGCTAAAACCTTCAAGGGAAAAGAAAATCTCAAAAAAGCACAACATATCCATGATAAATATATAAGCTAGAAATATACTAATTCGCAATAGAATATAAGCAAAGAATCATTTATAAAGTGTCAAACATATATATATATATTATTTATCATGTTAGGTGACAAAGTTCTAGTTCTTTCACATAAACAGAAGTAACCATTATTGCTCAATGCACTCCAATGGAAGGAAATAAAAAAAAAAAAAAAAAAAAAATTTGCTTCTAGTGTTAATTTTCCACTATTTTTACTGTTTAAATTCATGATTTTGATTGTTTGAGGGGATAAGAGTGACCACATATATATATATATGCTAAGAATATTCTCTGAAAAAGATAGAGATAGAAAGACATGAGAAATGGCACTCATGAAAGTTCATTGATGATTGAAAGATTACTTTTTTTCTTTTTATTCTAATGAAGAAATGATGTAGAAGCAAGGGTGCACCATGAGTTTACTTATGTTTCTTTTGTTAAAACACTAATGCCCCATCTTTCTCTCATCATTGAAATATCACTTTCTTGTGGAAAATGGTGCCAAAATAAGGCTACACCAAGGGTTGTTCAAATTTATTTAATCTTATCACAACAAAATAAAATCTTAAGCTTTGCCCTATTGAATATTCTTGTCTAAGAGAATATCCACAAAATTTATGAAATTAAATAAAAACAAAACGTACCATACAAACAACCGTTAACATTAGGGTTGTAAACGAGCCGAGCAGAGCCGAATATCACCAGGCTCGAGCTCGGCTCGTTTATAATATTCAAAGGCTCGAGCTCGGCTCGAGCTCGTTCGAGCCATGTTTTTTGTGCTCAAGCACGGCTCGTTGAAAAGCTCGAGTAGCTCGAGCTCGGCTCGTTTAAAAATTTGATGTCATTCAAAGATGTCTCTCCTATCTGTCATTAAGCTAAGTAAAAAGCATTTTCATGTTGCAATAAAAACAAATTCAAAATATAAACTCATATAATCCCAAAACACTTTCAACTAAACATAAGAGTACTTTTTTTATGTATATATATATATATATATATATATATATATATAAGCTCGTTTAAGCTCGCGAGCCTCACGAGCTGAGTAATTTTAGGCTCGAGCTCGGCTCGCCAAACTAAACGAGCAGCTCGAGCTCGGCTCGGCTCGTGCGAGCCTTACGAGCTGAGTAATTTTGGGCTCGAGCTCGGCTCGCCAAACTAAACGAGCAGCTCGAGCTTGGCTCGGCTCGTGAAAAGTCAAATCGAATTCGAGCATGGACCGAGCTGATCTCGAGTAGCTCACGAGCAGCTTGACTCATTTACACCCCTAGTTAACATAATTAAATGTTTTTTTCTTAGATAATGTGAGTAAACTATCTCAAACACATCTTTCATTAAGGAAAATGAGTGGCTCTATTATTGTTTTATACTTAACACTAAGAATTCTCAATCTCAACGGCTAGTCGCCGCATCACAAAATATCCTATCCACTAGAGAAAACAGTCTTCTTCCTTTAATGAGACAAATAATAAAGAGCTCACTCAGTGACATCCAACTGAACTTTGAATAGAAAACTTAGTGGAATAATAGCTGCCTACCCCACCCTACCTTTATTTATACATCGGCTATAGTGGAGTGCATCGAATATTATGTCACTCACTCACTCTCATTAATCATCTATGGACCCCTCATTAAGGACAACCATCATTATCAACTTATGTATCTATGTATGTATGTATGTATGTATATTGACATGTATGCCTTATAAGGTAGTGAAAGTTTAGTCTTGGTTCTTGAAAACAAAGTAATAATTTTCATGTATTAATTTTTTTTTTTTCATAAAGGTCACATCGCTATTGAAGAAGCAAACAGATATAAAGGTGTACCAATTACGATAGCTTAATAATATAGTTTATTCAAGTGTTAAAATATAGCTCCTTCAATAAGTAACGGATGATGTCAACAATAAATTAATAGTATGTACAGCATTCTTGTAATATAGTAAACATCGCAAAATGAATATTTAATGAATTAATATTTTTAATTAAAAAATATTTTTTCTAGTGGTTACCAGGCTAATGTGCTAAATTAGTAATTTAGCTAAATATATAAGATAATAAAGAAAAATACCGTACAAAATTCATAACATTAACTTTTTTTTTTTTTTGTGTCTACTTTTATTTATAAATTTTACTATTTTCTAAAATATGAATCAAAAGTCATATTTTACTATTTTAATTTATAAACTAAATTCAATCTCATTTTTAATTTTTGTTTTTCGTAATACACATCATATTTGTTATATTTCTATCATGTGTAAAGTTTTTTTTATCTTAAGAAACATCTTTCAAAGAATTATTTATTGTAACAATTATTATTTGGATCTTAATCATCATCAACTAGTATATTTTTTTTATGGTTAAAGTTGCTATTCCGTCATAGTACCATTTTCTACTAGGTATATTGTTCAAAAGATGCTCAACATCCATCTAACTTAATGAATATTTATTCATTGATAAATTAATAAATTATTTACCTATCAATTAATAAATAACCTTTATAAGATAATAATTTCTTTTGATTTCAAGAATATTATTTTATTGATGTTTTACTGTATTATACAATGTATTCACGCACAATACCTCCGAACCCAAGAGGCTTCAATTCTTGGGCTACTCAATCACCATTCTAAGGAGACACCACTGGCCTACCACTAGTTCTCACGTATTTATATTCTTTATTATTTTTAATGAGTTTAAAATTAAGTTTATTAAATAATGGGGATATTTTTAAAAAATTTAAATAATTCATAAATCTATATTTTAGTTTTCATATCTTCATATCCACTCAAGAAAACATTTTTTTTTTGACAAAAATAAAGAATTACAAGAGGAAAAAACAACATTAAATAATTAAACAGGATTAACGAGGTCCGGTGATGTACCTACGTCCTCATAAGCAGAGCAACTATGTTTTTTCTCTTATTATAAAAACAAAAAATAAGAGTTACATGAATTTATAAGCAACTGCTCTTCGTTCCTACACTACACTCCATCACGCCACTCAACATCTCCTCGTTTATTTTTGTATATGAACCATATTAAACAATTATTATTTAAATTAATAAATGTTTTGGAACAACTAATGACAAGACTACCAAAATCAATCAAGCCTCATGTACCATAATACTTTCGCATTAAAGCTAAGAACAAAAGGATTCTAATGGATAAGCTTCATGGTTTTTTCTTTTTTGTAAAAACTCAATGTTTAAGTCCCTTATAAAAAAAACTCAATGTTTTCTCCAAATTATCTACTTAGATAATTGGAAAACCATAGAACGATGATCATTTATATATAGTAAAAACAAGTCGTTGTATACAAAGGCCAATTAATTAAAATGATCAAAGTTTAATTAGAGTTTGATGCCTTTGATGACTTCTCGTTGTTCTCCTGTGGTGGCCTCCCATGAACTCCACCAACTTTTTTATTGTATTTTCATTGTTCTTACTCATTCCCACAAACATTCATCAAAGTTTCTCTAAATCAAAATGCTCAACATACTTCACCTTTCCATCAAAACATTTCAATGAAATTAAATCATATGCAAAGCATATATTATATAGATATAAATCCAATACACAAACAAAAATGAAGACAAAAAGGTAGACAAATTAACAAAACTTGATGAATGACTCTACATGAGCTCCAAAGCTCAACTCATGGCCATTCACATTAGTTAGTCCCTAATTAATTTGAAGAAGAATAAGAAGATGAAGGTTTTGCTAAGAATCTCGGCAAGTCATCTCCGGGCATAATGACAACCACCTTAGGCTCCATGTCGAAGTTCTCCGGCCTCTCTTTCGTTGTCATCATTATCGTCGAAGTTGAATTATGGCCGGAGGATTTGCGATGAGAACAAACAAGTATGATAAGGGCTATGGCAATGAGAAACAACATCAAGAACAAGCCTATGAAGAGATATGGGATTGGAGATCTCCATATTCCTTGCACTCCATTTGAGGTTATTGTTGAGCTTATAGGCCTCATATGTCTCCTTGATCTCTTGCTCTATGATCTCTTAATATCTATATATATATTATAAATATTGATATGTTGTAGGTTTTGTTATGGACTTCCAATGTAAGGCTTGAAGAAATGGGAAGAGAGTTTGCATGTATTTATAGATGAAACTTTGGAGAGAGGGAGAGGTGGTAGCAAAAATAAAAAAAGGTGGAGATTTTTATTAGGGTATGAGGTGTAATAGATAGTAGGCATATAAACATAAGACAAGTAATAAGAATAAGAAAGGGAGAGAGTATAATTATTTTGTGAAGAAGAATAAAATCTCTAATGGGCCCGCTAAACTAAGGCAGGGGCGTACGCATGCCTCGACTGCGGCCTGTGGGGCCGCGCACACATGGGCGCTGGTACCAATCACAGTTCGTGCTCACAATTCTCAGACATGCACCCTCACCCCGAGGATTCGAACTCTCGCCACTTGCGAAGCGTCCTCACGGGGGACCCAAATGCCAATTGACCCAAAGGCCGTTGACAGAGAGAGTATAATTATTAATTAGTGAGTGAGTGAGAGTGAGAGAGAGAGAGAGAGAGAGAGAGAGAGAGAGATGATGGTCTGATTTGCTTAAAAAATGTATTACTCTGTTATTTTATTATTTATGTATACACTTTAATCGGTTCACTTGGATTAAAAAATTAGATAAAATCTGTTTATAATCTTAAATTTATAAAAAAAAATTGTGAGCAATTTTTCAAAATTATATTTATTTGAACATCCATCAGAAGTCTCTTTCTACCATAATTATCTATTTTATTCTTTTTTTTTCAAAATAAAAATATTTATTTTAGAGATGAAAGATATAGTTAGCAAAAAAAAAAATAGTAAATGCTTCATAGATTTTTTAAATTAACATATTAAAAACACAACAAAAACTTTTAGAAAGAGCCATGCAAAAGGAGCCAAATGGAGTAATATTTTTAAAAACATATTAATATTATAAAATAAATAAATAAATAAATATATTTAAAAATTAAAATTTTGTTTTTAAAAAAATGGGTGTGGATGGTGATTTATCTCAACAAGAGGCCATTGAGAGACCACAAGTACACAAAAAAAAAAAAAAAAAAAAAAAAAAAAAAAAAAGAAGTTGACAAAGTATGAGAAATTGTGAGTGATGATGGCAAAGGAATATAACACAACCACAAAAAAATGGTGAGATTATTTAACTAATTGTTAAAGAGGCATATCCACTCCACACAAGCAAAAAGTATATAATAAAAAATAAAAAATAATAAAGAGATAAAGAAATTTAAAAAAAAAAGCACAATAAAAAAATTTTATTTAGTTTATAATATAAAAAAAAATTCCAACAGGAACTCGACAGGGCTCACACAGTGATGATATATAGTGAGGAGAACCTTGATCACACAATTAATTGAAAAACAAAAACAATGTCAATTGATTTTCTCTTTTTATCTGGATTATGATTATGCAGACAAAACCAGTACCTATGAAAAAAATTATATATCAACATTATATATATATATATATATATATATATATATATATATATGTTGATGAATGTAGACAAGCCTCTTCTTTACGTGGAGGTTAAAGATGAAACATGTCTTCTTGGTAAGACATAAATATTTTATATAAAAGACATGATATGATAGACCCAATGGTCATTTACATATGTTAAATATTTTTGAATTAGATCTTCAAAATGGAGTAGATATTTTCAATAACAATAAATTTTTTTTAAATAATATTAATTACCTTTATTTTTTATTTTTTTAAAAAATATTTTTCCACTACTGTAATTAAAAATGTGTTCGTTTAAGTTTTAATAAAATATATTGCTCAATTAGCTCTTCAAACCAAACCAACATCAGAAATACAACATATTATTAGCAACTCAATAAGTAAGCAAAGTCTAATTCACTGGATAAGGGTGTACATCTTAGAATTATAAACATGAACTATGGGTGGTCCTAGCATCCACGTGTGTACAAATCTCATAACTCACAACTAAAATGTGTACATGTCCCTATCTTAATTTAGCGAACTCATTAAATACTTCGCTCTTCTTGCCCAAAAAAAAAAAAAAAAAAAAAAAACATAAGCAAAGTCTAATTCAACCACATGCAAAGATAGATATGCTTTTGGTTGAAGAACCAAAATGTAAAATAATCCACTTTGGATGGTTATGGCAGGCTTTGATCAGTTAAAACTATGTATTGGCTTTCTGCTTTAAATGATTCTTTTTTTATAATTAAATGTTGAGGATCTAACATAATATGAATTGTGCTGTCTTGTCATTATTGTTCTTCTTTCCATCTCAGGTCATTGCTTCATGATTAGCACATTTATATAGTAATCAAATCAATATTTTATCTAATCAAAATAAAATTATAATCCATATATAGGAATAGCAAGCATGATTTGGTGCAATTGGAGGAATAAAATTTAAAAATTAATAAACAATTAAACTTGGTTCTGAAAGTACTTTCACTAAATTAATTTCTCACATAAATCCTAAATTAATAAAACCATCAGAAACAAAATAAATAAATAAATAAAATTCAATGAGATTGTGTTTCATATTTTAAAAAAAACATTAAGTAGTTAGCTATGTATTATTGAATGGTGCATTTAAGTAATGAAAAAAATGAGCATGAAATTAATGTTGAAATTGATAAAGCATATTTCAGAAGATCATATACATCTATATATATATATAGTCCAACTCATAATGTCATATGAATGATACAAAACCTATTATAGTGACATTAATTGTATTAATATATATGTTATAAATTAAAATAATATATATAATTAATATTACACTAATAATACTTTTATAAAATTCAAAATAATTGATAATGTCTATTCAGAAATTATTCAACAATCTCTCACTTAAATAACATCTGTCAATTATTTGAAAACAAAAAATGATTATTATAACTATAAATATTCATTAATTATGACAAAACACATATGTAAACCAACAAATCCAAAAAAAAGTAAAGTGTTTAATACTAGAGAAAATTATATCTGATAGGGATAAAATATCATACATATTAATATGCTTACACTCAAATTCCATATATATATATATATATAACAAGATATGCAATATATAATAATGTGTTCAAACATCTAAAATGAGACTCCCACTATGGCCGTGTTTGGTTCGCCGAAGTGGAGACTGAAATGACTGAAGTGAGAACTGATATAACATTTCCGCTTGTTTGGTTCACTGAAGTAAAAACTGAAGTGGAAAAATGGCTACTTCCAAAACCTCCCACTTCACTCTTTGATTTCGAAAATTTTTTTTCCGAAGTGGGACTTCGGCATCCCACTTCACCCATTTTTGTATTTTTTATAAATATTTGATTATTTGATTATTTATAATTTATTTTATTGTTTTATTGTTTTATTTTTTTTATTTTTTATAACAAAATTTACATTATATCAAATAGAATAAAATTTAAAAAAAATAATTTATTGGTAAACCCTATTTTTTTTCATTCTTAACCAAAACAAAAAAAAATTCATAATTTAACACTTCCCCCCAACCAAACACATGGAACTAAAGACTTCTAAATGAAAATTTCATTTCAATCGAAATCACATTTCCAAACATCCATCACTTCGGTGGATCGCTTCCGAACCAAACACACCATAACCTAAAACATTACAAGACTTAACCAAATCCATATGAGCCTCATGCTTTTGAAACACACAAACGATAAAGTTCTAGGTTAGTGGATCAACCAACATATAAATTCTATGGCAATATAATCAATTCAAGTCTAAAATTTTAGAACTTTCTCTCTTAGACAAATAAGCAGTTAAAATCCATATATGCCACTATCAAAAAGAAGCCCCATGGTTTTGAGAGAAGCACACAATAATAGTATTGTTGACATATATCATAAATGACCCAAAAGTGCTCTCAAGAATGTGGAAGTTAGAAATAAAGTCTTTCAGCCACATCTCTTGAGTAGTAGCTTCATAACAAGCAACATAGTCTATTTTCCACAGTGGAGATAGCACTAGAGTCTATTAAGCACTCTTCCAACAAAGCTCTTATTATTAGAAATATAAAGCCAAAAGTGGATGTTCTTAAACTTCTTTTTTTTTATCTTGGCAACCTATAAAATCAGAGTTTGAATAGCCGATGGCTTGAAGTTGATCAAACTTTGTATAAGTCAACATGTAAATGTCACTATAAATACTTTCTCAACAATATATATAAAACCAAACTAATTATATACAAACAAACACATCGATTGGATGCATAGGTCATATATAATTAGGCATTACTAATCCTAAAACATGACAACAGCATTAATATGGATTTAACAAAATGGATATCATTATTCTGTCACTTATCAAAAATATATAGTGATACTGAATAATGACAAATATTCATAATATACATGTAACCAAAGAATCCATGCAATCCTCACAAATCATATAATTAAGAATGGTCAATTCCCACTAAAACAAAGAAATCAGGCTTCTAACTATCTTACGCGAGAGATTGTTCTTAAATGGTAAACTCCCATGTTTGTTATAGCCAAATACAAGTCAAAAAAGTTGACACCAATGAACAACAAAGAATTATTTAGAATGCATATAAACCAATGCCAATAACACGCAGCTACAAAGAAATAATTCATGTGCCTAGCAAACAAAAGTCTTTTAGCAAAATTTCTTATTTATCATGATCCCTCTTAAGGGTCCCAAATCATGACAAATAAAAAATATAGGATGACTGTGGTGTTTTGGCTTTTCGTCCATGCGTTGTTGTCCAAACTATTTTAGATTAGTTGTCTTAAGTTTTGGTGCATTTTAAGTTGTTTTAGGCTGTAAAACAGTGAAAATGTAAGTTTTGCGGAAGTACACGGGCAAGGGTTGAGTTACACGCCCGTGTACTAGCCTATGTAATTCTCTGGATGAGTGATTTTCACTCCATTCAGAGAGATACATGGCCTAGTGAGGATTTACACGGCCGTGTATTTCGCCGTGTACTTCTATGGGCATTTAAAGTTTTGAATTTGAGCCCCAATTCTCAAAAATCTCTTCTGCTTCTTCCCTTTGTTCCCATTGCTTTAGATAAGAAGGAGTCTTTTTTTGACCTTCATCTCTACTCTTGGTTGAAGATCCTTTAAAGATGAGCTCTTCTTCTCTCTCATCTTTCTCCTTATTTCATTTTGGTTTTGGTTGAGCATGTTAGTCCTAAGTTTGTGGACATTGAATCTTGGCTTGATGATGAATTGTTGAGTGGTTTGTTTGATTTCCTTCACTCTTTCTTGTTCAATGAAGTGGATGTGAAGATCCACCCTTTCCACCATAATGAAACCATGGATTATCTTGTTCTTGCAATCGGGCTACTTTAGCTTGCTACCGTAGCACCGAGAAATCATTTGTAAAGCCTTTATTTCATGGTTGTGAGGGGAATTTATCTTCATAGAGATTCTTTGGAACCCTTAGAGCTCAAGTTCAGACCACACCCAAGCCTTGTGAGGGTTTTTTGGTATGTAGTTTGAAGGAGTTCATGCTTGCATGTTTTTCTTCTTGTGTTTTCCTCTTGATTTTGAGCCCATGTGACATGTGTTAGTGATAGGTGGTAAGAGCTAGGCCCAAGGCAAGAAGCTAGCGGAGGAGTTGGCTTGAAGGAGTTCATGCTTGCATATTTTTCTTCTTGTGTTTTCCTTTTGATTTTGAGCCCTTGTGACATGTGCTGGTGATAGGTGATGAGAGCTAGGCTCGAGGCAAAAAGCCGGCGGAGGAGTAACGCCACTGAGGAGTCGATCTCCATAGTTTGTGAGTAAGTTATATAATTGCATAATTCTAGTAGATTTCTATCTAAATATATTTATAGTTAATTTAAATGAAGTCTTTGGATTTATCATGATGACCTGATGATTTGACTGGTTTGAAAGGAATTTCTATACTTTTTATTATATAAGCAAAGCTCTTGATACTAGATGAAAATGATTATGGCTATGTTGGTCTATTGGATTGAATTGAATTGTGAAACTTCGTGCACTTGTTATAATCTTGGCTTTGATTTATATGGTAAAGATGTTCATCTCCAATATATGAATATTTATCCTGGACAAGGACCCAGCGAAATAATTTACATGAATTATATTGTTGATACATTTTTTTGTGGTTTCATTGATGATAGGGTTGGAACCCACCTGCTGCAGTAGAGGGTCCTCACGGGCCAGTCTTTAGAGGTGGCGTGGTGGACCCGGTTTATCTGTCCATTTCAGGTGGCGCATAGAGTCTTGATTGGATGAACATTGGGAGTCTGAAATCACCACACGGACTCAGTGGGTCAACGTCAAGGACATGCATGCCTTGGGGCTTTGAATTTAGCTTCGGTCATGGTTAGAGTTTAAAGAGACTTCCAGACCATTATTCGATTGCTCCATATGCAAAAAATTTATATTTTTGAGAAAATATGTCTTTATGCAAAGCAAAATTGATTTAATGATGAGTGTCGTGTTTTATGATTTTAAAACTAGTATTATGCTATTCATGAGTTATGAATGTTGAAGCCTCATTTGAGCACAATGGTTTTTCTATGCAATATATGGTTTCTTTATATATGTGTGTGTGTGTGTACTGTAATGTTCTAATCAATATGCATTACTACAAAAGCTTGTTTTTATTGCTTTATGGAGTATTTTGTACTCTATAGAATTATGTTGATCCATTCACTGAGCAACTCTTGTTACCCACCCTCTCTCTCCATTCCAAGTTCTAGCTTGTAGTGGCATTGCGGCGGACAGAAGTGCTGACCAATCTTCCAGCTATCTTTCTAAATCCCTGTTTTATGTACATTTTTTCTTGAACATGTTGCATTGTATAAAGACATGGATCCACTAATATATTTGTCATTTTTTATGCATGGTTTATATGCTTGTCTAATTTTTTTGGAAACCTTTTGCAATCATGACGAGCATGTGTCATTGAACCCCATATTCAAGATTTGGTTTAATTGCTTCCTTTGTGTATTCTTGTCCTCTATTCTGTAGGTTTTAAACTTATGAACTCTGTTTAGATTTATTCCTTCCAGGTGTTTGTTAGCTTTGCAGCGACTTCACGGTGGAGTAGCGTGGATGTTCCTCCTTGGGTTGTCGCTGCGGTTGTTGCACGTCGATCCCACTGGACAAGGTGTGACAACGACAATGCACTTTTAATCAATACTGATAAGACATGAATACATAGTTTTGATATTGGTCCCAAACAAATAATGCCCTGAACAACAATGAATCATTTAGATGCATGTAAATGACATGCAACCACAAGTATGAGTCTTTAACCAAATTTCTTACTCATCACGATCCCACTTAAGGGTCCCAAATCATGATAAGTACGAAGTATAGAACAACGATGCAATACAACAAGAAGTCAGCAACTAAAGTCTCGATACCAATAGGGTATATAAAAACTTATTTGACACTATTTCATAACAAAATGACTTGCAACATCAACAAAATCACATTAATGACAATAACACACATAGGGTATAATTATCACTAATGCTACAATACATGCCAAAATGTGCCAATTCTAGAAAGAATATAAACCAACTCCATACTAAATTTTGCATAATTGCACTCATGATAGGTGATAGAGTTGGTAAGAATAGACATGGTTTCATTGAGGCAAAAACCTAATAAATAGATACAAGAGGAGTACAAGTACGTATGTACGAACATGGACATGTATATATATATATATATATATATATATGCACTCTGACATGCTTCCTCACAGTCATGGTGGGTCATAAATTGAGAGTTTATCAACTAGAAATTGAAATCGCGAAACAGTATATACCTTAGTAAAAAAACTAGCAAGCTGGTGGATTGAGGCATTATATGAAAGAAAAATATTGGCAGCAAGGTAATGATGAATAACCAAGTAAAAACGCAACCTTAAGATACTTTATGCGCTCATGAAACACAAGATTAATGGTAATTTTGATAGTACACTGGCTGTCACAATAGAGATGAGTGGAAGCAGATATGGAGACACCAAAATCGATCAAAATCTGACTCAACGAAAGAACCTCCTTGGTAGTGGAAGACATAGCACCATACTCAGCTCCGATAGTGGAAAGAGCAACAGTAGATTGTTTCTTGCTTTTCTAAGAAATAAGTGAATCTCCAAAAAAAATGTAGAAACCAGTGGTAGATCTCCGATCAGTAGAATCACCCACCGAATCAGCATCACAGTAGGCACGCAACTTAAACGATGATGTGGCTGAGAAAAATAGAGATCAAGTGATAGTGCCACGGAGGCAGCGAAGAACCCGTAGAAGTTCAGTATAAGGAGTAGAGCGAGGAGCACTCACAAACTGACTAAGAACACGAATAACATAAGCAATATTTGGCTGAGTGATAATCAAATAGACGAGAGCTCCCATAAGTGCTCGATAACGAGTGGGATCAGTCAGAAGCTCACCATCAGTAGCAGAGAGACGGTAATGCAACTGAATAAGAGTGGAGGCAATGCGAAGATCTGTGATACCAGAACGTCAAAAAATGTCATAAATATAGTTCTGCTGAGACATCAAATAACCATGATAAGAATATGCAATCAAAAGACCCAGAAAGTAATGAAGAGGGCCAAGATCTTTCATCTGAAACTCGGTGTATAACCGTTCAGAGAAATAATAGTATCGGCATCATCACCAGAAATAACCATATCGTCGACATAAAGAAGAAGAATAGTAACACCAAGAGCAAGAATCACATTGCAAAAACGCTCAAACCAGGTGGGAAGAGTCTGTTTGAGCCCATAAATAGCCCGACAAAAAAATATCCCCATGTAAAAAGACATTGGTCACATCTAACTGATAGAGTGGCTAGTGACATGCTAAAGCAATAGCAATAAGAAGACAAACAATAGTCAACTTGACTATAGGTGCAAAAGTCTCCTCATAATCAATACTATACTCCTAAGTAAAGCCACGAGCAACAAGACGCGCCTTATAATGCTTAATAGTGCCGTCAGCGCGGGTCTTGACCCTATAGATCCATCGACAACTGATAGGAGTAATACCGAAAATAAGGGGAACGAGATCCCAAGTATGCATTCGCTCAAGAGCCCTAAGTTCCGCTATCATAACCTGTTGCTAATGGGGATGCGGGGTAGCCTCACGATATGACTGTGGCTCATAATGAGTGTGAACGACAAAAAAGTTCTTAAAAAGTGGAGAATATGTAGAAGAGAAAGAAAGAGCATACCGAGCTGGGAGAGGACGAAAATAGTTTGGGTAATGACGACGGACAGCAGGAGCATCTTCTAGAGAGGTGGGGCTGGAGGAGAATGCGGGAGAATCACATGATGTGGGATGGGTAGAAAAGGAAACTGTGTGTGGAGTCATGGAGGCGGCAGGAATAGAGGAGCCGGGTAAAATAATGGAAGGAAAAGGAGTAAGAGGAGAAAAGGAAAACCTAAGAAATGAAATATCCGGAGGAGGGGAGGAAAATAAGGGTGTCTTCAAGAAAGGTAACATGGCGAAAAATACAAAGACGATGAGAGGTAGGATTATAGCAGCGATGGCGCTTGTGTTCAGAGCTTTAACCCAGAAAAATGCACATCGCAGAACATGGAGAATGTTTAGTTTGCTCAATAGAGGGCAGAAGCATGAAGCAAACACATCCAAATGTGCGAAATATCCATAAGATGGGGAACAAGATAAAAGACACTCATAAAGAGTAATACTAGAAAGAATAGAGAAAGGCGTTTTATTAATGAAATAGATAGATGTGAGAACCTTCTCAGCCCAAAATGGTTGGGGAGCGGAAGATGCAAAAAGAAGGGCACAAGTGGTATCATGTATATGATGATGCTTGTGCTCAGCAACACCATTCTGAGCAGGTGTGTAAGGATAGGACTGCTGAGAAAAAGTGTCGTGAGAAGAAAGCAAAGCACAAAAAGTTGTAGAAAGATACTCTTTAGTGCCTTCAGTTCAAAGAACCTTACTTTGTTTACCAAACTGAGTGTGAACCATTTGTGTGAATTGACAATAGATGGTGGATACTTCAGATTGAGAACGCATAAGGTAAAGCCAGGTATACCAAGAAAAATCATCAATGAAGCTTATGTAATAAGAGAAGGCAAGGGAGGAGGATAACAGGGCACTGGGAGAAGAGGTCCAAGAAGAGCGCAAAGAGGTCACAGCCAGAACTGTATCAGTAGAGCCTGGACGAGTGCATGCAACCTAGTATCCTCAGCTATAACACTATGCACAACATCGTTGAAGGATTGAATAGGGTCCCGATTAAGTAACTGACTGTGAACAGCCTTATAGTTAGGACAGAGACGCATCAGGAACTCAAAGGTTCGCTATGTCCGACGGGACTAAATATGAGCCTTACAACACTTGCATGCCAAACAAGTGGAAGGCTCCAAAGAGTCGAGTTGTCACCACAAAGATCACAACTCAGTGATATATTCCCAAACTGAGCATTCTCGTTGTTGGATGTAACTAAGATCCTGCAAAATAACATATTGCCGAGCAAAATTGGACTGCTTAAACATATGACGTAAGTGGTCCCAAATAGCAAAGACAATCAGAAGATGTTCAATCTTCATGCAAATGTCAACCTCGCAGGACTGACAAATGAGGATCATGGCGCAATGATCAGCAGTAAACTATAAAGCAGATGTATTGAGAGTGTTAGTCTCTTTTAGGGCGAGGATGTACCATCCACATGGCCAAGTAGCTCTAATCCAAGTAAAATGATACGTGCAGTAGTGTACCATTCTTTGTAATTGGAGCCATTTAATTTGACATCCACGGGGGTAAGAAAATTTGTAGAGAATGTAGAAGCCAGGTGGAGTTTTTTTTCCTATAAAATCACGGTGAGTTGTCTGACTTTTTCCTTCTTTTTTTTCTTATATATATATTATTCCATTAGATAAAACAAATGAAAAGCTGGCATGCTATCAGTTCAAACGACTTGTCTTCGAAGGATGCAATCACAGGCTGGTATGTTAGAAATGGGGACTTGCACCAACACGTCTTCCAAGGATGCATTGGACACATTTTGGGCTTGTCGGAGAGGGCCATCTCCAAACAAATCTTGTTTTTCAAACAGATCTCAGGCTGGCAGGAGAGGACAATCACCAACACGTTTTCCAAACAAAGCTCGGCTCACCGGAGATGATGATCACCAACGTGTTTTCCAAACAAGCAGGTGGCGGCACGACGGGTTGGGGACGGCAATGAGCTGGGGATGCACCACAGGCTGGTGACGATGATGGGCTGCCGACGACTGGGGACGCATGTCGTGGCGCTGATGCCGGCAATGGTGAGGACGGCGATGGCTTCGAACTTGATAATATCAATGGTGAAGACGGCGATGGTGTTGAACCCAGTAGCAGCGATGGCCATGATGGTGAAGACGGTGATGGCCGTGATGTTGGTGAGGACGTTGCTTCCCGGCAGTGGAACCATGCGTTGGTGAAGAAGGAGGGCCGGGGACAGTGATAGCCGGAGAGGATCTAGGCCTCTGATATCATGATAGAGTTAGTAAGAATAGACATGGTTGGTTTCATTAGAGCAACAACCTAATAAATAAATACAAAAAGAATACAAATACATATGTATGAACAGGGAGATTTGTATATATATATATATATATATATATATACCCTAACCATAGGCAAGATCATAATTACACAAAATAACAATAAAACAAGAGTACAAGCATGGGCATGTGTACAGCCATGTACGAAACCATGCATTTTGCATTTTCAACACATAAGTTTACACACAAACATACAGGAGACATTCTGGAGTTCGGAACCAGATTTGTAGATTATACACAGGTTGTGATAATTGAACTTATTATTAATTTAAACTATTATATTTGGTCAAACGAATCTATAAATTCAAATCTCATTGAGGGCCTTACAAACAATTAAGGCAAGAAAAACAAGATATGGCCAACATCATTAACATCACAACAAATATAAGCCTTATTAATTATCACCAACACCACAACAATAGCAAAGTAGATAGTGCACTTACAAACAGGCTGAGCTGGAGTTAAGTGGATTAATATAGAGATGAAGCTAGTATTTGCAATTGCTCCTTCATGCCACCAAGATCCCTCCTCTCTCTCTCCAAGTAATAACTCTCACTTTAGTAGGACAAGAGCATCCATTGAATATATATTGAGGAGTAGATCATCCAACCTTCACACTTTTTACAATTGCATTAGAAGGTGATAAGTGCATCATCATAAAGGAATTAACTGATCTACACAAGTGTAAGTTTACAAGTACCAATCATAAGAGGCAATAGCTCTCTCTCTCTATCTCTCTCTCTCTCTCTCTCTCTCTCTATATATATATATATATATATACCTCAATGATCTTGAGGTTAATGCTAGAAAAGTACAAACCAAATTCTAATAGGATGTGTAAACTGTAGATTTCATGCAACTATGCATTTGAATTTCCATTCATTTTCAGAAGGCAACAAAGGAAGACAATCATTTAAATCACAAACAGTCACTGACATCATTTTGTTTATTAATTCTTTAGGATAATAATCCAAAAAGGATTAGAAATTTTCCTTGAGCTGAATATATAATCTTTCTAAACCAATACCTCCCCATCCAAGTGCTTCTTCAAACATAGATCAGTCACTTTCCTTTACACCAAAAGTTACTTGACAATGATTTGTGGAAAATAATGACTATTTTTTAAAAAAATTATCAAAGAGAGAAATAAACCCACATGCTAATGCACCTCTGCATTGTGACTGAAGATGTCAAGAAACATCAAGTACTTTTCTATATAAAAAGTACCACAATAAGAGATCATATTACTCTCTAGATTCATTAAGTTATTTTATTCATAAAGATACTGATTTAGACAAGATATCAATTCAAGCCACTTCCATAGAACATCCAATATACAAGTCAAGATCAACGGATCTTTCCATCGAATCATATATTGCAAATAAATACCACTTGCTAAAAAATTACATCTAGAGATATTTACAATAAAACTAATTTATATGCAACATGATCTCCTTAATTTAAATTGTATCCAAAAATTAAAGTTAAATAAAATTTGAATGATATCTATATATAATCCAAAATTCTTTAAAATAAATCAACAAATAAATCTGAAAATTTTAGAATTTAATTATTTAATTATTTTTCCCCGCAAATCGGGTGCTTGAATTCAGAGTTATGTAAAGGATCAGCGTGCATTAGATTTAGACAAGCCAAAATATGACTATGTTACTTTATTTGAAATTAAGCCATAAAAAAAAACAATAAATTTAAAATCGAAACATAAATAATGATGAATAATCTATTAAAGGGCTAAACAGAAGCCCTTCATTAAAATAGTAAAAATTTATGTGGGAAGCCTTAAATTAGAAAAACTACATACGAAAAATAAAATAAAATTATCGGCAATGTGAAGAAATCATAAAAAAAATAATAATAATTCTAACTATCAAAATTAAACCATGCATCACTCTAATTAATTGGTCTAAAACTTATAATATGACTCCAATTGTTTTTTAGTTATACTGCATCATAAGTCAAGTAGATCCAACAATTTAAATAACACCACAAGAATTAATAAAGTATTCAAAACTTTAAAAAAGAAATGATAGTTGAACAATAAAAAAAATTATAAAATAAAAGATAGGTAAGAATGAAATTAAATTGACAAGAATCAAATACATCAGTCTTTGTGGAATGCACCTTAAATGCTGTCACTGGCTCACAAAGACACAACCAATGGCTTACAACCAACTGATTTGGCCTTATATGCTGAGTATCAACCTGAAGATGTTTGTGGTGCATAATAAGATTGAAGGGAACAAAGGAACAACACTAAAAGCTTTTGTAGCATCACAAGAGACAGTTGATATCAATATTCAGAAGTCTATACTGACTTGTGTGGGCTACGTGCATATGGGCTATGTGCATGCATGTAGCTACGTTGAGTCTTATCAAGTTATTTTCTGTCTTATTTAATTCTTGGGCCTTCATTTTGATATAAGTGAGAAGAAATAGGAGGAAATAGACTGACTTTCTCAACTTCTGATGTTCTTTTCTTTTGAAGTGGTTTTAGTTAAAACCCATTTCGGTATTTTTTACGCCGAAATGATGGAAGTGAATTCCTTATAAAACCCACTTCCCTCCACTTCTAAAGACCCTTTAAAAGTAACATTAGTTACACCAAAATAAACACTATAAGTGGGAAAATAAATACTTCATATAAGAGATTTCCTATAAAATGAACACAAAAAATGGAAAAAGTTATATCACTTCCACCACTTTTCTACTATTTTATGAAAGTAGTACTTTCCTCACTTCCTAACATCCTCTCACTTTTACCGAAATGAACCCCCCTTGGTATCTAGCACATAGGTTATTAGCTGGAGTTCTTGTATTGGATGTCTATTTAAAGTCTTGACTTTATTAGTCTTTACAAGTCAAGCAATACTATCTTAATTCAAGCTTCTTCCTTTTAACATTGCTTCAACGTTGCTCTGACTCCCTCCTTCAAGCATGCAAAACCTAAGCTCTTATTCTTCTCAAATATAACAATAGTGGCGTGATAGTGTTTTTATGCCTGAAATCGGAAATGGATGAGAGTGAAATTAACATGCTGAAAAATTTTGGATTTTTTTTTTACAATATTTACAAATTTTTTATGGATGGCAAGGGTTGGACTGCGAACTATGCTTAAGTGAGGGGACCATGAGGTCACGAATTTGACTTCTTACTGTCACAGAGTGAGAATATATGGTTTAATTAAAAGAAATCCATGCTCACCTCTCATATGTAGCTTAATTATATTTTTCAAAAAAAAAAAAAAAAAAAAAAAAAAGAAGCACAAATGAGATTTTATTTCCTTTAAGGTTATATATTCATTGTTGACACCTAACATTCCTTGATTGAGACTTCAATTAGTGGAACTCAATTTATGTTTGGTAAGAGAGAGTGAAACTCAACCAAATCACATAAATTAAATTAAAGTTGTTGTATATGACTCCTATACAAGAGTGTAGCGGCAGATGCTAGAATGTGGTAGAACCGATCCATAGAGTGCAGCGGAGGAGCGAAACGCATACAATATAGGGGTACTTTTGTAAACTTATACCGGATAGGGTTTATATATATTCATGTAATCTATAACTTTAATTTTTTTTTAATAAAAAATCCGACAACTGCTCGGCTCCTCATCTTTGAGATTGTTTTTCTTTCTTTTTTTTTTTTTATTTCTCAACAACAATGTTCTTTTAAACTATAACAGTTTGATAAGAAAATAAACTGGAAGATATATATATATATAAACTAAATGAGTTACAATCATATCTACAAGAACATTAGCTTAAGTGGATTTTTTTCAAATTTAGATTTATGAAGATATGCATGTGAAAAAAACTTTTGATTAATGGGACATGCATAAATTTTTTAATTTTTTTATAAAAAGAGAACCTCTGAAAAGAATTTTACTAAATGCTTAGTTTTATTTCAAGTTTTTTTAAATAAATCATCAAATACTCATCTTAAAATAATGAAACAGCATTCAACCATCCAAAGACCTTTTGAAGCTTCAAAAGACAAAAGCACCAAATAAAGGCAAATGGGGATGAAAGAACACTATCAAACAGCCCTGAAACTCAGGATTGAATACGTCTTTTGTTTTATCCATTCTTAACTCTGATGTTTATATATATATATATATATATATATACAAAAGTGACAAACGCTATCAAGGGTGTATTGTCACGAGCGGCACAAAACAGACCGGAACACACCGGCCGGATCATATCAGAAGTCCGAGTGTGTGACAGTATGCACGGACCATTCAATCCGTATGCTCTTAACTAGGATGAAAGATTTGGACTGCAATTCCGCACTCATAACTGCTGACCTGTTACCAGCATTGTTTCCAACAACACCTATCAGTTCGTGCATTCTCAATTAGAACGAAAGCTTTGGGTTGTAAACCCGCACTCATAACCAAAGACTTGTTACTAGCATTGTTTTCAACGAGACCGTTCAATTCGTGCCCTCTCAATTATGACGAAAGATTTAGATTGTAAGCCGACATTGATAACCGATGATCATTTACCAACATTTTTTCCGAAGAAATTTGAACTCTACATTTTTAAATATCTCACTTTCATTCTTGACATGTAATCAAATATCATTGAGCTATGAGTGTTTTGGTTAATTTTATATATTTGTGCTTTCCTTCTAACATATTTTGTGTGATTCATTTTTTTTAAAGGTTAATATAAAAGAAAAATGAATGGCAAAATAAAATTGTTAAAAGAAGGAAGTTAGCAAATTGTTTGGGAGTAGAATTTAATTTCTCAACATGTTCTGTATTCTCATTACTTGAAAACATTCATAATTTTTGTAACTCATCTTGTAGGTTGGTGGTGGCTGTTAATATATATATATATATATATATATATTATTATTATTATTATTATTTTTTTCTTGTTTAACAAAGTCATAGATAAGAATTATAAGATAGGGCATAAAGAAGCAGGCACTTCATTTTTCATGTGAGAATTAAATAGTCTCACATGCTCAAACAGTAAAGCCTCACATGAACCTAAAATTTGGGTCATTATTTTCTTTACAAAAAATTCATTCTTGCTTCCTAATTTCAAAAATTAAAAAAAATATATATTTTCACTTTCCTTCCATTCATGTCACTAATATGAATAGTGGACACTTTTTTAGACATTATCTTATTCTATTTTTTTTAAAAAGAATTTTAATGTGCCAAAACAAGGCATGCCAATTTTCTAAAATTGTAATTTGTGACAGCATGTATTTTCCTTTTTTTTTTTGAAAATTATAATGGTGTGACATATTTTTCAATCTTCATCTTTTTAATTTTTCATATAATCAATATTATACTCTTTATTGGTTGTATGATGATATGACATTTTTCCTATATCATCAACAAATTATTAAATAAAAAAAATACACTTATAAGAATGAGAGTGTAATAAGAAGAGCATCTCCTTCTAACTCTTTGGTTCTTTAAAAAAAACCTTCAAATTTATCGAATTTATGGAACTAATCATTGATTTTCAAAACTTTTATCTAAAATCCTAATTAAATTAAAATTACAAAAAATTGATTTTATTTTACCCACTTGCTGGCTAGTGTGACCAGGGGACAAGCTCATCTCTTTCATGTATGCACCCACCCACTTCATCCGTGGTGTCATTTTGCACTCTTGCCACTATTTGTGCTAAGAATTAAAAACAAAAATCATATTCATTTAAAAAAAAAGCAAAAAATATGCAAAGAGTTTTACGTTATAAAAATAGGATCATACACGATCCCTAACCTTACGAGGGATTTGTTGCAGATATGCTAACTTGTATTTCAGCAGTTCTTTTCTTGATAATTTTAATTATAGCAGTTGTATTTATATGAGAACTCATAAATTTTAAAATAGAAAAAAAAAATAAAAAATAAAAAATTAAAATGTAAATTAAATAAAAATAAAGAAAAAGTATACATAATTCTTTTATAATTTTTTTTTATAATAATATAGCAAAGTAGTAAAACACGCAAGTGAGTTTAAAACCACGTGCTCATAATAATGTAGTAGAACTGTTTACCAGAAACTATATTATAGGGTATTATTTGTTTATTATATATTAAGTCCCAGTGTGGGTGCCTTTCTGACGTCCTTACTCTCTTGGAAGTGGAAAGCGCGGTTCGGAAGGATTGAACTTGTGTCTCCTCCCACGAGGGGACCCGAGCTACCGCTGGGCTACAAGCCCTTTGGTTAAAAAAAAAAAAAAACTACAGTAGTTTATGTCCCTCTAATATTGCATGGCAAGAGGATTTCCCATTATAAAATTATAAGTTATTTTCATTTATTTGTGAAATATATATATATATATATATAATGCTTCACCCTCTGTGGATGTCGCAGACAAAGAAAATGGGAATCTTCCGGAAGCCATTGGAAGAAGCGATTGGATATTTACAAGTTTTTAACTCAAAAATAAAAAATTTAGATTTTAAGAAAAAAATTTATTAAATCAATATATTGTAAATATAATTATACTTTGAATTGAGTTAAATATAAATAAAAATAAGACAAAATTTTGAGAAAAAAGAAACAATACTAAAAAAAAGGTTAAATATGATTTTTTTAAAACAAAATATAGATAAACCACATCAAGAATATTCTAACTTAATTCATGTTCCTTTATCCAACATAAATTGAGACTTGGGGCCCACTACAGGGAGGAGGCAGCTAACTATAAATTAAAAAAAATTCAATTAAAAAAATTGTTATAAATTAAATTTTTTTAAATAGAATAAATATAAAATTTTTGAGAACAATAAATTAAAATTCAACCAGAAAAAAGGAGAAATAATTACAATTTATTGTTATAAAATTAATTTATTGTAAAAAAAAAAGTGATAGCTGCTATTTAAACTTCTATTCAAATTAATACTATTTTGTAAAAAACCTTATTTATTATTAGATCACAAATTTTGCTTTTAATATTCTCCAAAATCCTAAATCAATCCACATTAATCAGTAACAAACATTTCAACATATTTCCTTAGGAAAATAAATAAGTAAATAAATATTCTTTTTATAAAAACAGATAAACCACTAAATTTTATTAAAACAAAACAAACAGACAAAGTATAGTGGAGAAATAAGCAACATTATTCAACTAAAAAACATTTCCACTATATGAGAGCGCAGCTGAATAAAGGTGAAATTTTGAAGGGATGCGGGGTACTAGGGGGGTTTCTTGATTCTGCTAGCGAAGGAGGGCAGCCGCCTTCCTCACCATTTTTCCTTTGTCTTTGGTCGAGGCTCAAACCCGTCTCCTTGACAGATACATGAATACCATAGATAGGGAACTCGGTGTCAATATATTAGGCAGTCTTTGGTGGGGTTAAATCTAATACCAACGCATAAATTAAAAACAAATCATTAGCACATGAATATTTTTGTATGGGTAAATTATCTAAATGGTCACCCAACTTATCGGGTACTCCTATTTGAGTCATCAAATTTTAAAAAATTTCAATTGGGCAGCCAAACTTTAAAATCATTTCTATTTGAGTCACTCGCATTAACCCCGTTAACGGCGATCCGATGTGGCATGCCACGTGTCACTCCAACACACACGTGGAATGCCACGTGGGAGGGGCTTTTTCATTCCAAACTCCCTTCGCGCCAGCAACCTTTCCCATTTCCTTCCCTTTTTCTCCGTCGAGCTACGATAACCTCCCCAAGAACCCTAATTAAAACTAGCTGGATGCTTCATTTCTCTAGAGTTGAAGACCGGTGAAATTGATGTGACCCCAACAGAGATTTGGTATCCAAGATTCTCTCGCAGTCCATTCGGGTTTTGCAGTTTTTTTTTTTTTTTTTCATTTGTATCTGGGAATTAAGTTGATAGGAAGCTTGTTGTGCAAGTGAATTTGAGTTGCAATCTCCTTTGTAACTGGGTGTTGGATTTGGCAAAAGCTTATTTACTCTTGTTTAACCTAGTTTATTTTAACGGAAACAAGTTTGTTATTTATTTATTTTAAATCTCAAAGTATAAATTGTGCAAAGGTTTTCTTTTTTATTTAACTAAGAGTACAAGTTGGATTAAAATGTGAATATAAAAGTTGGTTCTCCTGCAAATACAAGTAACATAATTTCATATTTTCTGAAACCCAACAGCATCGTATGTAGACAAACATGTTCATAAATCATACAATATTTGCGCTGAAAATGTTCACATTGAAACTATGCCTCAATTAATTCAGCTTAACATTTGCCATTTGATTAGAAATTGTAAAACTTACATAATAAGACAAGTGTAGCTCTTGCACAAAATAAAACTACATATTGGTCACATGGCAACTAAAACCATTGCACATGACAACTAAAACTGCATTCATGGAATTTAAACTCTTCCAGGTTTAACAAAATTACATGAAAAAAAAATACATCCACTTATGTGAAGTCTACACATTATGAGCAACCTCCCCAATGACATTCTTCTCGTCTCCCCCCACACCTTTTTGAATGTCCCCTAGAATTGCCATCACTCTGAGGTAGTCTTCCTTTTTTTTGTTTGTGGCGTATTTGTAGCTTGAGGCCTTCTTGTTATGTACCTTGAAGGCACTTACCTAGTTTGGAGTCTTCTTGGCACTTCACATTGGGTTGCATTTACAACTCTTGTGACAGAGCTCTGCTGTGAATAAATAACTTCACTAGAACCCTGCATTATCATAGACAACCCATGTGAAAAATTAAAACTAGCTGGAAAGTAAAAGTTCAAGTCCAACTAACTCACATCAAGCATTCACCTAAGAGTCATTTCAGGTGGTTGGGTTGTCATACTTGTACAAGCTTGAGTATATCCCTGAGTAAGAATATATTAGTATATATGAACTCATAACAATTTTATGCCCAGGTCTTACCATCTCAGTTGTGCCCACATTAACTCCACTTCTTGTATCTTCAACTAGCCCTTGCTGTGTGGACCTCTACAATAGCAATTAAGTTTTTTTCCCAACTTACAAGTTAGTTGCAAGAGCTAAAAAGGAGATTAAAACACAAACATGCCCATCTATTTCAGTGATTACATGCTTACCATTTCAGGTGTATCCCCTCTTTATCCTTCACTTCCAATTTCAGGTTGTATTTGTTTGGTGGATTCGACTCTTTGTTCTACACCAACATCTTCCCCAACATTAGATTTTGAATTTTGCTCTGGATTTACTCCAACAGACCTTCTAACTTGAAATGTGAACAATGTTGTTAACACCTACAGCATAAATACAAGTATAAGTAAATCTCCATTACTTATCATCATCTTGGGTAGCCTTTTGTTACTCCCAACCTGTCCTTTACATGTTCTAATGTTGTGCCCTGATTTTCCACATTTGTGACATGTTATTTTTACTCATTTCCTCCCAATTTTGGATATGCTTGCAGATGGTTTATCAGTTTCCCTTTGCCTGCTTTTATGTGGTCTTCCTGGAGATCTTCGCATCATGGGAGGGAGTATAGGTTCCACATTTTCCACAGTACTCCATTGTTTTGCTCCTCTAACTGGTTGGATGAAATGTGAATATATTTCCAATTAGGTGTCTTTACGATAGCAAGCATGGACATATTGCTCAGGCTTTTCTTGTTGCAAGACCATCACAGCAACTGCATGGTATGCCAGTCAAATCCCATTTCCTACATGAACAATTCTTCAGCTTCATGTCAACGACATGTTGGTCTGCTAGTCCACAGGATACCTGGTACTTTGGCTCACCAGCATGCCTAGCCCAACACCTACTTGAGTCATCAATTATTTTGTCTTATTTTTTTTGGATTTTTGGGTACAGGATTCCTGCATATTTCTGGGTTGCTTCCTTTTTCATTGCAATCCTCTGCATCAATTTTATCCTTATTGTCTCCATCATTGTCAATATAGGCTTCCCTCGTGCCTCCAAAATGTACTTGTTAAAACACTAGCAGAAATTATTGAGTAACATGTCACACCTGCTCCATGTTGAGAAATGAGCCTTAGACCAGTATTTTGGGTCCTTACCTTCCATCCATTTATATGCAGCCTTGGATAGAGATTTCATTTCAGCCATTGCATACTCGAACTCCTTCTTGTAGGTTGCTCTTGCAACCCTCCATATGCAATCTTTTAATGCCTTTCCCTTGGTGTTGGGTTGGGCTTTAAAGTTTGTGTATGGATGCCTCACACAGTTCCTGTGTTCAGCATTTGGCACCAACTCCAGCAAGGCATCAACTAGTCCCTGACAGAAATGCATTAAGTTTTACATATTGTCACAAGAAAATTGGATAAATAAAAACAGCCTTCATTTAGCAAAGGTAAGGAAATCACCTTTTGTTTGTCTGACATAAAAGACCAATGATATGAGTTTACAATCTCCAAATCCTGTATTAGCAAATTGATGAACCAGCGCCATGAATCGAAGTTTTCACTATCTACAGCAGCAAAGGCAATGGGGTACATTCAATCGTTTGCATCAATCCCCACAGCCACCATTAGATGACTTCCATAGTAGCCCTTTAGGAAGCATATGTCCAAGCTCACAATTGGTCGGCACCCAGCTTTGAAGTCACTTTTGCATGCTTGTAGGCAGACATACATGCGCAAAAATAGTCTGACTTCCAATAAACAGATTGTTGTTATGCCTTCATTACTCTGTCGAAGCTCCTACAATAGTCATATATCCGTGCATACTGCTCTTTTGCATTTCTGAATACCAATTCTAGAGCTAATGTCTTAGCTTTGTAACACTTGCTAAGTGGCACTAGCAAATTAAATTCTGTTTGGATATCTTGTTGTAAAGTAGTGATGGAATAATGGTGATCTGTAGAAAGCTCGTGAAAGTAATGGGAAGCCATCCACCTAGAAGTCACATTCCTATTCTTCATCTCTTTTAGGCAAGTATGGTCACCAATATAGGTTTTAATCTGCCATGTGGTGTCCATTACATTTGTTTTATTAAATGGAGACCCCCACAACACCCACAGGCATTCTTTCTTGCATATAGCCTTAACTCTTCTTTTGTCATTCCTTACAAATTTCAAATTATATCTATTCTTTCTCCCATACTGCTTGACTGCTTCTTTAAGTGATTCTCTTCTAGAGAATAACATGCCTGTCTCTAATTTAGGGTTTTCCATATCTGTCTGAGAGTTAAACTCTGGAAACCTTCTAGACAATGGTTTAGATGCATCATCAAAATCATGGACACTTCGCAAAGAGTCTGAATTATCATAGTCTGACTCTCCATTGAATGCAGCCCCATCTACACCATCAACATCCTCAGTATGTACCATATTGCCTACCAAATTACCTGCACTATGGGTCACACCACCCACATCCTTTTCTATCCCTAGGTCAACATTAATCTCAAATACTTGGTCATCATCATCCTCCATGTCATAATCACTCTCATGGAAATCAGAACCTACACTGTCATCATCAGAGTCTGTATGAAATCCTGCATCTGACTGATTTATTTGATGGCTAGACCTACTATTGCTAGACATGGATTTAGAAGCATGCTCCTACTCTAAAATATTAGAGTGTACTTGACAATGTCACAAATTATAGTAGCCAGTGTGACAAAGGTCTATTGAAAATAACTGTACAATCTGCATGAAAGTTGACTACTCTTTCATATGGAAAAGAATGTGACTAAGCAATTCAAAATTAGAGACAAATAATTGGACCTTAGGTACTCAGCCAGTTGGATACTATGAAATAATGCAAATAAGTAGATGTTTACTTACTATATCCTAGTGTCCTATACCAAGCAGGTGATGAACAATCCCTTTCATGAAGGTAAGAAGTTGGGGGTTACATGCATCTATACATTGAACTATGCCTCTCTTATCATGCTGCCTTTTCTTGCTTTCTATGCCTCTCTTATATCTTTCTTTACTTTCTTTTTTCAATACAATTTTCTTCAAGCCTTTTTTCTCTCATGTCCCATGTCTTCTCTCTTTATTTATGTATTCATTTATTATGTTACAACAATGATGTTTTTGTGCTTATGTGCTAACAACCTCAATTTATTGTCTGTATGGCATGTGTTTAAGTATGTTATTTAAGTCAGAGGCCTTCTTGGTCTGGTTGATGGTTTAGTAAGGGTGAGCATTATTAGGATTTTGTATGGTGTAAACAAAGAAACTTTCAAGAAGGAGTTTTATAGGGTTATAGAAGAAGCTATGTCATTTTCAAGGCTACAGCAAAAATCTACCTATTTATTATCGTAGGCAAAGATCCCAATGTGCTTTCAATCTTTAGTATCAAAGTATTTGCTTATCACACAAAGGAAGAGCCAATGCATAAGTAAATACCCTAGACTTGTTCAATTTATCAAAATTCCTTGTGCAGTTCCTTAGAGAGTTTTGTATTCTTATTCTAATAATTTGCATTCTTTGTGCGGTTCAATTTTATCAAAACCCAAAGAATACACATGGAAATTTGCCTATCAAAACTGATCAAGATACTATCAGAAAAAACTACAGGTACAGTTCTGCCAAGTAATTTTTTCTACTTTGCACAATTTTACATAATTGTTACACACACCAAATACAGGATTGTTACACAGATTAATTAATTAAGGTTAAACACATAATTGAAAGATCTGCGCAATCAGTACAATTTAGGAATCAAATATTGGATTATTAACACAAACACAGGATATAGAATTTTACAACTGTAATTAATTACATAATTGAAAAGCTTGTGCAATCGGTACAATTGGCTTGTGGTGTCCATTCAGAGTAAAAGTAAATTTGAAAATGAATGCCATATGAAACTTGAACAGCAAGATTAATGTCATATGAAACTTGATCCATTCACATCCATAAACTGTGTCCATATTTTATCTCAATTCATTCAAGTTCAATCAATCATGAATTAAGTTCAAATGAGTTATATTAACTTCACAATGAGGGGAAGAACTTTTAAAAATGTGGGGAAAAAGAAATAAACATGGTGTTTTCCTGTCAACATGGAGGGGAAGAAGAAATAAAAACCTAGAAAAGGAAATCAAAGAGAGCAAAGAAAATACCAACCTTATCTTGCTTGTCTGTTGGCATGCCTTCAGAAAGGAAGCAACGAACTCGCCGATTCTTCAAGAGTTTAGGGTTGAAAGAGGGGAGAGTTGGCCAGGGTTAGGTTTCTCACTCTACCGGTTCTACGGAGAGAAAGGGAAAAGTTGCTGGCGCGAAGGGAGTCTGGAATGAAAAAGCCCCTCCTACATGGCATTCCACATGGCAAATGAGGTGTGTGCCGGAGTGACATGTGGCATGTCACGTTGGATCGTCGTTAAAGGGGTTAGTGCCAGTGACTCGAGCTCAAATAGGCATGATTTTAAAGTTCGGGTACGTAATTGAAATTTTTTAAAGTTTGGTGATTCAAATAGGAGTACCCGATAAATTGGGTGACCATTTAAATAATTTACTCTTCTTGTATTTATCAATCAATTTACTGTTGAAAAAGGTGGCACGTGATAATGAAATGGAAGCTTGAATTCTTATTTGATGTTTTTTCTTTTGAGTCATTGAACTTGTGAAAACAAAGCCTCCTTTGAATTCAAACATTTTAATTCGTTCCACATCAAGGTCTCCTCAAAAACATAACCTAGTTGAAAAGCTTTATAAGTTTGAAAGTTCTAAAGAACATTCTAATTTTATTTTAATGACTCGTTAATGACTTTCTAAGTAACTTCTCATGCTTACGAAAGTTGGGAGTTATATATATATATATATATATAATAATAATTTTCAAAGAAGAAAGGTTAACATTTTGACAATGACTTTTAGTTGACTTGTGAATCCTCTAACAATTTTGATTTGAGTGATTAATATAATTTTAGAACTTTATTAAATTCATAGTTCAGTAATATATTATATACATATTGAATTTGAATTTTAACTGGGAAAAATGTATTGCCTTTTGACTTAGCTAATTAGAATTTTAAAAAAAAATTTATAGTCAAAAATCAAAATAGCTATAAAGTCTTGTATAAGGGTATAGATGTCAAAATCCAAATAAAATACTTATTACGTATCCAAATAAAAATTAAAGAAGTCTTTTTTTTAATATAAAATGATGTAATATTTTAGTTCAATAGCACCTCGTTAACATATATATATATGGCCGACCCCCTGTCTCTCTCTCTCTTAATCCCAACTCTACCCATCTCTTACTTTTCAGCTAAGAGACGATGTTTAGTATATATATAATTATATATATATGTAAAGTGTTGAATAAGGGTATGGATGTCAAAATCCAAAATAAAAGAAAGTTATTACGTATCTAGAAAGTTTTGTAAGCATCGAGAACGACTTTATTGAATAATAAACACATATAAATAATGTTTTGATTTTATGGGCGAGTGACATCAAGGACATGTTTGAAACTCCCAATATAAATATATATACCCATCTCTTACTTTTCATCTCAGAGACTATGTTTAGTTATATGAATATCGGGTAATTTTTTGGGTGCGTTACCGAACTTTGATCGTTTTTTACTTTGGTTACCGAACTTCAATTTGTATCTTTTCAGTCACCATAGATTGATTTGGTTACTTCAGGAGGTTACTAGTGGGTTTTCTGGTGTTATTTGTCCACGTGGCCGCAAGAAACTTCATGTCACTGCTTATTTCAAAGGTGACAACACAGCCACGTAGGATACTTGCCACGTCAACTGATCATCCCTCCAACTCAGTCACGCATGATACTTGCCATGTCTACCTATTTCAAAGGAGACGTGGCAAGTATCTTACGTGGTTGTGTTGTCACCTTTGAAATAGGCAATAACGTGGAATTTTCGGCGGCCACGTGGACAAATAACACCGGAAAACCCACCAGTGACCTCCTGGAGTGACCAAATCAATCTATGGGGACTGAAAAGATACAAATTGAAGTTCGGTAATCAAAGTGAAAAACGACTAAAGTTCGGTAACCCACCCAAAAAATTACCCTATGAATATCTATATATAAATGCATATAAAGTCTTGTATAAGGGTGTAGATGTCAAAATCCAAATAAATACTTAGGCCCCTGTTTGGATAACCAAATATTATGTCATAATTCATACATTATGGCATAATATAATATTTTCACAGAATTATGCCATAATGGTTGTTTGGGTATCTAATTTACACTATAAAATTATGCCATAATGTGATAATTATGGCATAAAAAAATATTCCACTCGGAGTGGAATATTTTTTTATTTTGAAGTGTGTGACTTTTTCTCATTATAAAGTGGGTGAAATATTTATGTGATATTTTTTTATTTTGTTAACCAAACACTCATTCTGTAATAATAAAATATGCTACAATTTCTGTAATAATTACTTGCATTTTCTACGTAATAAAATTATGCCAGATTTTTTTATTTTGTAACCAAACAGGTTATTATATAATTAGAAAGTTATGTAAGAATCTAGAATGACCTTATCTTGATTTTATAGGCAAGTGGCATCAAGGACAAGTTTGGAACTTCCAAAAAAAGGCTTATATTTAAATAGGATTAGATCTTAGTTTGTATTAGAACATCAATCTCATAATCATCCATCTAAATATAAGCTAAGGTCTAATCCTATTTAAAAGGAGCTTAATTATAAGAAAATTAAGGAAATTTTATGCATTTTAAAGTAGATATAAATGTTTTTCAAAAGAAAATCACACATTCCCCTAACCAAGTGGATGATATGATTGATACTGATGCTCATTAAATTTAACAAAAATGACTTAAAATAAAATTCTTATACCTCCTCTTTCGCTCTTAATTTAATTTTTTTACTTATTTGATCAAATTCTTATACCTTGCATCTATTTGATTTTGTGGTGTGGATTTTTTTTACTCTAGTTATCAATATAGATAGTGCTCCATATTGACCTAAATGTTACTATACTATTAAAATTTTCCTTTTTATGCTTTCATTATTGTATTGTTTTGATTATTGATGGTACATGCACTTGAATAGGAATGAATGATATTATTATTTGACTATAAAGTTATAACTAGTAAATCATAATATTACATTTTTTTATTCTTCTTTTTTTTTTTCGTCTACTTAACTAAACAAAGTCTACCAAATAACGCTGCTTTTCTTTCTCTTACTAAAACTTGATCATTCAAATAAAGTTTTAATCCTTCATTTTGTTTTTCTTTTTTACTTTCCCTATTTTATTTTCCTTTAATTTTCCTTCAATTTTTGAATCTAAACACTATGTAAATAAATGGCGATGAATATGTGTCACATGATAAAGTAAATGAATTGTTGCTATTCATATATTACCTTATCACATTATAATACATCACAGTTTATATTCGAATGTTATTTTACCCCAGTAAATCATTTTTGTTTCTTAGAAGTGCAACATCTCTAACAAATGCAGACGCAACATAACAAGTTTTTTTTTTCAACTTCATATTATAGATGCTTAAAAATAATAAATTGTTAAATCAAATCATTAACAAAGTTGAGTGTCAATTTTGAAAATAAATGTTTTTTTCAAGACCAAATAAATAAAAAGTATATATATGAAGGAAGCTAGGAGAGGTTTGAAACTTCAAAAAAGGGGATTAACTTGTGGATGGTCTCTTGGACTCCATGGATTTAATTTCTTGTACTAGGACAATGCATTCATGTTGAGGGTAATTAGGGAAATTAAAGAAGATTTTATGTAAATAAAAATAGACATAATATTTTCAAAGAAAATTACACAAATATCCTTAGTAAAGGGATGATATGATTGATACCTATCTTCATTAAACAAAAATTATATGGAAGTGTATACTCCACCAACTATTGGTCAATTTCATATTTCTCTTATTATCAACAAACTTAAAACATTTTTTGCCTTTTATATATTAGTGCTTCCCAAACAAAATATAAACATAGATATGGTTGATCATATATAAATAAATATGAGTTTTACAAACAAAGATTAAATTAATACATATATATCATATGATTTGATGATTAACCATAATTGACTTTAAATTTAATTAATTAAATAATTTAAATTTAACCATTTGGGTTGTTTGGTAGGGCCCACCCAAATAATTTAAAGTTATGCCAACTTTTTTTCATATATGGTTTTTAAATAAATATTTTTAACAATTAGTTTTTAATTAATATTAATATTAATAAACATCTCTATATTGAGTTAAGTTTGAATAAAAGTTTTTTCTCAACAAAATTTTATAAAATATTTTCTATCCCATATTTTTTATTTCTATCCATGGTAGCCCTGGCAGAACTAAAGTGAATGTTATTGTTAGTTTTGTCCTAAACTATATAATTTTTTTTTTTTGACCTCTTCAATTGATAAACTAGTGACAACATGATGTTTGATATAATAAACAAAGTTATGTAATTAATAATGAAAATAACATATCTTTCACTTAAGAGGTCAAAACAAAAACAAAACAATCTCATTTTTAAAAATAATTTTTTGCCTCAAAAAATGTAATGCACATGAATGATTGTGTCATGTGGTAAAAGAAATTGATTAATATCACCAATATATTATCTGAAATATGACTTTGGCAGATATTCAATGTTTTAGTGGAATGTACCATGCATGGTATATACAAAGAATTTTCATCTTCAAGTTAATTCTTATGTACACTCAATGTGATATATCAAACCATTGAATATGTGTCATGTGGTAATACAAATGGATTGAAAATCAAATTGAGTACGAAAAAAAATTCAATACAGGACAAAAGAATTGAATTGTATATTTGCAATTGTATGTTGGATTATAAGAAAATTTGAACCTTTATATAGAGTTTACAACTTTCTCCTCAAGTTACAACTACAATATTACACTAACTGTCTCCTCAAGTTACTTCTAATTATCTCCATAATTAGTCCTAAAATAATTCCAAATCAATATCATCATTACTATGAATATTTTTTATTGAATATCTTCTTAACATACTTAGCACTATGATCGGTGATCTTGAAATCAGTATCAATATTCTTTCCTTAACCCTCCATCTCCTCTCCTCATACTCTAGGTGGTAAGGTAGAAGGCAACTTGAGTTTGGAAACTTATGTAAAAGACATGACCAAGAGAAAAAGACTTAGTAAAGATATGAGGCTTGAGCGGCAATGGGAAGAAGCTGAAGTGTCTATTAAAGCAAATGATGACAAACAAATAATCTCGATATGCTTAGTACGCTCATAGAAGACGACATTATGAGCTATTTGAATAGAACTTTGATGATAACAATGAATGTGAGTGTTGGAATGATGAGAAACGCCCGTATTTTGAAGAAGCCACAATAACTTGCTAATTTGGATGTTACAACTGTAAGAGCATGATATTCAACCTTTGTGCTAGAACGGGCGACAATCATTTGCTTCCTACTCCGCCAAGAGATAAGTGATAACTGGAAAAAAAAACAATAACCAGTGGTGGAACAATAATCAATGGGATCCCCTGCCTAGTCTGCATCATAATAGTACTGCAAATCCAAAGATGAGCTCAAAGAAAAATGCGGTCTGTGAAACATGATGCCCTTTACATATCTGAGAATGTGAAGAATGACTTAAAAAAAATGAGTGGATTGAGGAGAGGAGAGAAACTGACTAACTAAATGGACAGCATAAGCGATATGTGGACGAGTAACCATTAGGTAAACAAAGCTTCCTACCAAGGTATGATAGAGAGTGGGATCTGTCAAAAGGATACCATCAGAAGGGGAAAGATAGACATTCTGCTCGAATGGTGAAGGGGCTATCTTGCTATCTGTCAATCCTGGTTTATTAATAAGATTAAACGCATACTTTTTTTAGGATAATTGTATGCCTGTAGAGTCATTATTAACTTCAAGACACAAGAAGTAGCTCAAGGCACACAAATCCTTCATTTCAAATTGGAAATGGAGAAAAGACTTGAGGTTTTGAATGACATTCACATTATCTCTTGTAATAATCATGTCATCCACATAAAGTAAAAGAAGGGTGATACCATTTCTTGTTTTGTGAGTGAAAAGTGTATGATCATGATCACTAGATGCAAAGCCTAGTTATGAAATAGTAGAATTGAATTTGGAAAACCATGCTTAAGGATCCTGCTTAAGGCCATATAGTGCTTGGCGAAGAGGACAAACTTTATCAGATGGTATAGAGGAACAAGGCAGTGGTTTCATATAGACTTCCTTGGTGAGTCCACCATTTAGAAAAATGTTCTTAATATCCATTTGATATATCAACCAAGCTTTAGCAACAACAATAGCCAAAATAGCATGAACTGATGTAAAACAAGCAACTGGAGCAAAAGTCTCTTCATAATCATTACCATATTCTTGAGTGAAGTCTCGAGCAACAAGACATGCCTTATAACTCTCCACTGAGCCATCCGACAGAGTCTTAATCTTGTAAATTTACTTACAATCAATGACCGACAAGTCTTGTGGTCAATCAATAATGTCCCAAGTATAAGTTTTGTCAAGATCTTGCAACTTCTCTGACATTGCTTGTTGCCACATAGGATTAGAAGAGACCTCTAAGAAAGTACATGGTTTATGTAGTGTGGTTAGAGCATAATAACAATGAAAACCACGAAATTGAGTGTTTGGTCCCCGAACTTGAGTGGATCAGCTAAGAGGGGGAGACGTGTGGGGAAGTCACAGATGTATCATTAGAAATCTCATTTGGATCAAAAGTTGGAGAAGCCAAGGAGTATGGATCATTGTTTAAACTAGAAGATCCTGTAAGTGTTTCATCAGTGGATGATAGATCAAAAGATACATCATTGAAAATATGTGGAGACGGAAATTGTGAGGACAAAGAGGATACTCTAGCATACTATTTATGTTCCCAAAAGACTACATGGAGGAAATACAAAGACATTTAGATATTGGATCACAACACTTATATCCTTTGTATTCTATACCATAACCCAAGAAACAACATAACCGAGCATGAAGCTCAAGTTTAGTTCCTTCATAAACTACTTGTAGACAAAGCAAATACATCCAAAAACCTTAAGAAAATGATAATCATGAACTTTGTTGTATAAGCATTCAAAAGGGTATTTTGAGCCTAGCTAGGACTGGTGTGGAACACGATTAATGGTGTATACTACAATAAGAGTAGCTTCTCCAGAAAATTGTTTGGGAAGCAATGAAAAAACAAAGAGAGTACAAACAATGTCGAGTATGTGCTTATGTTTTCTTTCAGCTCGACTATTTTGCTAGGAAGTGCAAGGACATGACCAATGAGAATGAGTGCTATGATTTTTTAGTATGTTACAAAATGCATTTGAAGCATATTCAACAACATTATCAAATCGAAAAATTTTGATTATGCTAGAAAAAACTGAGTCTTGATAATAGTAGTAAATTCATGAAAAATTGACAAGAGTTCATGTCGTTGTTTAAACAGATATAACCAAGTATGTCGTGAAAATTAATCAATAAAAATAACAAAATGCCATGATCTTCCAATACTAGATATTGGAGCATAACCCCAAACTAATCTAGAGTGCCACAAATCTAAAGAAGTGGAAAATGATTTGGAGTTAGGTGTAGCAACAGTAATGAAGTGGTTTGAAAATTTTAGACTTTCAAGTTTAAACAGTGTTCTAATCTTACGCCCTGCCCTAACTTGTTGACCCATCCGAAGATCCTATACAATATATCCATAATGGTTAAAAAATGTAAATTAAGACCAAGATCGCAAAGTTGGCCAATAGAAATCAAAGTGATGGTAAGGCTAGGAACAAGATGAGTGTTAGGTATGCAAAGAGAAGAAGTATCAATGTCGCAATAGGGGTGCATGTCAAAGTGGAACCATTGGTAGTTGTAATGTTTAGATTATTGAGGTATGAATAATGTGTTCTTACATGAAGAAGGATTTGAAGTCATATGATTTTCACATGCAGAATCAAATAACCAGGTGTTACCTAATGGAGCAGCAGACATAGCATTATGTTGAGATTTGAAGATTACTTGATAGATCAAGACATGAAGGTCATTTGATGAAAGTGTAATTTTGCCAAAAGACTCAAATGCAGATTCCATGTTAGGTGTTGCAGCAATTATAGTTGTAGGAGTTGAAAGATGAATGCCATCGATATGATAGACAACTTTACATTAAGCAAGAGGATAATTAACTCTTTCACAACAAGTGCATGTAGTTGAGGAAGATGTCGAAGCAATATGACTCCGTGGTGCTAAGGAAAGTGAAAGTCGTGTTCCATTGGCAAGAAAGTTGGCCTTACATTGGGCAATAAGATGATTAGTTTCGCCACATAAATGGCAAGGCTAAGTGGAATTGGTGCAAGAATTTGAAGCGATAACAACCGCAATATCAGAACGATAAATGTGAGTCATGGCTAACCGAGTTTCTTCATAAATTAATTTTGTGAGTGCATTCTCCATGATCGGCAAAGGATGTCGATGTAAAAGTGAAGATCTAGTATTTTCAAATTCATCTTGCAGAGGCTTGAGACATTGGTTTAGTCAAATTTGATTTCAGTAAGTAAGATAAATATCTTGGTCATGTTTGAAGTTTGGCTCAAAATACTCAAGCATATCCTACAAATGTAGCATTTCGGAATGGAATTCATCAATAGACTGACATGTTTCTTGTTGAAGTTGAGACAACGTAATATAAAATTATATTGATGAGTATAATAGAGTTGTACCTTGTAGCAATAAAATACCAAGCTTCTTTTGTGAGTTCAAAATGTCCAAAATGAACATTAATAAAAGGAACAGTTGTGTTGATAAGTTATGTAAGGATCTAATGGTTTTTACTTTTCCAGTCCTCAAGTCGATTAGCAATATTTGTCCATAGATTCCTCAAGTTATTTCATTGGTGTCATTCGTTGTCCGGTAACAACAAGCCACAGCTTCATTTCTTTTAAATAATTCCGCATATCTGTAGCTCATTATGTGTAGTTATAGCCATCAATGATTGAAATTGGTTCTGTACTATCTTTCACGGTTGTCATCACCTTTTTTTTCTTTTTTTTTTCCTTTTATTGTATTTATTTTCTTTTTTCTATATTTTCCACTCTTGTTTTTTTTTTTTTTAAGTGATAAAAGAAAAAGGAAAAGTGTAGACAATAAGATGAGAGAGAGAGAGAGAGAGACAAAGAGACAAAGAGACAAAGAGACAGATAGAATACTTTGGGTTTGAAAAATTACTTACAAATATATTGGCAGCATGCATTCTCCAATGATGATGGAGGTGAAAGCAAGATCATGAACATATGGTGGTCTTCTAATTTTGTGATGATATTGGAACGTTTGATAGATATAGAATTTCTGATTTAGAGTTAGATGAGCAAGATGAAATTGGGAATTTTAGATGTAGATGAGAAATGTGAAAAAGAAAAAAACTAGATTTTTCTAAAGTAATACATCTTAAGGAGAAATCTAAAAAGTCGCTCTGGTACCATGAAAAGCAAACTGAATATGGGAAAAAAATTGAAAGCATGAAAAAAGAGTTAAATGAGGAAGATGAAATTTGGGAATTTTGGATGTAAATGTAGATGAGAAATATGAAACAGAAAAAAAAAACTAGATTTTCCCAAAGTGATGCATCTTAAGGAGAAATCTGAAAAGAGGCTCTGGTACCATAGAAAGTAAATTGAATATGAAAAAAAAAATTGAAAGCAAGAAAAAAGAATTGAATTGTATATTTGCAATTATGTGTCTGATTACAAGAAGGTATGAACCTTTATATAAAAGTTACAACTACAATATTACCTTTTCTTATCAAGTTACTCCTAATTATTTCCATAATTAGTCCTATAATGATTCATAATCAATATCACTGTTACCATGAATATTTTCTTTGCATATCTAGCATAATTGATGATCTCGTATATCTTTTTAACATACTTAGCACCATAATTGATTGATGATCTTCAAATTAATATCGATATTTTTTCCATAACATGGATATTGTCCATTGACATTTACTCATGCCACAATGTATGGTCACCTAAAAAGTCATTGCTATCTCCACCATGTGTGCCTAAGAAATGAAATAACCAATATACAAGGGATGACAATACTAATAGATTTGAACCATTAGACTGAACATTGATATATATATTATAATATCAATACTACGTCACATATCCAATTCATGAGTTCTCTACATTATGTGGCATGTGGCAATGCAAACTAATTCGCATTATTTATATATTATTTAAAATACTACAAGAAGAAACACATCCAATAGTATCAATGGAATAGATGATATAACCAAGAATTTTCCCCACTTCAAAGAGTGTTTTGTTTCCATTCGTTGTAATATATTAAACACATAAATAGGAAGGATGTGGCTTTAAAAACTAAAAGGTTCTCTATATATCCTTTCCCAATCTCATCCTACCCAAAACATTGACTTTTCGAATGCTCTAAAGTCCATAGTTATGGTAGAGATTCAATTTTTAAATCTATTATCATTTAAAATATTATTTTATTTTATTTTATTTTTTTTGTTTTCATATTTTTTTTTTTTATTTGTGATCTTACTTAACATCAAGTAAACTCAAAGTTGCCAAATCGAGTTATCTGAGACTTGCATGTATGGCTGTATGAACTTACCTATATTCTAAATAGCTGATTTAGTAACATGTGATTTTATACGAACTTTAAAAAACTCTAAAAAAAATAGAAAAAAACATAAATAATATATCAGCATAATTTTATAAAAACAAAATTTAGGACATTAAAAAAATGCAGTTCTTGTAAGTAATTATTATTACAATTATTGCATTATTCAAACAGGAATGGTCTTTAAGAATTTTCCAACTTATGGTGTGTTGCATGAAAGAATACAAATGCATGAAATCATTAGTATATCAGTGGCAATTTCGAGAATAAATTTTTTTCCAAGCCCAAATATTTAATTTTCCCCATAACATTAAATAAATAAATAAATAAATAAATAACGTTAATAATTTGGACTTTCCTTTGCCGCACTGGCCGTGTGGTGTTCGTTTCATAAAAATAAAATCTCCTTTTTTTTAATTATAAATAAAATCAATAAATAAATAAAATGACATCGTTTTATGATTGTAATGTCTTCTCCTCTCGCGCAGCGATTTCGCTTGTGATATCGATTTCGATTTCGATTTCGATTCCTTTTTGGCCCCAATTTGTTCGATTGATTCCTCGCTAGCTTCCCTGGTTTTCGATTTCAATCCATGGGTTTCGCGGATGCGCTGCTACTTGGGGATTGGGAGGCTGAATCGTATCCCGTTTACGAGGACTTTGTTGCTCTTCCATTCTTGGTCGCCGTCTTCCCCACTGTTCGATTTCTTCTTGATAGATTCGTCTTTGAGGTTCGTTTTCTTGATGTTCTGGATCCCTCGATTGGTTTTATTTCTCTTTTTTGGTTGTGTTTTGGTCGAAAGTTGGAATTTTTCGTGTTTTTCTTCTAGGTTGTTTTTGGTGAGCTTTATGAGTGATTTTTGGGAAAGGCTTGCTTTTGCCTTCTGGTTGATCTTGTTGGTTTTTCTTTTGAGGGGAAAAATTTGAGCTTTAGATTATCTAGATCTTGCGGATTAATGATTTGTCTGGATGGCTTGGAGGATTTCATCGAGTAGATCATAATTGAAAGTCTGTAGAAGAGTTTGAGTGTTGGAGTTTGCTATTATTAGATGTTTTTATTGTAAAGTTCTTAGGCTTTTCTATTTGATGATCTTTGAAGTTATATGCTTAGTATTGATCAAGTTTAGCAATTTTATTAATTTTTATTGTTGCTATTAATAATCAGATCTGGTTTTGTTCTCTGGATGCTGGTTTTTGCTATATGTTCTCTTAGAAATTGCGTGGTTTTTTTTTTCTTTTGGGGAAGCAGTGGTTTAACATCTTCTACAGCTCAATAAAGTTGTCCAATTTTAGTATCTCTGGTATTATGTACTGAAAATTTATTTTGGCGGTGTTGTGGGCTCATGATTATGCACATCTTGTGGTGCGTGCAATGTAATATGTTTTGCAGAATTGATAGGTCTGTTAATGTGATTTAGAGTATGTATTTTCATGGAATGGAGTGATTTTCATGTAAGGATGGAAATGCTTGACTTTTGAAGGGCTTTCAGCTAGGTTTTATAATCAAATTTTTTAGCCGGAGTTCCTCCTCCTTTTCAAATATCTGCTTATTATTAACTGGTCCCCAGCTTGATGTAGGTGGACCAGATGATAAAAGTCAACTCAAATATGCAAGTGTAGAAAATCTATTCCGTAGTATTAGTCATAGACTCGTAGTTGCATGGTGGTTTCTTTTATGGTGCCATTGAGGCTATGCACAGTGACACTTAATTGAACATATTGCAATTGAGGTAGAAATTTTAGAAAAATATGAAACGGAACTTTTCTTCTGTTACTTTGAAGTAGCTCCTAGATGCTTTTTGCTACAGCTTTTCACCATTCTTTCTTAACAAATTTCATTCCTTGAAGATCATAGGTCTGGAGGACTATTACAATGAATAATATTACCCAAACTCTGAAGTCTTGAGAAATGTCTTGTCGAAAAGTGCAATATTTTCTGTAAGGCGATGATGGTATTTGACTTTGTTTTGAAGATTTTTACATCTAAAAACTACTAGCATAACCTGTTATTAAGTGGTGTTCTGGTCAAAATGTTGGACTATGTATTCTCTACTTAGAATCTATGTTGAATATTCCCTTACTACACGTGTTCATCATGACATCATCGCTTTTGGCAATAGAATTAATTTGTAAAAATTTTTTTGAATCTGATTTGAATATGTTCTAATCTTATATAAGGGAAACTATGGCATTCTCTTTGTATCTAGACATCAAAAGCTTTGCCTGATTATTTTACTTTTTTGACCCTTCACTTCCAGGTCCTATTTTATCATCTTCAAATCTATCTGAATTTTAAACAAAAAAACTTTGAGATATGAGAGCTGATTTTTGTACGTCAACCATCTGAGCATAATTTAACCTGAAGTACATATGCATGATTCATGCAGAAAGCGGCACGACGGCTTGTTATTGGGAAGGGGCATGAAAAGCTTGATCTTGAAACAAAAGAGCGGAGGAAAAAGATCAAGAAATTCAAGGAATCAGCTTGGAAGTGTGTTTATTTTCTTTCTGCTGAATTTCTTTCCCTGTATGTTACATATGATGAGCCATGGTTCAAAAATACCCGTTACTTTTGGGTAGGACCTGGTGATCAAGTTTGGCCTGACCAAAAGTACAAGTAAGCTATTTTCAAAATCCCGCATTATTTTCCAATAACTTATTATGGTCAAATCTATATGGCACGTGTTGATCTAGTGTTCTTCAACTTCCAGATTAAAGCTTAAGGGTGTTTACATGTTTGCTGCTGGATTTTACACCTACTCCATATTTGCTTTGATATTTTGGGAAACAAAACGTGCAGATTGGGGTGTTTCAATGTCCCATCATGTTGCAACTGCCATTCTTATAATGTTGTCTTATATTTTCAGGTTTGTCTCTAACTGAAATGGTTTTTTTCATGTTTAATGATTTCCATTATTTATTTATTTATTTATCAGTTATCTGTAATCAATACTGTCTTTCAAGTAGCCTGTGTGCCTTTAAATTCTACTTTAATGTTATAGTCAAGCAAATTATGTTTGAATGCAGGTGTGTGTATTCTAGTTTGTTTTCCATTATAATATTCACCTCATTTTGAATGTGGTTTGCTATGAAAATTAAGACCTCTTTTACATTATGGCCTAAGCTTTGGCTATCCTGGAGATGCTTGTTTTTTATTTTGCATCATATTTACTGCCATGAACATCTGTAGTAATAAGGACTAATTGATGCCTTTGGGTTTCATAATAAAAGAACATTGACCTGGCCCTGCACATTGTGAGATTTGCCTATTAGGGGTAAAATCTTAGAAACAGAAAACAGAATGTTAATTTCTGCATTGACCAGGACTAGTTTGATGGTATATTAATCCCATGTTGATGAAATCAATAGGTTACACAACATACGAACATTGACTAGGCCCTCCACCACCTAGGTTAAGAGATGTGTGTACCTAGAGGTAAAGGCTTAGAACAGAATGTTAAATTGTGCATTGACTAGGACCCATGATGATGAAATTGAGGCTACTGGGTTTCACAATATAAGAGCATGGACTTGGCGGTCCACAACCAATGTTGAGAGAGGTGTATGTTTAGAGAGAAAATCTTAGAACAGGTTGTTAATTTCTGAATTAGATGAAGCAATACTGACAAATTTATTCATATCAGTGGCTATTGTTCACTTACATTATTATCTATGATATATGAAAAACTGAATGGTATCTTCTGTATTTTGAGTGGCCATATATGTCATTCGATATACATGAAAATGAAGCTTGGATGTCTTATGGTATCCAATTCCCTCATAAATGATGTGATTCCCTGCCTTTCCATTTGTCTTCCAATTGCAGTATCACTAAACCAATTCGTATATAAATCATCCTTGAAATATGCATAATTTAAAGTTCACCTGGAGATAATACTGTTTTTGGATGCAGTGGAGAGATAATTGTCTAAATACAAAAAATGATATTATAACACAAGTTTCTAGGTCTTCATTCTAATTATATGTGATACCAGAGGAATGTATTTTAGTTTTTCATTCTATGAAATGCAAAATCATGCTCTGAATGCATGTTCAAATGAAATGGTTTCATTTGATTGAAATGGTCAAACAAATAAGATACCAATCTCCATTGAGTTTGTTCAATACCTGAAAATGGAAAGGAATTCTAGAATTCAAAGTCTTCTTATCCTATTTGCAACAGTCAAAATCTCCTCTTTGGCTTGCAAATGGGATCCCACTGCCCTTTTAGATTGCTAGAATTAATAATGTATATTTTTATCTGGTCAATTATTTACATTTCTTTGATATCACTGCAATTGCTGCTGTTATAATTGTTTTTTATGCTCTAACAAATTCCATCATCCTTGCTACACAGATTTGCACGTGTTGGTTCAATTGTTTTAGCCCTCCATGATGCTTCTGATGTATTTCTCGAGGCAGGAAAGATGTCTAAGTACACCGGCTGTGAGGCACTGGCTGTTGTTATGTTTCTTCTTTTTGTTGCTTCATGGGTGCTATTCCGCCTCATATGCTTTCCATTTTGGGTCATTCGAAGTACAAGGTAAATTAAAGTTTCTTTTCTTATTCCTTATCTTTTCATGTCGTTTTACTAGATTCTTTTTACAAACTTCTGTTAACAGATGCTTAGTTATATATTAAGTATTTAGTGCATAAGGTGATCGTTCTGCTTTTGTGTATTTGTTTGGATTTTTTCCCCTCATGGTTATGGATCATATTATTGCTCTTATTTTTTACGATATTTTACTATTTTACTTTGTTGAAAAAGGTGCATGCATATTTTTGAACCCAGTGCCCCAATACTTGTGTGACTGTCTTTGGGAATGGGTTGGTGGGCATAATAACATGGATTATAAGATGGGTGAACCATTTAGTGATCAATCGAAACCTGAAATATTTGTAAATTGTGAATATGATCCTTGATCTGAACTTTCATTTACACAATCCAGTTGCATGTATTTGATTATATTTAACATCTTTTTCTTTCAGCTATGAAGTGGTCTTGACTTTGGACAAGGAGAAGCACAAGGTGGAAGGACCGATTTATTATTACATCTTCAATTCCCTTTTGATCTCATTACTTGTTCTCCACATTTATTGGTGGGTTTTAATCTTCCGGATGCTTGTGAAACAAATCCAATCCAAAGGACTTGTCGGGGATGATGTTCGTTCCGGTATGTCCTAACTTTTTCAAAACAAAAATTTCTCAAAGTTTTTACTTCAAGCCAACAAGTCTCTTATGAAATAGCTTTTGTTTTCTATATATAGATTCTGAAGGTGAAGAAGAACATGAAGATTGAGAATTGAATCAAATTGATTGCTTCGACAAGGTTAGACATGAATTCCTTTTGCAGCATGTTCTTCAACTTCAACACAACATTCTCTCTTATATCATGATCGCTGTAGCGATCTCCATGTGTTGCCTTGGGTGCTTGGAAAGGAACTAAATGCGATTCTGTAGTTTTCGATAGTTAATTTTAAGCAGATTAACCTCAGCTAGGGCACGGCTAGTTGGGACCTCATTTTCTCTCCTTTTATGTAACTCTAAATTCATGACCACTTTCTATTGGAGATGCTCATCATTGGTTTGATTTTGTATATTAATTTCAGAACCAAACTGTTCACCAGAATTAGTGAAAATTCACTTCTCATGAAAGGTATTTATTTGTCACTGTTTGTAGATTGTCTTAAACATTGCTTCTCATTGAGGTCAATGTTTACTTATTTATTTGTTTTTTTGAATATATTTGTTTTTATTATGAAAGAGAGATTATGGTTCATTCTATGAGTAGGATTCAAACCCTCAATTTTTGAGTTCGGAGGAAAATGAAATATCAGTTCTATTGCAGGAGTGGTAATGTGAATATTTGTATAAAATGAAAATTCATCCATGATCCGCGAGTTATTACATTACTTCATGGGCGAAATGGTCTTTTCATTTAACTCGGCTAGTTTCATGTGTTAATAATTTTTGCAGTTAATATTAAATTAATAAAAAAAATTTATCAATATTTGGTTCAGTGGTTTGCTCTACTTGAGTCAGTAGGTATACAATTTTTTTTTCTTTTTATTTTTGTGAAAAATGATATTTGCTTATATGCATCTTTGAATCATTTTATTTTTCTTATATAATCTGAGTAAAAGTTAACTGAAAAATTTATAAAACAACTAAAAAATGTTTGAGATTTTTCTTCATTAATCTTGAAAAATTAAAAATGAAAAAAAAATTGATTTATATTTTTATATTATTTATAAGTTGATTTTCAAGCGTAAACCTACATAAATAAATAAATACATTTATTTGTATGAAAATAAATTGAAAAGGAGTAATTATATACTTGATATAAATAATCTTTTTCATAAAATGAATAAACTAAAGTTTATTAGAAGAAAAAAAAAATAGAAATAGCAGATAGAGATTACAATATAATAACAAACAGAAAAAGATAAAAAAATAAAGCCTAAGCAACTAAGGCTTTTAGTTTCTCTCTGAGTAATTAGATTCTTTGGCAGCATATACTAAGATCTCACAAAGTTAAGGTTTTTTTTTGTCGTCAAAAGAGCCTTCTCTAACTCTATTTTTTTTATAAAACTCATGCTGTATTTATCCAAACAATAAGTATATGATCAATTGTGCAAATAATGTCCAAGAGAAATGCGATTATTCTATTCTATCCAATTAGTCTGGCAGATCGCCTAAATAATGAGGTTTTCGGGGCCACCCAATCCTAAAGAATTATTAGTTCCCCATGAGGACCAAATCTCATTGAAGGTAGGCAGGGTGTGTAGGATGTTGAGCAAAGCCATTGATACCTCATTTATATAAGCAATTTTCTCACTCACACACATATATATACATATCTATATTCAGGTACACTGAAAATGTGTGGTCCCTTGGCATTAAACTGGCACATTAAAAGAGTTTTCTTTTTTTTCTCTAAAATGTACAAAATTTAGTTTTTAAAAAATATAATTATTTTTTTTAAAAAAAATGTGAACAAGTCAGGTGTTCAACAGAATGCATAGACGTGGAGTTAATCCTTTAATATATTGTGCTTTCATCATGCGGAAGATAAGGTCCAAATATGTCTCCTCAACAAATAGGGGGGTTAACTGGGCGGGGGGGGGATTATCCCCGTCCCGTCCCCACGGGGATCCCCATATACCTATAAATTTTAATTGCTTTTAAAAAAAAAATTTAATACTAATAACACACTAACAAATGAAAAAATATAAAAATAATTCAAAATAAATCTCAACAAACCAACATATAAAAATTTACAAAAATAAAATATTCCAAATATTCATCAGTATAGGCTATAGAGAAAAAGATGAAATTTAGAATTTATACAAGTACAATACTACAATCTAATACAAATAAGATACTCCAAATATAAAGCCTCATTGTCCTAGGATTATATGACACGTGCATGCGGTCCAGAGAGCTTCCTTTGTGCAAATCAAAAAGCCAATCAAGTCGATTACCACAATCTAAAACCTATACATAACAAATTCAATCAAATCCTAAAAGATAAATTAAGCAAAAAATAAATTCTATTAAAATATCAATGTATATAACGTTTAAACTTTAAACATTTAATATTTAATACCTTACCCCTCTTCATCGAATCAGATCCAATATATATATATACATAATTTAAATAAAATGAAAAAAAAAAGGGGCGGGGATCCCCGCGGGGCGGGGATAGCAATCCCCGCCCCCGCCACGTTACCACCCCTATCAACAAAACACGAAGACCCTACAAACGGACCTAGTGAGATAATTGGCTTAAAAAATAGAAAAAAAAAGTTAATAGCCAAACCATACATCAGCCAAAATAATAATTTGGTAATAACTGAATTATTATAACTTTCATATATAATTCAGAGCCAGAGGGGGCTTTCAACTTCAACCTGTTTGTTTTGAAGGCTTAAAATGAGAAGTTAGGGAAATGGACCCCCATATGAAACTAACGATGCAAATGATGAATAAAATGTGAATTTTTTACCTATAATATGCTCCTTTTCTACCTTTTATTTATCAAAAAAATGCAACATAAACATACCAAAAGTTCTTCCCAAATACTTGCTTACATAATAGAAAAGGCTTCACACAAAAATAACAATGTTTTCAATGAAATAGGCATAAACTGTGTCATAAATTTCCAAGAACCTCATTTTGCTCATCATACAATGATAAAAATATATTTGATTTTCCCTGGTAATAATTATCCTCATTTTCCATAACTCATACACTTATATAAGTTATAACGTAAAGAATACAACTGACATTAATCGACATATATAAAACTATAAAAGAACAAGAAATACTTGATAAGAACAACAAAATAAAACCACTTGATCTGCTGCAACATTGATTGAAATTCTGCAGGTGTTGGACTTTTACAGCTTAATTTATGCACTTTGATATAAGTTTGTCGACATGGATGACTATGTCGTTGATATGAGGACGAACGGCGGGCTGAGGCTGCAGCATCCAAACCACAAACTGATTCAGGGCGTCCGGATACGGGGGGGTCAGGCCCCGGGAGCCATTTTATCTGTGCATTCTTAACTGTCTCCTTTAGATCTCCTTCTGATTCAACGAGTGCATACTCAAAGGGTGATGCGCCATACCTGCAAGGATTCGGGAAAAAAGTTTATGTATAGTTCGTGTATGATCATTGATGTTTAATGACAAATAAAGAGGTTATGAAATATTTGATGCATATGTAAATATCAGTTACTCTAACAAAAGAAATTGTGTTCATGCTTAGAACGATCATATTAAAATGTTAGATCTAAGAATCATGCTAGAATAGGCATGTTTTAACTAAGTGCAGATCCAACACAATGCATGTTATTCCAAAGTGTTCTAACTTCATCCGACATTTATTATATATACACACAAAAATGAATCAATTGATATGAAGGTCAAAGAAAGTATCGAAGGTAACAATTTTAAGGCTTGAGCTCTAACAAGCAAAACAATATGACTTGACGCTTGTTGACTTCTATGCGTCAATTGCAAGTGCTGTGAGCATAGTTATGCATAGTTTGCAGCAGAATTAAATTGGTGAGCATGCAAAATGATATCCCATATGAAATACGAATAGATATTGGCCGAAATAAAACTTCCCAGATTAGCTATTTATTCATTATGTTAGTGAATGCCAACATTGCAGGTAGGGCATTTATTTTTTTTATATCACTATGACCAAAATTTGCAAACAAATTTGAAAAACCTTTTGGCCATGGAAACAAGTAATATATATATATATATATATATATACTTTATCAATTCAAAAAAAAATGTAAAAAAGTCCTCTAAAGTAAAAGCACTGTAAAATGAAGATTGAAAGATGCTCACATAATGGCATACAGGGTACATCCGAGAGACCAAATATCTGTCCTCTCATCAATATTTGCATTGCTTGGACACTCCCACAACTCAGGAGCCCGAAATGGTGCAGAACAGTGTTCAGCTGCCCATTCCTATGAAATGAAAATATAAAAAATCTAATAAATGAGTATGAGATTATAGAAATAATACTTATTGTATTATAGAACAATGCCTTACATTTTGTCTGCAATAGCAATTGGTGACAGGCTGAATAAAGGCAACCACATGAGTTTAAGCAAAAAAACAATGGAGATAAATGTCGGTAAAGGTTGGCAGAAAAAAAAGCATATGAAGCACATCCTTAGGGAGAGAGAAAACATGCATTAATCTTGATGCCTTTGGGAAGTAAAAAACAATCGAAATGAACATTGATAAAAGAGATCCAAATGCCTCTAGAGGAAAAACAAAAGATGATCAGACAATGTGGCATATTGCCCGATGGAGCAGTATTGTTGAACATGCGATTTAGTTAGTGTAGAAAGCATGTGCTAACAGAAAGGAAGAACTAATATATATACCTGCAACTGGAGTGCCTCAGAGTGAGTGTTTATCGTTCTCCTTGCAGGTTGAGCACTTCCAAAGTCCATTAAGATAGCAAGTGGCGTCTGCCCTTTTCTATGGGTTATTAAGACATTACCAGGTTTGACATCATTATGAGCATATGGTGGATCAAAGTTGTGCATATGCTGGACTCCTGCACAAAGCTGTGAGAAATTGTGTCAATTTGAAATTTTGAATGCCCTTCCAGTCGAAGATTTGAAATAAATCAGTATAGACTGACAGTTAGAACTGTAACTTATATCTATATACAAATGCTGCATGGTTCACAGTTCACAAAAAAAAAAAGTTCAGATCAAGTTAAACATCAACACTTATTCAGCATACACTGATTCTAGACCATGGATGAACAATCTAGTGATTTACAAAAGTAAGTGACCTCAGTAATATCAGATGCCACCAAAATAGGATTGAGCTAATGAGGGTTCATAGACTCAACCCAAATATTAGCTCATGGCAAAGCTCTAATTAAACTTTCAAATAGCATATCTCATTAACACCAACCAAATCAGACAAACACTGAGCATTCTAATTATCAACATAATAATGAAAGAAATCTGAATTTCAGATAGCATATTAATGCTGAAGCTTCTAGAAAGTAATGCACGATAAAGTAGAAAGAAAAATAAACTATTCTCAAATAGCATACCTGGCGAAAAATTTCAAGAACAGTAACAGTCGGAAAGTATTCTTTTTTTGCTTGCATAGCCTTGCAATTATCAAGTAGAGTTCCATCTAAATGAACCGGAAATAACAAGTAAGCTTCATGACTCTTTGATCCTTCTTTCACACCCTACATGAACAAAAACACATACCCATGAAAACTGCATGGCAAAGCATGCAAAGGCAGATTCCCATTTTTTTTTTTTTTTTTTGTGAAATACAGAAGTTGATGGTAGATAATGGTTTTATACAAAAGCCTTAGTACAGTAGCAAATTCATCACATAGTGTAATGCTTTGTAACAAAAAGGTCAACATATGATTCCTTGTGACTCTTAGCATAAACAACAGCATCCACATCATGTTTGTATTAATTGCCAAGGGGAGCTTTCCAGTGTTAGAAAGAGTGATGACATGTTAAATACCAAATCACAATCTTTAGTTAGCAAGCAATCTAACTATTTTCGCGAACTTAAAATCCACACATTTCATCTATATTTCACAGGAAAAAACCATGTAGCATAAAGTGACATACTCAAATGTCTAAAGAAATTACCTTAACTGCAATTATCTCATGGTCAAGAAGAGGAAGAAGATTAGGATGACTAAAAAGAGAAGAAACACTGATCTCCTGCTTCACTAGCCCCAACTGGTCCTCATTTTGGATGAGAACCTTCTTCAAAGCATATATTCCATTATCTAAAGCAGCACAGAAGACAAGCATGATTCTTCAAATATTCCACAATCAAGGTCTCAAACATGAAATCAGGCAGCAAATTATGACTATAGAATTTATCCAAAGCCCTATCTCATATAGATCCAAAGACAAAAACATATTATCAGAAAAGCCAAAACTGCTACCAATGAAGTTTCCTTGTCCTATTAGACTCTATAGTATGTCCATTACATGTGCAGAACATTCATTAAGGAATCAAAACGATATACAGTGACTTAATTTCATCAAACCGAGAAACAAAACTCTGCTTTTTCTATTCGGTCAACATGACTATGATTCTCACTAATTTGTCATGTCGTATATACATAGAGAAGTCGATAAAAGTAGTTTCCTCACTATTATAAAAGGATTGCATGTCATGTAAACAGTAAAATTTTGTAAATTTTCCCATATTCACCACAACATTTGCATTCTAATGAGCTTTCTTAGAAATTGATTCACAATCAGTTCAATTTCTACACTTTCCATCTCATAACTATCCAATACAATCACAAACACAATAACACAACCTCCTCAGGATCCGCACATCTAAAAAACCCTTAAATCATGACATTTTCATTCAGAAACATTTCAAAATCTAATTCCCCCCCAAAAAAAATACAATCCAGAGCACAAAAAACTTCAGACCTTGATTCAGAGTGCCACCAAATCACATCAAATTTCGCATAAAAACCACACAATGTCAAAGCAAATAAAAAATTAAAGCCAGAGGACGACCTGAGAGATGAGAAGGGTTGATAGACTTCTTCCTGGCAAGCCCACCGGCTGACGGCTCGGCGACCACCTCTTTGACGAGGAAAACGAAGGCGGCGCCGCCCTCACCGAGCTGCCGGACGATCCGGAAGTGGTTGTCACGGATCCAGACGTCTCCGGCGCCGTTCACCGCTCCATAGATCGCGTTGAGGCCCGAGAAGGAGCACCCCATGGCCTCCCTTCTTCTTCTTCTTCGATGGAGAATGAAAACGGAAAACGAGAAAATGAAAAACGGCACTAAATTTTCATGAGATCTCGTTTTGTGCTGTTTTTCGTTTCGGTTTGAGATCTAAAAACATTTAATAAATAAATATATAAACTCACTGATTGATTCACTGGGAACGTCACTAGTACTTCTTTGAGATGTTTTCATTTATTTATTATTTATTTATTTTGCTGCCTTTTTGCTTCTAGCCCCCTGAAAGGTTAAAAATTATCTTTAGTCCTGAAGTGGAAAAAACTTTATCGCTTATTTTTACTAGTAAATATATGGAAAATGATATTTTAATCTTTATACTATATAAATTTTTAAAAACTGAGAGGCCAATAGACGCGTTTAAACAATATTTAAAATTTTTAAATATGTTTATAATTTTTAAGAGATGAATCACTCTCTTACTTTAAACACCTAAGAAAGTTCAAAATTTTTATATCAGCCCTCAATTTGGTATTCCTAAGAGAAATTTACATATAAGGCCCTGTAGGAATTTATAATTTCTTGCATTGCTTTTATGTATGACTCCGAAATTTCAGTAAATTTACAAACAAGCCATCGCTCCTTGATTGTATTTAAAACTTTCTATTTTTTTTTTGTTAGTATTGCAAAAACCTCCTTTTAATAGTTTTAACCACAACATATTAAAAAAACATTTTACCAGAGCACCCATCAAGAAAGATAATGATAAAATAATGTTATAATTAATAGCTTTTTTTAAAAAAAAATAATCGTCATACTAATAGTGTTACCACCCATCTTTCAGAAATCTGTCTTATTTTTCTAAATATTCAACAAATTTTAGAGCAAGGTTTTATTGTTGTTGAAGCTAATATAGGAAATTTCAGTTGTATATATATATATATATATATATATATATATATATTCAACGGATCACAATGAATAATTTTGCCCACATGAGGGGCGGACCCATAAATGGTTTCATCCTCTAACAAGGGTACTTATAAAACAAGCCTAGTTTTCGAGGGACTAAAAGATAAATTACAATTTGGCAAGTGTGAACACACAATTACATATCTTCTCAGGTACATAGATGCAAAAATGTATGCTTTATATTTGTTTATTAACATAGCGCTGGAAATTGAACATGAGACTCTCATGCCGAAGCCTAAAAATATATCAAACCATCCACAAACTTGGGATAATTTTTTTGAGAGGTCACTAAACTTTGACATGTTTTCAATTTGATCATCAAACTTTAATTTGAATCAAAAAGGTCACTTTGGTATTTTATTTTTTCTTCACCGGCAGGTCACCCGAGTGTTTGCCACCCTCCTTTGCTAATGTGGGCTTAGGAAGAGGCCGGTCAAGCACTCACATCACATGCTTTGGGGTTGACATGGCCATCCTAGTCATCACTAACTTCCACGGTGGACTCACCCCGCCACATAAGCAAGTCTTCTTCATCTTTCTCATCGGTGAGGCAACATCACCATACTCGACCGAAAGAATGCCCTAGAAGGTTATCTCCTTCTCCACCTTCTATTTAGGAAACCAGGTTTCATACCCTAGCACCATTCTTAATAGACGTTGCAAAGAAGGAATACGCTGGAGTTTTGCATCCTTATTTTGAGCAAACAATGGAAGTTCAATCACTCGGGGATGGCCGTGAATTGGGAGAAACGTGCATCCGTGGATGATCCAAAGACGGAATATTGTAAGGGCCCCCTTTTAAACCCTAATCTTGGGATGTAGACCTTGTTAATTTTTTTTTACAGCGCAATGTAAGATGTGAACTCATGTGTTATATTGAAGAACATAGTTGATGGATGGTGTTCCCTTTTGGGGTTTTTATATAGGAGAACACCATTATATTATTGATGTGAATGTTTTTGTATTGTCTTATTTAAACAAAGGAGTCTGTATCCTTAGTTGTGGTCCCCAAAGCAAGACAATGATAATGCCAAAGCCAAGGTGGAAGTAGTTTGTGGCTCCAAAGTAACATGAGGTTGTAAAATAGCTCCATTTTCTTCTTTTGTGTGTCTGTTTTGATTGTTTGTGCAGTTTGAGTTGGATAGAAGATTTGTTACCCAAAACAAAACAAGACATTGACTACTTTTCTAGGTTGTCTTTTAATCACTAAACTAAGAGTTTTTTTCAATTTGATCGATCATCAAACTTTAGTTATGATACTATGATAGTTACCCATCATGAGTGATGCTAAAGATTATCAATATGAGTATTTAGCTTATCTTATATGCCAAACAAGCGAGTTCATGGAATTTGATGTAGACAAAGTATAATACTAGGTCTGGTATGTTTTTTTAGAAAGTATGCAAATTGGCTCATTTGAAAAGCTATCTCGGTAAAGAGGGGGAAAAAGGAAATCCCATAAAACAAAAAAGATTGACACCTTCATGGATCAGTGATAATTTGATGTAGACAATCAAGATGAGAACTTGTATAACAAGATAAAGTTTTATTCATAATTATTCCAAGATAAGAAAATTGTATAACAGAATAGACACATTTAAGTTACTCTCTACACATTAGCCTAAAGTATACATCAGAGTATCCATAAAAAAAAAAAAGTAACACCTATTGACCATCAATAATATTTAATGTAGGATGAACTATGCTAGTTATTAATATGGAGAGGATATTTGTGGTAAAGTTTGAGACTATCATGGAAGATGCTTTAGAAAATGACATTCACTAGGATGTATTATGACAGTCATTAATATGGAGATGAGACAAACAAAAATGACATACACCAGGATACACTATGATACTTACCCATCATGAGTCATACCAGATATGGACAATTGTTTTGAAAGGTTCCTAAACTTTGAGTTTTTTTCATTCTGATCATCAAATTTTAATTATGACACTATGATACTTACCCATCATGACTCAAACCAGAGATGGACAATAGTTTTGAGAGGTCATTAAACTTTGAGTTTTTTTCATTCTGATCATCAAACTTTAATTGTTATACTATGATACTTACCCATCATTAGTCATAGCACAGATTATCAATGAGAGTATTTACCTTATATTATTTGCTAGCACAAGAAGGAATCAAGTATATGATAACCATTATTTCAAAGCATGTGCTTTTCTATACCCTAAACTACAAAATTTAATATTAGGCTGTTATGTACAACAGAATAATTGGCTCATTTGAGAAGCTATCTCTTGTAGAGAGGGGGAAAAAAGAGAATTGTAGAACAGAATAATTTTACAATGGGTAGCCTAAAATTTACATCTTTCACTTTCATTAAAATTTTTAGTGCCCTATTGAACTGCCCCATTGAACTTTATCATTTTACAATGGTTACCATACACATATATAACATTGGACTTACTTTCATTTCAGTGCCCCATGCCGAGTTGTTCTCGATAAGAATGCATTATATGATTGATGGCATAGAAGGTTTAGCAGGATATGTGGACTTTTGCTCTGCTGATGTAATGTCCAGGATTGAATTGGTTACCATGGCTAGGGAATTTAATTTAGATGTTGATGGTTACAGTATCTGGTGGTTTGATGAAAGCATTGAATCTAAAGGCTTAAGGGAAATAAAGAATGACATAGATGCCCTAAAAATGGCAGAATCTGTTGATGCAAGCAGGGAGATGTATGTCTGTATTAAGATTACAAAGTCTGCCAATATTGGAGATGTCAATGCCTATAGGAAGGGATCAATTGGATATGATGAAGACCATGGAGCAGAGGAAATGCATGATGTGGACAGTGATTTGGAAGGTGAATTAATTGGAATGGGGAAAGGCAAAAAACATAACAATGGAGAAGCAGACAGTGAATTTTATGACTATGATTACAATTTTAGTCATAATTCAAATGATGAAGGTAGGGAGAACACTGCAATGTATAGGGCTATTGTACATGTAGGTGGAACACCTTCAAGAGTAGGGAGTGATGTTGAAATGGATTCAGACCATGGAGTGTCTGATGACATACACTCATGCTCTTCGACTGATGAGGATGAGTTAGTATCTAAAAAGTCCAAGTATACTGAATTTAATGAAGAATGTGATATGCAAAACCCCCAATTTGCAATTGGAATAAAGTTTGGGAGCTTCAAGCAGTTCAAGGATGCGGTTACAAACTATGGAATCAAGAACAGGTATGTTATGAACTTTAGACCAAATGATAAGAAAAGGTGCAAGGCATTCTGCAAAAGGGGATGCCCTTTTTATCTGTGGGCTTCACCCATGGTGAGTGATGGGAACACAGTGCAAATAAAATCAGGTAACTTAAAACATGAGTGCACAAGGGACCACAACAACAGACATGTCAGTGCTGCCTGGATTGCAAAGGCTTATTTGGAACAATTCAGAGCTGACCCTTCTTGGAAGATATCAGGTATTATTCAAGCAGTGAAGACCCATCAAGAGGTGGACGTTAGCAGAGTGAAGGCATATAGGGCTAAATGCATTGCATTAAGGTAAGTTATATGCCTAGTGATTTTTTTTTAGTAACACTTGTGTTCTGTTTTTTTTTTTTTTTTTTGAAGTTCCTGTATGATGCACTCAATTAACTAATCCAGTTCATATATGTTGTTGTATGTCTCAAAGGATTATAGATGGTGATGAAGAAAGTCAGATGGTGAGGCTTTTTGATTATAGGATGGAGTTGATGAGGACCCACCCACGGTCAACCATAAAATTTAAATGTGATGTAGGAGTGTTTCAGGCAATGTATATTTGCCTGACACCCCTAAAAGAGAGTTTTCTGGCTGGTTGCAGGCATGTGATTGGATTGGATGGCTGTTTCCTGAAGGGGCTTTATGGAGGGCAGCTGCTGACAGCAGTGGGGATAGATGCTAATGATGGCATCTACCCCATTGCATGGGCCACTGTGAGTAAAGAAAATAAAGAAAACTGGAAATGGTTCATGGAGTTATTGGCAGAGGATCTAAAAATCACAAACAGCTCCCAATGGGCATTCATGACTGACAGGCAGAAGGTGAGTTCATTGTTATCCATCTTCCTTTGTTTTATTGATCATGCAAATTTGGTTGTTGGATGAAATTTAATTTCTATTGACATGTTCTGTTTACATGTTCTGTTGAAAATTTTATTGATCATGCAAATTTGTCTTATTGATTTGATGATTATGTGTAGATGTATATGCTTCACTAAGTAATTCATTATATGCTTCACCATGCAAATTTGTCTTAATTGAATTGGTCTAGCATACTTCACATATTCTTTATTGTATGTTTGATGCAGTTAACTAATGCATTATCTTAAACTTGTTTGAAACCATGGATCATATAATAAAATTAAGTATAAAATGTCTGACTGATTATGTGATTAGTATCTTCTTTGTTGGATGATTGATGCAATTAAGTATTTCAGATTCAGATTCTTTTGCATGATGCCTTGATTAATGTATTCTGTATCTATGTTTGCCACTACTATTGCAATCACTAATTTTCTTCCTTTATATTCAATGTGTCTGTGGGTGTTGGGTATGATTAGGGCCTAATTCCTGCTATAGAAGAACTTTTTCCCTATAGTGAACACAGATATTGTGTTAGGCACATCCATACATATTTTAGAAAAACCGATAAGGGAAAAGCTCTTAAAGATCAACTTTGGGTTTGTGCCACTGCCACAAACCCTCCTGCCTTTGAGAAAGCCATGAACAACCTGAGAGAGATGTCCCAAGGTGCCTTTCAATACATGGAAAACATTGATCCACATCACTGGAGCAGGTCACATTTTCAAACACAATTTAAATGTGGCATACTCTTGAATAATATGTGTGAATGCTTCAATGGGCATATTTTAGAGGCCAGGATTAAGGGGATTGTGACAATGAATGAAATGATAAGAACTCAACTAATGATAAGGATACAGAGAAAAAGAGATGCAATGCAAAGAGTCACATCTACTCACTGTCCTAGGATTGTGAAAAAATTAGAAAAGTTCAAGGAACTAAGTTTCCTTTTACACAACAACTTGGTCGGGGGCCAAGTATCGGGTTTTAGGACCCGATGGGCGGAATGTAGTTGACAAAGATGAGGGTAGTTGTTCTTGTAGAAGGTGGCAGTTAACAGGTATCCCTTGTAGTCATGCCATTTCAGTCATATACTACAATAAGGACAAACCTGAAAACTTTCTAGATGATTGCTATAAGGTTAGTACTTACCTGGACACCTACAGACACACTTTGAATCCCACTCATGATAGGGAATCTTGGCCCAAAAGTGATCAGGGACCCATGGTTCCTCCTCAACCAGCTAGCAAGAGAAAGGGAAGGAAAACCACAATGAGGAGAAAGGAAGAAGGTGAAGACAACAAGGGGTACACTCATGGGAAAGTTAGCAAAAGAGGAGTTACAATGACATGCAGCATTTGTGGTGCTAAAGGACATAATAAAAGATACCATGGAACAAAGCAAGGGGTTTGTACACTATTCTATTTTGTTATTCATAGTTGATGTACCACTTATTGAAAGTGAATCATGTGTGTGTGGCAGGAGAGGAATGAAACTATAGGGGAGACACAACATACAGAACAAAATGCAGCAAGAGAAGAGGATCCAATGGAGAACATTGATTCACAGGTTTTGGAAGACCATTTCACAATGGTTTGTTTCTTGGTTTATTTTTTAAAGTCCACCATTTTTCAAATTTTATGATGATGGTCACTTATTTTTATTGCATGGGTTTTAAAGGTTGACACATTGATCAGAGGTAATCAACAACACTCAAGTGCATCAGAGCAACCAAGCTCTAAAGAGCCAATGTCACAAGTGATGCTTGAACTAATTTTTCTGTTTTTTTCTTTTCTTTTATGCATTTTTTTAATATTACTATGTGGCTAATTAATGCAATTGCTCAGGATCAATCCACCTGCACAATTCTTCCATATGGAAGTAGGCTGGGAAGACAAAAAATTTGTACAAGGGGAGGCAAATGCAAAGATGCAAATGTTGAAAGAAATGCTGACAAATGTGTACAAGCAGAAGGAGTGCAAATTAATTCTAAAGGGACTGTAAAGTTAGCTCCACATATGGAAAGACCTCCACTGCTGAAGATTCCAGGAAAAGGTAGAGATGATGGACAGAAGAGCAAAGACAGTGATGCTGCAAAGAAGATGAGAGTTTGGGTCCCTCCAGGAGGTGCTTCTTGTAGAAGCTATGGAAGGCCCTCTTGAGCAAAGTGCAAGTTCAGCTTGTTTTTTTTTCGTTGGGTTTAAGAAAATCTGTAATTCTCTACATGTTGGCAACTCTAGATTCACAAACATGAGTCCTTTGAAATTATTGGCACTTATATATCAGGACAAGCATACTTTGAATATTAATAGATAATTTGGCCAAATATCAATTCTATCAGTTCTATTATGCAGGGCAAATATCAAATCTATTGTTCCAAATATGCAATGAAATCAATCATCATTCATTTTATTGGGATTGAACATGTGGCAATTATCATGAAGATACATAGTTATGAACTTGGATAAGATAATGATTTCTGTAATGATTATTAGTTTTTAGCATCTTAATTTTACTAATTGCATATGTATTTCTAAAAAATTAGCAATAGAATTAATTGTGTTGTAATTGTTTATAGCATCTTAATTTTACTAATCCTCATTCGGTTTTTTTGCTACATTGGTCCATTTTATTGGGCAATCTTAGGAGAAAGGAAGAACAATGAAGGTCAAAGATGACGAGGATTGTGCTTCGAGAGAGGGTTGACCGGGGGTAGGGCATCCAATGTGAACTTAGCACATTTCCACCATCCAAGATCCACCACCATAATACACGAAGCTTGACCTACCATGCCCGAGGTCATCTTCCTCCTTGTGCGCATCGATCGTCGCAATGGCATCCACTTGGTCTCCCATGGTGATGTTGCCTCACCGATGAGAAAGATGAAGAAGACTTGCTTATGTGGCGGGGGTGAGTCCACCGTGGAAGTTAGTGATGACTAGGATGGCCATGTCAACCCCAAAGCATGTGATGTGAGTGCTTGGCCGGCCTCCTCCGGCAGCCACATCGGCAAAAAGGGGGTGGCAAACACTCGGGTGACCCGCTAGGTGAAGAAAAATAAAATATCGGTGACCTTTTTTATTCAAATTAAAGTTTGATGATCAAATTGAAAACATGTCAAAATTTAGTGACCTCTCAAAAAAATTATCCCACAAACTTGCATCAAGTTGAATATATATATATATAATATAATGTTATAAATATATATATAATAATGGATGTCTACCGGAGCAAACCCTGAAGCACATCGACATCTAGTAGCAACCGCCCACGAGATGGGATCTTGTAGCGGCCGCGCCACAACATCGCCAAACTTTTACAATTTCACTTATCCGGACCGTCGGATTGAATCAATCTCGACCGTTCATCCATATCTATAAATACCCCTTTATTTTTGTATTATGGATATAGGGAAGAAGAAATAAGAAAAGAACAAGCTTAGGTATTTCGATATTCTCTCTTTCTTTTTTTATTTTATTTTATGAAAATATATATATTTTTATATTGAAGATGAATTATTAGTTGTTTTTACAATAAATATAACTTTTCTTCCTATACAATATTCAAATTTGTAATTTTAAAACCAGTGAACACTAAAAGAACACTCAAATCTTCAAAATATTACCAAACATCTCAGATTACAATTCATGCCATTGGATCATATTAACTTTCTCTTCTTTTCATGAATCAATCCTAGATTCATGCTTAAGCCAATGCTATAATTTTATACAAGTGCTCACGAATCAACCTCGACGTAGCCGAACCACCCATCTGTTTCATATACACAAACTGTACAAAAGTTCTCGAATGAAATAGCGATGATGATAATGATACATTGACTCGAAAACCTCAGTTTCAATGTTTTTATAGTGTATCATCTCGGTCCGGAGAGCTCCATCGCTTGAACTAGCAATGAGGAATCGTCAGTGAGGTCCGAGTATCGCTCCGATGATGAGAGTTCCGGGGCCTTGAACTTGTGAGACTCTACTCTTTGTGATGCTTCCCAACGCTCGGCGAGACCATCACCTTCGAGCATTCGTACTACTTCCGACATTTTCGGTCTGTGGCCTGGTAGATATTGTGTGCATAGAAGTGCTACTTGGACCATTTCTTCAAGCTCAATTCGATCGTAGCCGTTCTTTAGGTCCTTGTCCACCATCATCTCTAGTTTCTTTTCTTGGTGAAGTTTTCTCACCTGCGGCATATGCACAGATGTTATTTATCTGCGCTTGATTCAACCCGAAAGCTTAAATTGACATGATGAGACCAACAGAATCAATTTGACAATTCTAAGTTTAGAAAAGAAGATCATTATATGTCACGTTGGAATTTTATCGGTCGATTTCCAGAAGAACTAGCGAGTAATGTGCATACCCAATCAAGCATGGCTCCTTTCTGGTTTGCTGCTTTGCCGAACTCCAGTGCTCTTTGTCCAGTGATCAACTCAAGAAGGAGAATGCCGAAGCCGAAAACGTCAGTTTTCTCAGAAGACTGGCCGGTCGAGAGATACTCCGGAGCAATGTGCCCGACGGTGCCTCTAACTGCCGTGGTAACATGCGAATCCCTGTGATCCAAAAGCTTTGCAAGACCAAAATCTCCTACAATTGCCTCGCAATAATCATCTAGCAATATGTTCGCGGCCTTTACGTCTCTGTGAATTATCTTCGGATCACACTGCTCATGAAGATATAATAAACCTCTTGCAGCTCCTAATGCTATTCTTTTTCTAGTACTCCAATCCAATGGCGGTTTTGCTGCCAAAAATAAAAGTTTGACAAATGTGAGCATACCTTTCCAATTGTCTCAACTTCTCTTTAGAAGATAAGTTCTAACATGATTGCAAACACAAGTAATAGTAATGATTAACGTATTTACCTTTAAGTCGGGATGCGACGCTTCCATTTGACATATATGGATAAACGAGAAGCCTCTCGGTTGCAGTCATGCAAAACCCGTAGAGCTTGAGGAGGTTCCGGTGCACTGCCAAGCTTATCATCTCCACTTCGGTCTGAAATTGTATCTCTCCACCGGCCGCATTTCCATCTTTAAGCCTTTTAACTGCGACGACTGTTCCGTCTTGCAGACGACCTTTGTAGACATTTCCAAAGCCGCCTTTTCCGAGTATGTTTTTGCTGCTGAAATTTTCAGTCGCAATCTGAAGCTCTCTGAACTGAAACCTTCTTAAGTTTCCTAAGCATATTTCCTCCTTGTGTTGATCTGGAATGAAATTAGACGAGCGATTGGTACAATGTCATAATTTTGAATGGTAATATGTCTTAAAATCTTCACTTACCGTTAAGATCAAAGAAAATTTGTTGGTTGCGATGTTGCCTCCACCAGAGAAAAAGCCCGACACCGGTAACAATTACACAAACACATCCAAGACTCAAACCGAATGCAAGAGCAACTTTGTGAGTCTTTGTTCTTCCCACCGGTGGAAGACCTTTGTGAATAAATATAAAATAATCAGTATAAAAAAAATTTACGATAATATACAGTAGTTTAAATCAAGTTTCGGTAACATATTAAAGAGATTGTATGCCTAAAGCAGTCGACAAAGTTTCAAAACAGAGAGATCACGAAATATAGCCAAAATTACAAGTTTAAAAAGCAATATAGTTATGAATCAATTATATGAATTTTAGAAACCATGTATAAATATTGACTGATAGATAAAAAAGTACTTTGTGAATTATTCAAGTTGAAGGAGATCGGCATCGGCATTGTTCCATTGCATTCATGCTCTGAACCAGTTGCACAAATCAGAGGATTTCCAATAATGCTGCAAAAACATCAGACAAGGATTAATTAACATTTCGCCGTTAATCCAGACAGGAGCAACACTAAACAATCGAGGAAGATGATATGTTTAGCCCGAAAGAGCACATGGAATGTGAATTTCCGCCTTTTATGGTCCATAGCAAATAATCATCGAATCCATCCAAAAGAAGTGTTTGTTTGGAAGTTTATATGAATGAGAAAACAACTCAAGTGGTGCTCAAAATTCCAAACACTATTGCACCAACATTTCGAATATTAAGATGGGGCAACAAAGAGAATGCCAAAAATCTTACCTGAAAGTTCTGGCTGGAAACCGAGGAATAGGACCACTTAAATTATTGTAGGACAAATCCCTGGGGGCATTGAAAGCAATGGAACAAATACATTTTAGACACAAAAACTTCATATGAAAACTACATCACTAGCACTTTCAAAGAAAAACACAACATTATGTGTATATATAAAGACATACAGAAAAGCAAGTTGTGTGATGTTTGCCAAAGATAAAGGAAAAGCTCCAGACAAACTGTTGTTGTTGAGCCTCCTGGTCTCAAATCAAAACAAATTGGGAATTGTTATGCAAACAAATAAAGCAATAAAACTTTGAAATTTTCATAGTCTCTGCTTACAAGTATTCAAGACTCATTAAATTGCCTAAAGAATTGGGAATTTCTCCGGTGAACTTGTTGTTTGAAAGATCAAGTGTGTGCAGTTTGGGAAGCTTGCCAATCTCACTTGGGATTGTTCCTGATATATTGTTATTCTGCAAAAGACTAAAACCATAAACAGAAACAGAGATTAAGAACAAGAAGAAGAGAAGTTTGAAGAGAATAACAATAAACAAGAAATAAACATACATAGTTTCAAGATTTGTCAAGTTCCCAATACTTGGGGAAAGAGTACCAGATAAATTTTGGCTTGGGCTCCCTCTGAAATCAAATGGTTTTACAGATTGAATAACATGAATTGATAAAAAAAAATAACCAAAGATGAGAAGAGATTACTTTTGTGTTTCCATTTGAGTGAAACTTACAATCCAATGACAAAGTTTTGGTTGGAACAAGTGACCATAGCCCAGCTGCAAGGATCAACAGAGTTGACATCCCAGTTGTTAAGAACATCATGAGGATCCTTGAGCATCTCCTTAATGGCCATAAGAGCTTGCACTGTGAATTAACAACAAGTGTAGATGAGAAAACCTTATCATAAAGAGAGGAAAACCATGAGAATGAGGGAAATACCTTCAAAGTTGACACCTTTAGGTGATAAAAGCTCAGCTAAAGAAGAAGAACAAGAAGAAGAAAGCCATGACCAGAAGAACAACATTGAAAAGATCCCAACTTTACCATTCTTGGCTGCCATTGAGCTCACTCTCTTGCTGAAAAACAGAAGGAAAACAAGAACACTGATAAAGAGGTTCAGTATAGAGCCCTCACAGTTGTTTTGGCTGTATAGAAAGCATAAAAAAGAGAGGGAGTGGAGGAGTAGAACATGGTTAGCTCTCTTGATTTTGGGGAAAAAGACTGAAAGAGAGAGAAGTGGTGGAGTGTTAAAAGATGGAAAGATGAGAACTTTGAACCAATGCATGCTTGAAAGAGATCAAAAGACAAGAATTCCTTGGTGGGGTTCTGTTTCAATCACTTGCTTGGGAAGTGAGCTTTGGAGAATTTTATGTCACTGGGTTAAAGCATGACATTGACATGAATAATTGGGATTTTTGTGAGGATAAGTTCTCTCTCCTTTTTCCCTCTTGCTTGGATTGATGCCAAGGAATTTTCTTTTCTCAAAGAGAGGATGAGAGGGAGTGGAATTTTTCTTTTTTTTTTTTCCTTTTTCTGTTATCCTTTTTCAATATATATATATATATATATATATATAAAACTGCTTGTAGCCTTGTATGGCTATGTCAAGTAGGTGATTATTAACAGGTTCTTATAAAATTATATTTATTTATACACTGTAATAAACTATTTTGATATGTATATAAAAAAAAATGGTTAATGGTTTTTGGTCTATTGACACCAGATTTTTTTTATGTCAAATGTTTGTTTTAGGAAGAACTTGAGATCGAATTCCAAAACTCACGTAGAGTGAAAACATAGATATTTGTTAAACTTATGATTCAACTCTCTGTTTTTTTTTTTAAATGAGAGATGTTTGCCATTTATTTATAAAAAATTAATTTTAAAATTTATATTAAAAAAATATATTTATTTTTTTATTGATTAAGATTAATGAATACGAAATGACAAAAATCTTTTAATACAAAAGAATAACTGATATTTCATTGTAGTGCTCATTTGTGAATTTGAATATAAGTTGTGGTTTGTTAATATTTTTTTTTTTAAATACAAAATAAATTTTTATAAAATTATTTTAAATGAATTTTGAGGTTGGTGCATATATAACTGTAATTTTATAGTGCCATTATTATAGTTATTATTATGAGTCCCCTTTCATCATGCTTTTCTTAATATTCTAAAATTATATATAAATTATCAATTTAATAATATTTTATTGTAAATAAAAGCAATAATTTACAAATAATATTACACAAAAATAAACTAATTAAAAATAACCTGAGAAAGGTCCCAAGCAAAGTTAGAAAGATAACCTAATTAAATTTTATAAAGAAAAAAAAGAAGGAAAAAAATCATTGCACCTCATTAAATTGATAAATAAAGAAAGTTAGAGGGCAAAGTAAATAAAATTATAAACAAAAAAAAATAAAGAAGTTAAAAAAAATATATCATTGCACCGCATTAAATAGATAAATAAAGAAAGTTATAGGGCCAAGTAAATAAAATATATATCCCACTTGCTTAAAGAGGTTAATAGGGAATGTTAGTTAGGCTAAGAACAATAAGAAAAAGCACCTAAATGATGCAATTCAAAAGAGAATAATTTTTGCATGACCCTCTCAAAAGGGGTCCATAGCATGTGATAAAACTCTTTATTTGGTACATTTGATATATATATATATATATTAGGCATAGATGAAGTGTATCATATCACCACCTTCATCTTAATCGATTGATTTTATCCCGATCGACAACATTGAGACCATGCTTTTGAGTTTGTCACTAAGGCTGTTTGAATGTAAGTTTAAATTGCAAGAACTTTGTGCTACTTACAGCTACTTATAGTTAACCAAACAGCTCTAAAGTTCTTTGAATGTAAGCTTAAATTGCAAAGAACTTTGCTACTTTATTCTACTTATTAGTTAACCAAACTCTAAAGTTCTTTGAATGTAAGCTTAAATTGCAAGAACTTTGTTGACTAGGGTTGATGCCATGCAAAGAGTGTGGTCCATTGTGTAGTATTAATGGCTCTCAATTGTCTAGCAAGCATTTGAGAGTGCAAGAATGATTCCCATGTTAGAGCTATGATATAAAAGAAATGCAATTGATTTAAAAGTTTCCTAAGAAAAAACATCTATTTAATATTTGGTTGTGAATAGTCTTTTAAAGGTCATATCACAACAAACAATAATGGCTATAAAGTGAATAGCTTCTCTAATTTGAATGTGCACATAATGGGTCTATTTATAATATCTGATAAATACACATAAATATATGTTAATATAAAAACAGTAATGACAACTTGATTATTTTTTATTATATATGCATTTGTTACTAGTATTAATAATATATAATTAAGAGCTCACAATCATGTTTACAAAGTTTTGTGTTATTAATGTATGGTAATGATTTAATTGATTAATGAAATATAATAAATTTTAAAAATACTAGTTATTTTGTTTTCCCCCTCTTTTTTTGCTGCCCAGAGTAGCGTTTGTTAACTTTCATATATTGTAGTAATAAGTTTTTTTTTTTTGTTTTTGTTTTTGTAAGTATAGTTTATTTTCTATTTCATGAATGTAATTTATTCACATTTCAAAAAAAAAAAAAAAATCTAGTGTCTTATAGAATTTTCAGTATTGCATTTGGACTATTTTAAAAGATGTAGCTGCTAAGAAATTTGTGAATCAAAGAATAAAAATCAAAAAAATGAAAATTAAGTATAAAATTTTAACCTTTAAAAATATAAAATATTTCTAATGATTAATTTCAAAGTTTGAAGATCACTTCATGATTAAATTGAACTTTTTCATCTCATGAGAAGTGAAATTACATTCTCACCCTCAAACAACTATAGGAAAATTAATTTTTAGGGGTTGTTTGGTTAGTCGTAAGTAGCTATGATGTAAGTGGTTTTACATGTAATTGGCTTTTTGGTTTGATGTAAAAGCTCCACTTACATGTAAGTGGACTTACATCTCACTCACTTTTCAGAATTTCAACTTACATCAAAATTTCTTTGTAAGTTGAAATGCAGTAAGGTAAGTGGTATCCACTCACCACCATTTTATCTTAAATATAATTATAAAAATATTTAATAAATTAAATTATCATTAAAATTAACTATAAAAATATTTTTAGGTAATAAAATTTAAAAAAATATTAATTTTAAAATATTTAATATTTTTAAAAAATATTTTTATCATTAAAATACTTTAAATAATTAATTAATTATTATGAAAAAGTATTAAATAATTAGAACTAATACTAAAATGATTAGTAGTATTAACATGATTACAAAAATAGTTATTTATGTTTTATTTAATTTAATATTATATTTTAAAATACCAATTCTTATTTAATTTATATAGAAAAAATATTTTAATAGCATATACTTAAATTACATTACATTTTTTAAATTTAATAAATCACCACTGAATTAATTAAAATTTTAAATTAATATTAATCTTAAATAATGAAAGTTAATATAATTAATAGTTTTTAGAGATAAATTTTAAGCATATTATATAATTAAAATTTTTTATAAATAATATTAAATACTTAGTGTTAATAATATGTGATAGGGGTAATCTTACCATTTCACTTACATGGTAATCATACTCTTTTAACTTACATCATATCAAACAAAGAAAAAGCAAATACAACATTTCAAATTATAACAAACCAAACAGCTGTGATGTAAGTTAAAATACAACATTTTCACTTACACTATAATTTTACTTATATGTAAATTTGTTTACAGACAACCAAATAGCTCCTTAGATGATACCCAATGTGGTGTTTAGAGATGTGAAAACAAAAGCAACAAACTTTCAAATTTCTAAAAGAGATTATCATCTTAAACAAGTAAGAAGAAAAGGTTAAAAGAGAGAGAAAGAATAAAAGTAAAAGTAGGAGTAGGTGATATTATTATTATTATTATTATTATTATTATTATTATTATTATATAAATAAACAAAAAGGGTAATCAAGGAAAATAAACAAAGAGAAGAGAGAATGAAGAGGGAGTGGTAGCATGGGAATGTGTGAGATTATGGTTGGTTATGTTGTGGTTAGACAAGCAATGAGAATACTTACATTCCTTGTGTTTGGCCATTCATTAATTAAGCTCCTAAATCATGTCTTTTTTTTTTTTTTTTTTTTTTTTTTTTTTGGGGTAGTGGGATGAGGGTGTGTAGATGTGGCATTTGGTGGCATCTTGAGGTTTGTGCCTTGGAATAAGTGTTCCTCTTTGATTTGGTGGTGAAAGATAAAGTTTTAGCATATCTTTGTTGGATTGTGCTCTTCATTCTCTTCCCCTATATTTTTTATAGCTTGTGTGGTTTGAATGTACTTGCAGAAACAAATTTTTAATTTATGTTTTTTTCCGAAATAATTTTTATTAGATTAATAATAAGAATAACATGAAAAAAAAATAGAGATAAAATAAAACAAGTGGATGAGTATTTTTGTTTTTTGTAATAAATATGGACAAATTATCTATCAGGAACTTTGTGTCATTTATTTATATGAGTTGCGGTATAAATTCTAATAGAATAAATATTTTATATAAAAAATATCATAATAATAGATCATATGGCTTAAAAATATAAATTTAAATACAAATAATAAATAATAAATAATAAATAATAAAGTCAGGGTGCTGTCATATCTCACTGGAAAAAATATAAGAGCATCAGAGAGAGGCATAGTTATAGTCTTATAGATAGAGAAAAGGAAAGGGAACAAGCATTCAAAAGCAAAAGCTGCCATCTTTTGTCTGCCCTTTGTGTACTGTTTGATCTCTAATTTGTACATATATCTTCCATTTTTCTTATTTATTTATTTATTTTTAAACTAAAGTTCTTGTGTTCAAGTGAGCCCTTTTTTTTTAATATTGTAAAACAAAATTTTAATTACTAAAATAGACATTTTTAAATTTATTTATTAAAATAAATAAATAAATAACTAAAAAAGGTGAAACCGTGCTCTACACGGAAAGGAAAACGTAAAGGTTTTACCATTTTCATTTTTTATAATATTTAAAAAGAAATTCACTTTAAAAAAAATTTTAACTTTTTAAAAAACTCTAAATTCTGGTTTTTTAAAAAAAATTTATTACGAATTTTTACATTTCAGTTAAAAATATTTTCTAATTAAAATTTGTTTCGCAACTCCTTTTATCATATCTACATCAGTACAATTATTAATAATTATAACAATTAAATGTGCAATTGTCGATTTATGATGAGTAAAGATGCACCATTAAAAATTATGACAATCAAATCTATAATAGTAACAAACACGATGATTAAATATGCAATGGTCATATATTATGACATTCGAATATGCGAGATGTCAAATATTACAACATAGTTGTAGTTACTTCTTAATATGTGATGATTAATGACAAAAAACAATGTAATACATTAGTCTATCGTCCGCGATTCCACCTCTTTGCAAAACATTGAGGTGGGTGCATATCTTCGTTCGGTAGTCCATGTGGTTTATGTCGTCTCTATGGTCGGATAGGTGGCAAGTCGCTTGTAACATGATTCACTACCTTAGTACATCGTTAACGGCATTGTCGCCGTTGACTTGATTAGAAACAAAACTTTCCGTAACCAAAATAGAATTTTTTTACAGTTAAGTGAGCAAAATAGAAATAACTTGATAATTTAGTGACTATTTGTCTTATTTACTTTTAATTTATTTATTAAATATTAGCTAATTTTCATGTGATAATAGATGTTTTAAAACATTATTTATTTTCTTAAGTTGATATTATATTGAACTCATGCATAAAACTTGATGTTATGTTATATTATAAAATTTATTTATACATCATATAAAAAAAAAATAATGCTATTGGTAAAATCCATCAAATTTAGGATTTAAAAATTATGAACACTTTATTCTTGGAATTTTGTTTTGTAGATTATTCAGCGAATATAGTGATTATGGTTAAGTTGAACATAAATAACCTTATTTTTTTAATTCACTATAAAGAAAGCATGCAAACTATAATAATATCATGAGCAAATCAATTTGTGAAGTGAAATGACTTTAATTTGTTGGTAAGCATCAAACCTAAATAAAATATTTTTATACAAAATTTAACCAACATTCCACCCTTGACATTTCTACTTTATCATGCACACTCCTATTTGATGTAAAGCTTTGCTATGATTCTTTCACATAAAGAGTGAAAGAAGGCCATTGCAATGATGCTTTACTTTCATTGCCACCTTCTTTTTTTTTTTTAATATTATTTTTTTAATTAATAATTGCTTTTAAATCTATTGAAACTATTTTAAATTTAATCATCGATATTTTAGTATATTAATATCTGGTTTTCTGCATTCATAACGTGTTTCTGTTTGTGTTATTGTCAAAATAATAAATTTGAATTTTAGTTCATGCACGCACAAAATTTAATTTAATACATACGTAAATGATTTATATGAATTTAATGAAGATAAAAGGTGTAGGGTTGATTTGTAATTTTTAATAGAATTGCTAATTATCTTTTCTTTTATTATAGTTTTTATTTTTATTTTATTTGTTTATATAAAAATGTTTTGATATTATAAATATGTTAATTATATCCGGCCTAGTGAGAAAGAGAAAGCCTATTCTTATTATTTTAATATTCTCATAATTTTTATATATTTCTTTTAGTATTTAAAATATTTTTTTATTTTTTTTCATGAACAAAGACAATAATGTATATATATATATATATATATATATATATATATATATCTTTGTCATTTTTATATTAAATTTTAGTATGATTATATCGCATCATATCTCATATAAACATTAACACATAGAATTTTCATTTCTAAAAGGATAAAAGGAATTTATAATGATATAGTATCATATGATACACCATTTTATCATATACCCACTACTTCATTAGGGATGAAAATTAAAAATAAAAATGGCTTTAATATAATTTTAGTAAATAACTTTAATGTGTGTGATATGGTGAGTCATGATGGGCCAAAGCATAAGAATCACTTTTTTTCATCAATTGAGTGCTTTCAAAACCAAGCGTTGTTATATATATATATATATATATATATATATATATAAAAGCATGGAATTTCATTTCATTAATGTTGAGCAATATTACGAAAGTTTGATTCTCACCAAAGGGCTTGTAGCCTGGCGGTATCTCGGTCCCCTCGTGGGAGGAGACGGGAGTTCAATCCCTCCGAACCGCGCTCCCGTTCCAAGAAGGTGAGGACGTTGTAGGCAATCCCCCGCCACGCGTACGCCCGAGAGTTGGTGCTTGTCACCCTATGCGAAAAAAAAAATGTTTGATTCTCTTGTAATGCATACTTTTAGCACTCTAGAGTTGTTGATCAATTAAAATATTTGTGATCCATTTAAGTCTAACTAAATAAAAGCTTATATTGAAGGTTTTTAAAATTAAGCTCTAGCATAGTTTTTGAGCTAATGATTATTGTGAAACTAAACTCGATCGAGCTCAGTTAGAGAGCTAAAAAAAATATAAATATATTATAATTTTAATACATTATATCAAATTATATTATGATATTATAAGAATTATTTATTGTTGCTAATAAAATTCATATAATAAATAAAAATTTTTAGTTTTGATTTTAAATCGATTCAAATTCTGAAAAAAAAATGATACAATTTTAATTTTGAGCTCAATTAGGATGAGCTTGAGTTTTCAAATTAAAATCGGGTCGAGTTTATTCAAATTTTTTCAACCGGGCTAATCAAGTTCAACTCTTTTACAATCTACATATATGTTGGAATAGTTGATAGGATGGAAAATAACAAAGTAAAATAATCATAATAATTCTGGTAATAATAATAGTAATAATAATAATAATAATAATAATAATACTAGTGACTTTTTAAAAGAAAATCAAATTCAAAACATTTCAAATTAAGAAAGTGTTTTCCCCAAGAAATTAATTAGCCAAAGATATTTTTCCCATAATTAGCATATGAACTATTTGTTGCCAAATAGATGTGTTCAAAGAACTATTCAATAACATATGGTGATATATATATATATATATATATATATATATATATATATATTGTAATATTACAGATAAATAAGAAATGAAGAGTTTAAAGGTGTGTATGGTTTAGATTG
>CACTHL010000070.1:0-129663 GCA_902712375.1 Dioscorea dumetorum
TTCTAACCATTTGAGAATTTGGTTGATGACTGGCGGCATTGAACAATGCTACTGTTAGCGCTTCCAGTAAATTGGCTAAATGATACCTAGGCTACATTCCTTGGTTGAGTTGATTTTGAGCAATGTTCTGTTTAAGGAGGTGCAGCTTGCATTGTCTGTGCCTGGAACGTTGACTGACACAAAGATTGAGAAAACTTCATCTGATGTTAGCCAGGGCACCTAGGAAAACATTGTTCTGATCATGCTAACTCAAAATACCTTTTCTATATAAAAACATGAACTTATCTCATTAAATCATTGTGAGAGTAATTGCACATATGGAAAGGAAATAGAGTTAGCTGCATTACCTGTTGAAACTTCTGCTGAGACTGCCCCCTGTAAATCATGCAATTGAGATATAGCACTCTGCCAGAAAGATTATTTCTATATTGTGAGAATTTACGCCAACAAAAATACAAATGCAATATATATAAAACTTTCCCAAAAAAAATTCATATATTCCAATGATATTTTTACCTACATACTTGCTGAAAGAAGGTTCAATGCAGATCCAGTATAAACCTCTAGGGTAGATGACCAGCTAAAATTCAATGGAATGCTCAAAAAATTCCTTATATTATCCAATGCTTCTTTACTTTTCAAATTTATGGGGCTTCTGGGATGATTACATTTTAAAGAAAAGGGAGCACTAAACAAGTTACAGGATGAAAGGGAATAGCTAGGTAGGTAGAGGTAACAAGAGTATATTTTATCCATACAAAGGAGAAAAACTACAATATAAATAAAGCATTTTCAAAGAAATTTCAGCCAACTAGGTCTCCTCCCCAACCACTGCCATAAAAACACATCAGGACAATTTTCAATCCAAATCCCTCAAGATGCGCTATGACTGTTAAATACAAACTAAGACTATTATCTAGGGCTGATCCAACCCAAAACCTTAAAAATTCATACCCATATTTACTAATTTAACCATGAGGCTTTTAATTAATATGTTCTAGAAGTTAGTCCATTTTAGCTAAGCATGTTGCAAACAAACCAACAAAGTTATGATGCCATGTTTAATTTAGCCCAAAAGCGTAAGCTAATACAATGAAAGACCCAAACTTATACATCCATATCGATCTCTACTAACCTAATTAATGTGGTACTTTTAGTTACTCTAATAATGACAAGGTAAGACTTTTTCAAAAGCATAGACACATCACGGATTCACACTAGATAACATGACAACAATGAGTAGCACTACCTGTGTTCCTGGAAGAGTCAACTACTAGTTGGGCACAAAGCTTGTTTAAACCAAAGTTGACGAATTTACATACATTGTGAGGTTTTCCCCAAAAGTTTGTTTGTCATGAATCTCATGTTTAAATTATCTCTACGATAAAAAACTTTGCATCAGAAATCGCTTTTAAAATCCTTCTATCATCAAGGTGGAGAGAGAATAATAAAGCAAATACCAGGTTCATTGAAGAACCACAGAAGAAAAACTAGATTTCTCAGATGACCAAGCATTATTTAGTATTCCCAAAGAATAATAATTTCAAAAATTAAAAAGACTCAACATAACAATCATGCAAAGCTCAATTCAGTTATGTCTAATCTGAATCAAGAGACTTTACTTGTCCTAGTACTCCTGGATTTGTAGACTGCCTCAGTTGTTGCTGAGCAAGAAGCTGCTGTGGATGTTGAGGCATTTGCATCATTTTCTGCCTTTGTTGTTGTTGCTGTGACTGTTGCTGAGGAGAGGGTGTATTCATCATATTTGTACCAGATCTAGGTGAGTTGGCATAAGGCATAGGCGGCGTTGATGCATTGACATTATCGAAGTTAGTGTTTCCTGTAATACCAGAGGGTGATGGAACAGATCTTCCAATTAATTGTGCTCCAGCAGCCTGCCCTTGAAATCATAATTCTATAGTTATTTCCAATCAAACATTCTAAAAAATGCTCATAGATTCTATTCTACAGCTAGAGTCAACCAACTATTGAGCTTAACATCCAGAATCACAGGCATATAGTTAATCTTCATGATCCTCTCATTCTTTCAACATGCAAAATATCAGACAAATAGCTATAATATACCCCGTGATTAATCTCAAAGTAGGCACATAAATTAACCTGGCGGTGTTTGAAAATTGAAATTATGTAAGCAATAGGACTTTCATTTTCACGAACTCAGCAGAATTTCAGCTTATAATTCTAGGTATTGAAAAAAAATGGTCCAGAATAATTAGATTGGACCTGCATTACTCCGCCATGAGCATTAACACTGTTGGATGAGAAGGTTGGAGTATTCTTTTGATAAATGCCTGTAAATATCCAACAAAAATCAAAATGATATCCAAGACATATTCAGCGTGCCAGGTTCAAAATGAAGAACCTTCCCACATAGCAGCACATACACAACATGAAAAGTTGATGCTTGGTGTAAATGGCATATCAAATAATCATAAATGAATCAGAAAAGAAGACTATTAATGACTTGCCAGAATTATCGCCAAAACTTTGTGTGCTATCACCGAATGTAAGCACATCTACCAAATGACTTGGAAGGGAAGATGGGAGATGTCTTTGATCTACCGGTATGCGTAAACCTAAAGAATCATATTTTCACTCAGATAAAGAGCTAAAAAATTGTTCATGTGTCCAAGTAAAACCAAACAGATATATTTCGTTAAAAACTTGAAAAGACAAGAATGACTTTATCAGCTAAGAACACACGAGCACAAGCAAAAAATATAAGGAGCACTACCACCTTCGCCATAGTTCACAGCAGCTCTGAGTTGATTCTCCTGTTCTTGAATTTTTGCAGCCTGTACCTTATCCAAGGTTGGAACAAGAGTTGGTCCTTGGCGTGAACCCAATCCATAGACTTTTCGAGCATCAGCTATAACTTTCTCAGCAGCTTCACATGCTGCTGCAATCATATCAATTCTTGCCTGTATAAGTTACATAATTAGTATCTAATTGCAAGAAGAGAAATAAAAAAAATGCTGGTAATGCAAAACCTAAAGAATATCTAAGTGCACTATGATCACCTTTATCTTTTCAATTTGCGTGGGTATTGGCAAATTTTGCATGCCAGACAACAATTGGTCCCTTTTTGCATTGTCCTCCGCTTCCATCTCTGGTAACAACTTTGATGATAGCATTACAGGCAGTACTGCAACAGTCACAAATGAAAAATTATCACTTAAATGAAGAAGGAGACAGCATGTGAACATGATTTTTTTTTTTTGCAATTTAAAAGAATTGAATGGAAAAGCAGAGTGCTATTTTTTTTTTTGTACAATGAATAAACTATCACCATCAGGTTTCTCGCAGCTCTGAGTTGGAGCCTAAGGATATGATGACATTTCCTTGCCAATGTGAGAAACTAAGAATTATAGAGTACATTTTAAAGAAGCTTGAATGCAATAGAATCAGGATATGCAACAACATTTCAGCCAGAAGGAATTGGAACGACAAGACCAAAACGTGGATCCCATTGGAAAAGGCATAAGTTTTCTTACATAAGTCGATGTATAGTTCATAGAAATTCTTATAGATTATCAAAGCTTGTTATGTCTTTCCAAATTTCTAAGCAAAATGCCAACAGGCCCAACACTCATGATGAAAAATAACACTCCGCATTCTTAGACATACTTGTAGCATTATCCACAGTCACATTCTTTGGGTACACCACAAATACTTTAGAAACCTTCTTAATGTCTTCCACAATGTTGAAGAGCTCCATATTGACCATTGAAAACTGCCCCAATGCATCTTGCCTGCGGAACAAAAGAACTGACTTCAAAAGTCAGAAGACTTTCAAGTGATAACTCATCACTATCATGCCATTGCATACTTAAACAATCAAACTATCGAAAAAGTTGCACTTTAGATTTTCTCTCGCTACAACCCAATTAACTTTTCAGCAATCCATAGAAAATGCAATATGTTACACTCAATATAGAAAAAATCTTCAGAATTCCGCATTTAATGTATAGACAAAAATCAGCGGTACTAGAAAGTTTATAATCTCAAATTACCACCATTTCGTTAAGATCTCATAAACTAAAGGCAATCGACCACAAAACAGAAATAGAAGAACAACTCTCTGTTCCTAGCGACACAATACGCACAAAAAGAAAAGAAAAGACAAATTTTGAACTACAAACAAAAGTGAAAGAATCTATAATGGAATGATCACCGCATACTCCAATGACTGACAAACTAACAATCCAACAATCACTAGCCTATACTAAAGGACCGGATCAAAACAAGAGCAAGAGGGGAAGAGGGAAAGGGAGAGGGAGAGGGAGAGGGAGAGAGAGGGAGAGAGTGAGCGAGCGAGCGAGCGAGAGAGAGAGAGAGAGAGAGAGAGAGAGAGAGAGAGAGACCATTTGGGGGTGGTGTTGGTACGAGCATGGGCGTCAAATTCCTCGAGGATGCGTGAGATGGCCTTGTAGAGACTCAGAGCGCGAGTCTTCATGGACTCGAGATTCAACTGCTGCTGCACGGCGGGGTTCAACCGCTCCGTCTTTCCAGCAGCCGGCTGCTGCTGCGGCTGTTCTCGCGGCGGTGCTAGAGCTCCGGTGGGCGCCTCCATTGATGGGTGGAGGAATCGAAAAGCGAGGGATCTCGAAGCCTCGTCAGGCAGCAGCGAGAGCGAGCGAGAGAGACCAACCGAAGGTTGGGACTGGGCACGATGGCACTTCAACAAACAAAAGCGAGACCAAGAGGTGCAGCCGAGAAGCACGCAGCGGAAATAAGATGTTCCGCCGGATTATGTTATAGGCTAATTCACTTTCTTAAGATAAATGTTTAATTAGACTTTTCTTTACTTATTATTTTAAAGAATGTCTCACTTTACCTCACCCGCTTAATTATTCTATTTTGTGGCTATATTATTATTATTATTATTATTATTATTATTATTTCTATTATTATTTCTATTTTTTATGCGGAGTGCTCAATCACTTTTTCTTTTTATAAAATCAAGAGTGTGATTAGTGCTTAGATCTGTGCAGTCTTATATTAGAATAAGATCACAGAATTTTAACTACATGCACTCTGATTGAAGTATTATAATGAAAATGGGTGCCTTGTCCACATTGTTATAAAAAAAAAAAGAGCAAAAAGCAATTTTAGAGAACTTAGATTTCTTCAATCTGATTTGGTTCAAATAAAACTGATTATAGATTGCTGAAAATATTTGGAGAATATATTCCTTGAGCCTAACTACATTCAAATAATGTATATAATTATATGAACGAAGTCAATTTAATAAATTTTCAAGATACAAGATCTCATTAAAGGGTCTCAATTGACTTTAGTCACAGCCCATCTTCTGCAAACACATCAAAAACAAACCACATTAAGCTGGAGTAAAAAGCCAAAACATTTGAATTAGTCAAGGTTCTTCATTCTTCTGAGGATTTCCTATTTCCGAGACTTTGATAAGCATAAACATTAATATAGAACTATATAAATGAGGTTTCTGTTCAGATTCAAGGAAGCAGCAAATAAATACATTTTGACATTATATGAAACAACTACTGAAGAGTAATGCTAGAAGGGAATGGCTGTGTTTAGCAAGTTCTCTGTTGTATTTACAGAAGTCATTAGCCAGCCTGTGAAGTTCCAATATGTACCACGTTGACAGGCCTGCAAATCAAAATGTATGGATATCTCCAATTAATCATGTAGAACCGGCACAAAAAAGAAGAAACTAGAAACACACATCAATTTAGGTTACTATAAATGATAAAGCCGAAAACTATTATGAAAATTTAGGTTACTATAAATGATAAAGCCGAAAACTATATTTCATAATCTGTTATTGTTCATCCATCAATGACTTCATCATTTATGTGCCAAGCCTATAGATAGGGGATAAGGATAGATTGCAATTTAGGGAAAAAGAACATTAAAAAGATGAGTATCTAGCCGCTTGCTTAGTTTTTATAGCAATAATTTTACCAGAGTAGAAAATCAACCTAAGATTTGGTTAGAGATGTCAACCCTCTACCCTCTGATTTTTCTCTTAAAGCTGGATGCAGGTTAGTCTTCTTGTTTGTCATCAGATTCTGTTGTCCCATTTTCAGAGTTCTCATCCACTTGATGAGGCGGCCCTCCTGCAGTCAACCATGTAGCAAGTAAAGAATAACAACAAAAAGAATCAACTAAACTGCTAATTAGAATAAACCATATAATAGTGGTTATCACAGTTTGACTATATTGGTAGAAACATCATCAATAAATTGTTAGTAAGTAGAGACACCTAGAGATCTTTTGAACCATAATGGTTCTAAGATATAACTAAAGAACACAGAGAAGTGGTTTCAAAGAAAAAAAAATGCAGTCAAAGTAAACGAATGCACTTGGCACAGCTTTTCGAGTAAGCTGAAGGAGCTCTTTACACCTTTCAGGTTTGAAGATTCTAAAAAACATTAGCATAAACTGCAATGTAAAAAGTTCAAAGAAAAGCCCTTTTCAAGTGAAAGCATTTTCTTAAATACTATTTTAAAACAAGAACTGTGCTAAACAAGATGCATGAACCACCTCATAGATAAAACATGAGAATAAAATCAGTTGCAACTTAGGTAGCACATGCTCTGATCCTTTCAATCCCATACATCTAACAAGATCCATGCATATAGCAATATAAAGGTGAAGGTGCTAATGGCAAAGTGACCACCATACCGAATAACAAAGACATGATTCTTGAAGAAAGACCCTAGTTCCAAATTCCAATCAGAATATCAGCCACAAATTCCACTTGTCTTTATATTCCAGAGTCTTAGATTAAATAATTGTATCATAAGCCTAAGTTTACCTTTTGATTTTACAATAGTGAAGGGAGCTTTCATGTTGTATACAGACTAACAGTCCACAATAAAAATCAGCATACATGATGTTTTTGATATAACAGATATAGAATAATGACAACTATAAAGAACACCTAAACTCTAAAATGGTTAAAAAAAAAAAGATATTGCAGAAAGAACCTATTGCAGCTGCTGCAATCAGAGTCATTATGTTAAAAAATCTGACCACCAACACAACTGGTGTGTTATGAAGCCAAGTGACAACATTCTCCAAACTCTGAGTTCTACATTAATCTAATGGTTTGTTTGGCGAGTGGAATTTTTAAGCATTACCAAGCATCTGCACCAGAATGTAAAAGATTGTTATGTTTGGGCATTGCACATGCCAGTGGAAATCAAATTACCACATTATGTGGGTTATGATGCCCAAAATAGTAGACAGTAATTTTAGATCATGACTAAATGGACATAGGTCATATCTTTTTAACAAAAAATAAAACATCATATTTCTCTATATGATATCTTTCTCTCTCCATTTTCATTCTTTGTCTAAATAGTATCTATCTTTGTAAACAATTAATACCTATTTCCCGTCTCTAACTCTAGGGCCATTTGCTATTTTTAATTTACTTCGACTTTGTCAGTATTTGTTTTCTCTCTGTACACATTCCAAGTTTCATCCCTACGCTTTATATCATTTTATTTCATATTTTTTCTTTCCAAGTGTAACCAAACATCACAATCTTAATATAACCAGTAACGTAATCCAATGAATTAAATTCCAGAGAATGCGAGAAAGAAAATATATACATCATACCACGAATCAAACATGTCCTAAAAGTTTTTGCAGATTAACGAATGCTAGGTTTCAAAATTCCGATGATTGCGGTGTAATCATCAACCACCATAAAGAAAAGCTAGATTATCCAAAACCGAAAAAAAGAGATCAAACCAAAGATCTAGAAGCATACCATCGATGAAATAGGATGACGACGACCATCCGCGGCCGCTGGAGAGGGAGAGATTTTCCTCCATGATCATGGAATCTGAAGCCAAACCGGCAAGCTCCCTTAGCCTTAATACACTCTGGCGGGAGTTGGGGGGGGGGGACCCAGAAGGAGAAGCCAGGTCGGAAAGGCAACCAATCGGGGGTGGCCCGGAGAATGAAGATGAGCTGCATCGCCTCCTCGAGTTGCCGCTCAATGACAGCCTCAACATCCGACCCCGACTTCTCATTGCCGGCGGTGCCGAGGTCGACCTCGACGATATGGCCGGAGAAACGACCTCGGCGGCTGACGAGCCTGAAGGGTAGAAGCCGGGTGGTGAGGCTGTGACCGGCCTGAGTTAGGGTTTGCCAGAGAACGCGAGCCATGATCGAGATCGAAAGAGAAGCCTTGGCGCATTTTAAAGAAGCGCAATCCGAGAAGGTAGGAGAATATTTCGGATCCGGATAATACTAACGGGTCGGATCCCACAGTATCAAATCCGAGATAGATCCGGCCCGTTGCTGCTCAAAGGAATCACCCGAATCCGAGAACTTAGTTTCGGATCTAGAAAAAGGATCCGACCCGTTCCAAATTCCAGATCAAAGGGATGACCCGAATCCGAGGATGTATGGATCCGACCCGTTATCAGGCTTCGCGGTTTGGGGGTCTTCTCCTTCTTCTCTACACTTGGCGACTCACTTCAAAAGCTCCACAAAGAGATCGCCGGAGAAGGAGGTGGTGGCAGCGGTGATGACGGAAGAGACGGTTAGGTTTGGGCTGCTGTGCAGCATGTTCGAGGCGATGCTACGCGATAGAACGGCCGCGAAAAAGAGGAAGCAGCTGCGGAAGTTCCTCGACGCGGTTTATACTGGCCGGGAATACTTCAGTGCCGTTCGTCTCATCCTCCCCGGCCTTGACCGCGAGCGTGGGACTTACGGTCTCAAGGAGTCCGCACTCGCCAATGCGCTTGTTGACGCCTTGGGGATCTCCAAGGACTCCGATGATGCACGAAAACTTGTGAATTGGCGAAAGGGTGGGGCTCGCACAGGGGCGAACGCAGGGAACTTCGCACTCGTCGCCGCTGAGGTCTTGCTGCTTTTTCCTTCTTTCATCTTCCTTTTTCAGTTTGAAGATTTGGAGTTGGAAAAAACGAACATTCGTTAATAGAGTTAACTTTCGCTTTTTTTTTTCTTTTTTTTTTTTATGATTCAAGGGCAAGTTGATCTCTGGAGTTAGATTTTGAATACTTTCGAAAATTTTAGCTTGTAGACCCTTTTTTTTTGTGATTAAGAAAATTTCTAGCATCATGTCATTGCAAAGAAGCCAGTGTTGTAAGTTTGTTATGAAGGTTTTAAATATAAAGAGGGTTTCAGTTAGAGCAGGAGTTGGTTCTCTTTTTCCAAGCAAGACTTAAATTTCGTCATTTAGAGAAAAAAAATCATGCTTTGTCACGTTAATTTTGAGTTGATTTTACTACTACAATCTACCAGGTACTTCGACGTAGGCAAAGCATCGCATCTGGTGGAATGACGATCAAAGAACTGAATGATGCACTTGATAGATTGGCTTCGAGTGAAAATAGGTAGAAACTGCTTGTTTGTTGTATTTGACATATGTCTGATTTAAAGTGTTCAATCTAATTCTTATTGAACTAAGATATCAATTTTATGAAGCAAGAGCCTTATTTTACACCACATACTTTTGGTTGTAATCAGCTTGAAGTGTATCATCTAACTTCATGTCTGCCACTTCCATAGTGATTGGCCTTAACTTACCATATTGATCCAATATTATTCTGCTACTATATTTCGAAGTCCATTTGTTTTCTTCATTAGCTATGTCTTGACAGGGGGGACAAGGCTGCTATAATTTCTTATCTCATAAAGAGAACAAATGCAGTGGAAATGAAATGGATTTTAATGATTATTCTGAAAGGTACTCTGCTAGCAAGTATCTGGCATGACCTCCTATCATTAACTGATGGTTTGGACATTATCATTTTCATTCTTCTGTAGATCTGAAGTTGGGGATTAGTGAAAAGAGCATTTTTCACGAATTTCACGCAGATGCTGAAGACTTGTTCAATGTTACCTGTGACTTAAAATTAGTCTGTGACAAGCTCAAAGATCCAAGTCAACGACATAAAAGACAGGTATTATATCTTTTAGGAATGTGAAACATCATGGCTTGGACGTGATATATGAACAGATGAACTTGTACTTCTCTAATATATGATTCCAGTGACTTATATCAAGGGTGGACATTTTTAAAATGTATCATGCTTGTTTCCTAACTTAATATCGCTATGATGCTTATCCAAGATTTCACATTGTCCTGACAAAGTCTTTTTCTTAAATCAGGATATAGATGTGGGCAAAGCAGTCAGACCTCAGTTAGCTATGAGAGTAAGTAATGCCAGTACTGCATGGAAGAAGGTACTTGTCCTTTGCCTTTGTTGGGTGGTATAATGTTACATAATCATCCCTCTCCTGTTTTGTGTAAAGTAAATATCTATCCTTTCACCATTCCAAATTTTTTAGAAACCTTGAAATCACCATCTTACCTCTGAGAAACCAAATATGGAGACAAAGCACTGTGTTCAAGTTTGAATAATGTGTTTGAAGAGTTTAAACACAGGAAGTTTTCAGGTGTACGTTACGTTATGTTATAAAATATGATGACCAAATGCAATCAAGGTAGAGTTGACTTTCTGAGATGCGGCTTAGCAGTTCAGGACTTTGTTTGCATTGATTTGTAATCAATGCTTACTATTAGTTAATGGCTTGGCATGAAGGATTTTGCATCTCTCTTTCAGAAACTTTAGATGATGATTTTGTATGTACTTTTTCATTAGAGATATCTAATAAATTAACTTATAAAGAGAGGACAAAAATGCATTTCAATTTACAGTGAGGAATCATCTCGTCAAACTTGGTGTGAACTGTAAACTGTTTCTTCCCACTGATCTGCTGTAATTCTTTGTTCATGTCATTTTAAATTACATCTCTTTTTTGTATGTTGGGACACTCTTTACCTGATATAATATAGCATTCCTTTTTCTTGTAATTTATTTGGTTGGCTTGACTTTAATTTTTTTTCCTCACTTTTTTTTAATTTGCATTTTTTTCAAGCTTCATGGAAAGAATGTAGTTGTTGAGTGCAAATTTGATGGTGACCGAATACAAATTCACAAGAATGGTGGGGAGATACACTACTTTTCAAGGTAATATCAATTTGATTAGTTACACCTGAGTTTTTTTTTTTTTTCTGAGTTGTGCTTTCCACCTTGAATGGACTTCTTGGAGGAGCCAGTTTTCTTCCATAGACTGAGGTCTGCCTCTACCTTCTAGCATGAAACCAAAGTTTGCAGGCAATGATCACATTGAGTACTCTGCCTTACATACCCTACTGCCTGAATAAACACTTAATACTAGAAGACATGAGACCATTTTTTTTACTTTTTCAAAGTTTTGGTCCTCCTCTTTTACCATATCTTTTAATTGCTAGCAGGTGTGAATTTCTTCCTTTACTGTTTATCATTAATAAGTTAAATATTACTCACCATGGTTGGGTGAACTAAGCAAATTTTTTTCAATGTATTCAGGAATTTTCTTGACCATACTGAGTACTCGCATGGCATGTCTGATGTCATGTTGCAGAATGTTCTTGCAGATAGGTATATTTCTTTTTTTTTAAGTTTTACGTATTAAGTGCAATCTCTTTGTAAATTTCTGATGGCATGTTAAACCGAATCAGGATATAGATAAATCTGAGATCATCATTGTTTACTATTTGTTCACTATTTTGCTTCAACAATGTCTGTATCATATCCTGCTTTGCTTCTCTGTGTGCCTTGATATTGAATTGTTATCTTACTTTTTTATAATTACATTTAATTTTTCAGTTCATATAAACAAATTTCTGCTTGTAATAGATATTACAGTTTTAATTTTGGCAAATTCATTGCATAGGTGCATATTGGATGGTGAAATGCTGGTTTGGGACGCTGCTGCTCAGCGTTTTGCAGAATTTGGTTCAAATCAAGAAATAGGTATTTAAAGAGTGATACTGGTGTATTCAATCACCCTGATTTTAGTTTTCTTCTTTTGGCACAACATTGTGGAAACTCTTTTGCAGCGAAGGCAGCCAGGGAAGGACTGGAGAGTGACCGCCAGGTACCTACTAAAATTAGCATCACATGTTTCATATCTACAGGCTCTTATGAACATTTCTTTGGTCTAATACAACTTTTACATACAGTTGTGCTGTATCCTTTGGAAAATTTTTCTAGTGTTCTGGATTTTTTTGTCACGGAGATGTTTCAAATGCCTTGTTGGTGAAGGAATAACTGCTACTGCTGCAAACTTGAAGTGATGGTATACTTGTTTCGCTTCTGCATTTCCAGTGTAGATTAACTGCTCTTCTATGACTAAAGTATTTTCCAAAGCATTATCTAGGCCATCTGATATTTGCTTTGCATGAATGTAGCTTTGAACCTTTACCCTGGTATGTGCATCAATGATACACTACAAGATGTAGAAGCTAATTTCCTGTGTCAGAAGATGCTGAGTAGACTCCAAACAAACACCATAGAAACAGCATAGACACAGCAGTATCTCTATCTTCTGATGTAGAAAATTGATGCATATGTTTCAACAGAACTCAGAAGTGTCTGCTAGTAAATCTGAGTATCGCTATTTTGGACATCCATCATCTTGAAATTTATAGCTGTTTTTTTCTTTTCTTTTTTATCTATGAAGGCATTGGTGCAGTTTCAATGTCCCTTATATTAATTACCTTTACTATTTTTTTAATCCAAATTTAGATTCTAGACATTGTATTATTCCTTGATGTAAAATATGCACAGATGTTGTCTTTGATATCCTGTATGCTGGAGATACTAGTGTTATTCATCAGAGCTTGACAGAACGACAAGCTCTTCTGCAAAAAGTTGTGAAGCCTTTGAAGGGACGTTTAGAAATTTTGGTACCTAATGGAGGCCTTAATGATATTCGTTCAGCAGGTGATCCATAAAAGCTGACATTGGCATGCTTAGGTTTTTGAAATTATCTTGGCTGATTAATTCTGTAAAACCTAGTTACTTATTCAAATATCATATTGACGTGTAATTATTATGTTCCATTTTCAGGAGAACCATGCTGGTCAATTATTGCCCATACTCTGGATGATGTGGAGAAGTTTTTTAAACAAACTGTTGAAAATCGGTTATATATCACATAACTCTAATCTTACGTATTGTTGATGTTCTCATATTAAGCCATGAATATTTAGACAAACTAGTTCTTACTTCTTGTTTTTGTTTTAAGGCCGTGTCTTTGTACAAGATTAGAAATATTCATTTATGCTAAACCAACATGAATTTATGAGGGGTGTGAATATAGTAACATGGAAATATGTTAACCTAATGTGTTATGTATAGAAATAGATTCAGATAGAAGAATTGTTAGTGTAATAAACAATTTTTGTTGCTTTGAAATTTCATCATAAAGAGTATAGGCATGCTCATTGATCATAAATCTTTTGAGCCCATCATGCATACAGAGAAAAGCAAATAAATTTTGTACGAGTAGAATTTAGTGATAAAATTTCAACTTTTTCTCTGTGGTGTACTGTAACCAACCTTTGCCTGCCTAGCAACTAGGAGAGGGAAGGTCAAACTAGAATCACAACTTTTGATTCCCTCTTAACAGGCTGTATAATAGTGTTATTTTCATGTGGTTTTAACATTATTTGCTGGATGTAATTATCAATTGTACTGTTATTTTTATTTCCTTTTATTTATTGAGATTTATTTATTTATCTATATGTATATTCATTGTCAGAGATGAGGGAGTTGTTTTGAAGGACCTTGGCTCCAAATGGGATCCTGGTGATCGAAGTGGAAAGTGGTTGAAGTTGAAACCTGACTATATACATGCTGGTGCTGATTTGGATGCCCTTATAATTGGTGACTCTCCTTTTATGGCAAACATTTGTTTGTTCTTTTTTTTTTAGTTATTGTCTCACCTGATTAAGAAATGTTATTGTGTTGCTTTGGTACTAGGAGGATATTATGGCTCAGGCCGTCGTGGAGGAGAGGTGCTTCATAGTTTTCATCTATTTGAGTTTATATAATCTTACTGATGGCCCAGATGATTTAATTATAGCTTGGCATATTGTTCTACGAGTGATGGGATTTAAATCGAGTGCTTCTGTGATGTCTCTTTTTTTTTTTTTTGTGTGTTATATCATTGTTCTTTGTCAATGCACTGTGTATAATGATGCAGTTACGCTTTTCCTTCCATTTTCAGGTTGCACAATTTTTGGTTGGATTGGCTGAGCGATTAGATTCTGGTTACCCCAATCGGTGATTAATGCTTACAATAAACTTCATTTACATGCTAATTTACAATGAGAATGGATATTAAATTTCAACATTGATGAAACTTGAGTTTTTTTAACAAAAAAAGAAAAGAAAAGAAAACAAGCAATAGTGTCTTTTGGGTGCATTCGGTTATTAGTGTCTTTTGTGTATGACCTAACATTCTGAGTGTAGGCAGGATGATCTTTTATGCTGGAAAGATATCATTTTGACGACAATGCAACAATTAGTTGTATGGGTGAAGTATTTTACCAGCATAGACATTGTAAATTAGTGATCAGAAGTTATTTCGATCATTGGATTTATTTTAGAGAAAATATACATGCAGAAAATATGTCAAGTTCATTGCTTTTATATTTTACATGTTGGCTACTGTTTAATTGCTGAATTTTATTTGTCATAGGTATAATAAAATAGAATTTGTTTTCACTTGCAGATTTGTTTCTTTTTGTCGTGTGGGCACTGGTCTGTCCGATGAGGAGCTCGATACTCTTGTTTCCAAGCTGAATTCATATTTCAGGTAATTCTATCATATGATGAGGTTATGTTTGGTGAGAGACCAAAAGACTTCTTTATATGAATGAATTGGGTATTGGGTATTTTTATTTTAAGGTTGATAAGAATTAATTTTCTGATGCTTTGGATGGGGTCTTTTACTTTCAAGCAGCAGCTTTGGTTCTAACTTGAAATTATTTTAGTTTTCTTTTTACAAATCTAGATGACAACCCTCTTTTGTTTGCATTATGGGTGCTAACCTCAAATTATTTGTCCACAGTAAGAACGTGTACCCAACAAAGGTTCCGCATTTTTATGAAGTAACAAATAATTCAAAGGAGAGACCAGATGTTTGGATTGACAGCCCTGATAAGTTTGTGACCTTTTTCCTTCACTATGACAGAATAGATATCATTTGTAAGTTCATTTAATATTTTTCTCATTCTTTCTTATCTTCAGATCTGTCATTCTTTCCATAACTAGTGATATCCGTACCATAAAGTCTGAGGTACTAGTCCTAACTAAGTTCTTGTCTTATTTCCCTTCTTCTCGTTTGGTTTCCAACTCTTGTATACTAGATGCTATGGTTATGTATTTCATTATTCTATTCCTGAATGTTTTCCCTTTTTGGAAGGTTTTTGCTGCACCATACAGTTTGAGATTTCCACGGATTCAACGTGTGAGATACGACAAACCTTGGCATGAGTGCCTTGATGTGCAATGTAAGCATTTCACTGTACCTAATGAACTTTATGAACCTTTCTGGTTTTTGCATCTTTTAATGCACTGCTATAGCTTTCAGCATTTGTCATTTTTCCTGCTATGGTCCAATCTCACTCTTGGCAGATTTACAACTTCTGTTATCAACTTAGATTACATATGCTGATCATTTTGTGGAAAATAACCCTAAATCTATCCAATTAGATGAATTTACTTGGGTGTAGATGCACCATTATGAAGTTAAGAGGTATTCGTGTTGTCAATATTCATGGAATATGGTCTTTAATGTATCAAAAGGTGATTATAGGATTCTCAGTATGCACAGCTTTAAAGCGCATGCACTGGCAAATAAGGCAGGGCACATCAAAAACATCACAAAAAGCCTTTATCTTCCATCTCAAAAGTCAAAGGCAAACTCCAAAACCAGAGCTCACACATGATTTCATCTGCCTTAGTATGGTGTATGAGAGTTGTTATTATTTTGATATATACAGTTAAATACAGGAACATAGTTATTGCCATGTTGAGGTTCCTCATCTGGGAGGGCCAGCCCACTTTGAATTGTTGCATGTGACTCCTTTAAAAACATGTTTTTGATATTGCTGCTTCCCCATCCCATTGCAGCTTTTGTTGACTTGGTAAATGCGAGCAATGGAAACACCCACAAAGGAACAGATGATGGAGGGTTACAAACTAATAGTTCCGCACGCACAAAGACCAGGAAGAAGAAAGACAAGGGAAGTGTTTCTGTAGTTCCTGCTCATTTCCTCCAGACTGACATATCTGGTGTCAAGGGGGAGACCTTGATATTTGCGAATATGATGTTTTGTATCCTTGAATCGATTTCATATGTCTCATCGTGTTCCATTTTCAGTATACATCTTGAACTCCAAATGAGATACCCTCCTGTTACTGGTTTCATTATTGAAGTCTGTGATTTAAATAAATTATTATAATTATATTTAGGAACTCTTTAACTTTTTTTTCTTCTACATACCAATACATCAAAATTAGGGAGGAGAAATTTCCTTGACCTTGTTAGTTTTTATCAATACTCCTCCATCGTATTCTGTTGAGTATTTTCACAAATTGGTGGCAGAAAATGGAGGAACTTTCTCAATGAATCTCAACGATTCAGTAACTCACTGCATTGCTGCTGAGAGAAAAGGTATTTTAATTCATTTTGCATATGAAATTTTTTTTTATCAGTGATTAATATGTTTTTGCAGGGATCAAATATCAGGCAGCCACCCGTCATGGGGATGTCATTCACTTTTCTTGGATCTTGGATTGCTGCGCACAAAAATGTCTCTTGAATTTGCAGCCAAAGTTAGTTGAACTGCAATTCTTGGTTATACTCTTTTGAGATTATTAGCTATTTTTATAAATGCAATGCATTATATCTTTGAAGGTACCTCTTGTTTCTTTCGAATTCTTCAAAGAGCAAGTTACAAGAGGAGGTTGATCCTTTCTCTGATTATTATTACTTGGATCTTGACATCATGGACATTAAGCAGGTCTGTTTCTAGAAATTACCATTTCTGTTCACTACTAGAAGCCTGGTAACAAGGTTCCTGAACTTTTTTCAGCACATATGCGTGTATTGTTTAATTGGCTATTTCATCGAAAATGAGAATATAATACCATAAATATGCCATTTGTGTGAAACTGAAACTATTTTTTTTCTTGTGTGAAATGCATGCTCAGCCCATCTTTTTTTCCCCCGAATCTCCATTGTTGTGAGAATGACATTAAAGGACCAATCTGAAGTTTTCTGGTTGATCTATCATCCAGATATTCAATAGCTTGAATGGAGCAGAAAATGTGCAAATTAAAGAGTATTATAAGAAGTACTGCCCATGGGAAACAATGTGCCTATTGCACAGTTGTTGCATTTACTTCTGTGGAATGGCAAATAGCAAGTAAGATCTTTTTTATTCTTTTTCCCACTTCCTTGAGTTGTTTCTCAATTTATTGATTACGTCTGAGACTGCAAGAACAATCTGTCTATATAAATGATAAATGATTGGTCATCGCCTTTTTTTTCTGAAGAAATGCAGAGTCGAAACTCGTATCAGAGCTGGCTGTGAGAAGGATGAGGCTAGAAACTAGCATGCATGGTGGTGAAGTTTGCAGCAGTTTGTCGCATGCCAGTCATATAGTAGTATATTCAACCTCGGAGTCCTATAATTTCGATGAAATTTATCAAAGGTAAGGCCTATTAGTTTTGAAAAATCTCTCGTAATTTTATCACGTAATCTCTCATCCCCCATTCAATAGCTTTCCATTACATAACAACAAAAGCCCTTTTTTCATTGTTTCATATGCCACTGTAGCATTGTTGGGTGATCTTAGCTCCAATATTATCTGCATAATTGTACCCATGTTTGTCATATCTACTGTATCTGATGCCTAAATCCTTGTGTGTGCTATTAGTTTTAAAAAGAGAAGGGGAAAAAAAAAGAACAAGTAGGAATAGATTGAGAGAGTCACATCTAAGGATCTCTAAAAAAATGTCTTTGAATTAAACAAAAACTGTGAATCATCATTCTCACCCTACATGATATTATGAATTATCCTTCTTAGTTTTATTTTTTGAGAGTTTTGCAGTTTTCCGCCTGATCAGAGAGGCTTTCTACATAGCAAAAAGGTGCATGTTGTAACACACTTATGGTTGGAAGATTCTATACAGAAGGGCAAGAAGTTGCCTGAAGATGAGTATAACTTGAAGCCAGATACTTTAAAAGATATCGATTTCAACATCGAAGAAGGGTATGTGATACAAAAATTTATCCATGTTAATTTAGATACAAGATTTGGATCAACATTCATTATCATATGGTATGCAATGCTCCTGGGAATGCAAATTATTGGTCATCATCACAATTTCGCAAATAGATATCCACCTACATTTAATTCGGATTTTACTGTAACTTTCGTTCATTATTATATACAGGAAACAAGACAATGAAGCTCATGCTACAACAAGCAAAACAGAGAAGCCGAAGTCCACTGAAAAAACAGTTGATGTAAGTGGGAAAAGAAAAAGAGGAAGACCATCAGGCTCAATTACCACAAGGGGAAGGCCTGGTCTGAGGCCTGGTCAAAGAACACGAGCAAGAACTGTTAATCGGCGAGCCAAAATTAATCCAGACGCATCTGTAAGTGATTCTTCAGATGAAAATGGTACAGGAGCCTCTGAATCCAATGAGCCATCTCTCCTTCAAGTAAATGAAGACGATATTAACAAAGACCAAGAAACACACGAAACAGAGTCCTTCAATGCAAAGCTCGACCTTGGAGATGATAAAGCAGAGAAAGATCATCGTGATGTACATAAAATTGAAGAAGATAAGAAAGAAGGCACATCTGAAAAGCTGGAGCAAATGATCGACCCATTGCATGCAATGTTACTAGATATGATTCCAACACTTAGCCAGAAAAAGGTTGAGACCTCTACTTCTGTTCCTGAAAGTGAGAAACCACAACCAGTTCCAGGTGCTAGCCAAGTGAAGAAGAAAGTAAGTTATAAAGATGTTGCAGGTGAGCTCCTTAAAGATTGGTGACCTTACTTTATATTTATACACTTTGCAGATGTTGCATGTGAGTGTACATTAATCCTGTGTAAAATACATGACATTATCTGTTTGTCATGGGTGTAAGTGAACATCTCTTAACAATTTCAGCAATCTGAGGACACTTTGATCAAAACAGTGGAGGATGGAAATAAGTTCTTTGTACAAGGAACATGACACTGGTAATTAAAGAATTGTTTCAATGCAGGAGATTAAAGGTACAACAAAACATGAGAAGAATGACATGTTTTTCCTTGTTATTGATGTTGATACATATTTGTCACCAGCCATACTTGGCTTGTGTTTCAGCTTTAGTAAGTAAACCCTTGGATCTTCGTTCCGCAAGCTCCATCTCCTTCTGCCTCATATCGAAGTATAAAGAGCCGATCTGATGTTTTCTTTTGTGCAACTTAGATGGCTTCCCTTTGGCTGATGAAACAGGCTGCATGAATGAACAAACAAAAGTTGGAGCTCAGTTCCGGTAAACTCATCCGGCGATGCATGATAGAGATAAGACATGATTAACAAACAACTGTATCATCACCTTGAAACTTTAGATGTTAACATTTGCAATCAATAGGTTTGTTATGGTGGGAAATTATGATGGCTAAACAAATTTAAGCTTGAAAATCAGTGAGCATAAACAAAACATCCTCAATCGAATTATTATTAGCCCACACCTAATAAAACACTGATAAACCAATGCACTAGAAAATTCTTCATAAACAGAAAGTCTCTAGCATTCATTCAAATTGGTAAATAAAGCAAGCATTCATTCTATTACCAAATGATTTCTCTTCACCACAACCAAGTAAAAACAACAACAACAACAACAACAAAGCACTAAGAAAGATAACACTGGATGATGATAACAACAAGAACTGAAAGCATAAATGCAAAACAGACACATTGAACTACAACAAGGCACACAAAGAAAAGATGACAGTGAATGATAATAACAGGGCAAAAAGGATACCAAAAACAAGCAAGATATCAAACTATTGATGCAAAAACAAACACATTGAACCATAACAAAGCACCAAGAAAGATAACAGTGACTTAAAAACAAGCAATAATTGAAAGTAAAAATACAACAAAGCAGTAGGAAAGATATAACATTATTGAATCATAACACTGGCAACAAGACATCCAAAAAAAAAAATCAAGAATTGAGACCATAAATGCAAAACAAACACATTGAAGAGTAGAAGCATGGAAACCTGATAACCAGGGCCAAAGGCAATCCCCGTCAGCTTAACTTGGTCTTGCCGGGGCCTGTTCTTCATCAATTCATCCTGTTTCACCTCAACAATGTCGACCGGGATTTCACTCCTCCCTCTCTTCCCTCCAATCTTTTCCATCTCTGGAATCACTGGAAATGGCTCTCGCACCATCTCACTCCCTTCATACCAATTCCCAGCATAACTCCCATCACTCCAATTATCCGTATAACCTCCATACTCTACTCCGCCACCTCCATAGCTCGGATCCCATGTCGAAGCTTCGTTGGTGCTCGTGCTTGCTGTGAACCCTAGACTCTCTCCGGGTGCATTGGCGTAGCTGTCAGAACCACCACTCACTTCCTCTTGGCGCGATCTTAGACCAACGTGGCTACTAGCCGGAACATCCGCATCGAGAATCGAACGCCTCGAGGAAGCGTCGGAGGAGTTGGGGGCCAAGCAAAGAGAGTTCTTTGGAGCAGGGAGCAGGGAAGCGAGGCCCTTGGAAGGATTGGAAGACGAGAGTTTCACCGATTTCCGCTCCATCTCCTCGTCCTCATCATCCTCGTCGAGGTCGGTGGATCTCAACCCGGCGAGGTTAATGGGGGGCGTAAATTTCACGACTTTTTTAGAGTTTTGGGCGGATTTCGGCGGGGGGAGGGCGGAGAAGAGGGAAGAGTTGGGTTTGCGAAGATCATGGAGATCGAATTTCGAAGAGTTTAGATCGGAAGGTGAAATTTTGGGTAGGGATTTGGGCGGAGGGAGGGACGAGAGCAAGGAATTGGAAGAGGGATTGGGATTGAGGTGGCCGTTAGGGGCCGTCTCTTGCTCGTCATCGTGGTCGGAAGCGTAGTTCGCGAGCAAGGACTCCATTGAATAAGAAGAAGAAGAAGACGAAGACGAAGACGAAGACGAAGACGGCTCTGCAAAAAGAGAGTATTTTTAGGGCTTCATTTATTTGCTTGGGCCGGCCATTGGAGTATAGTTTTTGAAGGTTTTTTTGAGTTTGGATTGGAGAAAAATTTTATTCAAAATTTGTTTTTTCTTTATTATAATTTAATTAACCCTTTTTTAATTAAATTATATTATTTTTAATTAATAGTAGTTATCTATATTAATATTTTTTTTTTTTTTGGTATGAGGTTGTTGCTGTTGAAACTCAAACCATGGATAAAAAAATGGATTAAATGATTTATTCCAATACAACATACAACATAAAATCCCTGCTAGAATTAGTTACGCTAATTTATTGCTTTTTTTTTTGTTTTCATTGTTAATAAAAAAATATTGGTGCACAATAGTGCTCATAAATTCTTTTTAACAGACACAAGCATTCAATCATCCCATGTTTAGGTTTAAATTTGTCTCTTCCATAAAACAAAAAACACTAATTCAACATCATTACTAAATTTATCACAATATATATGTTCAAAAACAAACAAAGTATTTTATTAGGTTAAAACAGCTATCGGTGATAATTGATCATAAAATATGGTTGAAAAATAATTAAATAAATGTAGCCTAAAATGATTGTATCCATAACTTTATTAAAGGTTTAGACAAATTATTCTTGTTTTATATTAAATAATTTATTAAAATTTATTTAAAAGCATCCCAATCTACGCACAGATACTTAATCAATAGCCTATCCATCCACCAAACGCAACCAAATATTTAATTTTAATATTAAATTGTAAATATGTACGACTATAAATTATAAATTATTGTTTTCAAAAATCATTTAATAATAAAAAAAAGGACCAAATCTAATAACGTGAAGAAGATAAGAAGAAAAGAATATCATACTTCTTATTTAAATCAAAGTTAGAGAGCATCATCTTTTCCTTTCCAATTCCTTATCTAAATTAAAATTAAAATTAAAATGATTTATAAAAAAAGTATTTACTCAAAAAATTAAAATTAAAAATTCCACGAAAAATAAAAAAAGAAAAATACTCAATGATATCCATTGCTCAAATGCAAATCTACGGCCAAATAGATAGGAGCATTCCCGAAATACCCTCAAGGCAACACAAACACAAGGTTCTTTCTTCCCGGAAAACCCCCCCATATTTCTAAACCCACGAGATTAACTACTAATTAGATATTACTAATTAACTAAATAAACCCGATAATTACACGTGTGAGAGAGACATAGAGAGCATGTGCTATGCACGTGACACCGAGTCAAGAGCACTCGCCCCAGCCCTCCTCGCAGAATCGGCGAGTCACGAAGCTTCTGGAAACTCGAGCGAGTCGAGACTCGGCGATCACGATAAGCTTCGCGGGTACACCAGAACACTCCTCCAACCGGCCCAGCAACGCCGGCCGGCAAGCTCCGGTGCCGCACGCCCTCACGGCGAACCAGAGAGCCGCCGCGAGCCCCACCCTGAAGGGCAAGCTCGTCATTCGGCCAGCGCACGAGGCAAGCACGCGCGCCGCCACCACCGCACACCCCCGCCCCACTCCCATCCTCCGGCTCCACCACTCCAACACCCTCTCCGCCCTCGCCCCCTCCGGCGATCCCTGTTTCCACCGCGATCCCGGCGCCTCCGCCGTAGATTCGGCGGACGAGATGCAAGACGACGAGGTGGACGACGACGTTGGGGACGCCGACGGGTGGATCGGGCGCCGGAGATGCCGAGCGACGAGAAAGTTCGCCCCGTGGACGCTCGCATCGCAGGATCGGCAAAGAAAAGCAGCGTCTGCCTCGCAGTGCACCGTCGCCACCGCCCCGCAGAGCTCGCACGCCTCTCCAGCCGCCGTCGCCGTCACCGTCTCGCTCTTCTTCATCTTTCTTGAAGCTCGAAACCCTAACCCTGGCGAGAGATTCGCCGCGGTTTTGCTGAAAACAAGAGGCGGTTTTGGGAACGACGAGAGTTGGGAGGATGGTGGGTTGCGTTCCATGGAATTATATACCCATTTTTTTTTAATAAAAAAAATAAAACATTTTATTATTTAATTGACAAAATCATTGAAATTTTAATGGGAAAAAGAAAAGAGTGGGTAATAATAAAAAGAAAAATTAATTATTGAAATAATAAATTATTAAATTAAAAAAATAAATAAATAAATGGGTGGAAAGGGATGGAGGGTCTCGTAGAGCCATGCCTGTCCACATACCTCGTTCCGCTCGAACTTCTTATTATTATTACTACTAATTTTATAATGATTTATATATTTTTTAAATGTGAAAAAAATTAACGGTGTTATTGATGATTTCGAAAATGTGTGGTGGGGTCTGGTACGTAAAAATGTGTGGACTGAAATGTAAGGATTTAATTTTGGGTGATGTGTGTGCATGGCTGTGGTGGTGGCATCATAATTCATAAGAATTTTAAGATCATTCCGTTGTTAGTATCATATGTTTCCAATTAAAGGCATCCTTTGATGTGTCCTCTCTGTCTATCACTTGTGTGCCATTGGATTCGAATATAAAAATCAAATATCTATCACATGTAATTATGTTTTTTACAAGGCTTTTATATGCTAAATTTATGGCATATATATATAATATCTTTTACGACTGTTGGTTTTTGCGAAAGAAATATGTAGGCAAATATATATATATATATTTTAGATTTTAATAAATGAAAATTTTCTTTTTTAATCATGAACTAGATATCCAAAGATATAGACATATATATATATATATATATTTATGAAGTTCATGAATGTATTTTTCAGATGATTGTGAACATTTTTTTTAAGGGGGTTTAAATGAAATTTTCATTCATTCATTTATTTCTTTATTTGGAATTTTTAAATCCACAAGTAATCCAAGCTCACAAAAATATCTCACAAGAAGTGGGACCCGCATGAAAGTTGGGGTACTTCACATTCTTGACACGCAATGCATTCAAAGCGACACGTGGCGGCGTCTGACGGTCTCCGAAAAAGGATCACTTGTGTGACTGAATTACCCTCCTTAATATCCATAGAACACGCACAATTAGTCATAATATCGTGGGCACAAAGGTAAAAAAACAAAGAGTCCCCGGCTTCCCAGTCACCAACCGATTCACAGCCACCCGTTATGCGAACCCGGAAACGAAGACGTGCGCATGTGATGTGAGAGCGGCGGCACGAGAAGACGCCACGTGTCCGTGTATTTGAGGATTGTGGTGGTGAGCGGCTTGGATGGTGAAACGTGTTCGGTTGCCTCGTGGCCGCGAGGCCGTGCCGTGCACGTGATGTTTTTAAATTACCAAAAACTTAAAAAACAAAACAAGAAAAATATCTGCTTGACAGTTGGTGCATGCACCGTTGGCCATTGAAGTTCTGGTTCTTGTTTAATTTATACCTTTAAAATTATATATATATATATATATATATATATATATATATATATATATATATAAAATTCGAGGCCTTTTTTTTAACTGATTTTTACCCGGCCATTTGGCATCCATGTTTAAGATTGCGTTACGTGATGAAATTAATATTGCCTTTCTCTGTTTTAATAAATATTTATTATTATTATTATTATTATTATTATTATTATTATTATTATTATTATTATTATTATTATTATTATTATTATCGTTTTTTTGGTTTTTTTAGTGATATATGGCAGGGTCACAGTTACAAAATTATAAGCTCAACATATATATTCATATACGTGATGGTAATGGCTTCAATGATATTATTTATTATGTGAGTTATCAATTTTTAAATTAAAGAAAGGGGGAGGCATTTTTTGATGGTAGTACAGTGTATTAGGTGTGGGACATGTCTGAGCCACAGACATCAACACAAAATAGTACAAGAAATGGATGGTGAAACTGATGATCACTAATGAATGGAAAAACATTTGAGAGGAAAAAAAAATAGGATTGATTGAGAACCACAAAGTGTAAAACCAGAAAAAGGTGCCAAAGGAGGAGAACCATATTTGTTCACAATCGCCACCTGCCAAACGGACACTCACATTTCAATAATTCAATGTTTCTCCTTTGGATTATTCATCAAAATAAATTAAAAAACAAAAACAAATATGTACATATATAAAGGAAAAGTCATATCTTTCAACCATGGAAATCAGACACCTGCCAAAAAAACATTGGGTCTCAATCTGGTCAAGAGTTTTTCTCTTTTCATAAAACCAAACTGTACAGTTGTGTGGCTAGTCATACAACAAACAAGAGAAGAGAGATGCCAAACCATATCAACCTCATATTTATTTTGGAAAAAGAATGAGAAGAAGCCATGGAGACACTTCCTTTTGACTAGTCCACTGCTATATTTGAATTGCCAGTTTGAACTTTAAAAGAAGGAAAGGACTGATTTATTTGGAAGGTGATCAATCAATTCTTCACCTGCACAAATAGCAAAAGAATAATAAACTCATCTCAACCTGCCCAAATTAATCATGTTTACTTTGAGCATCATGACAGCATTCAAATGAGAAATTGAAATTTTATCATATCAAGGGAGTTCACATTCCAATATGACATAACAAGTGCCCCCCCAAAATCAGTGTTTTGTTTGTTGTTTATTCTTCTCCCACAGCAATTTGGGTACCACTAGATTTGCATATCTATCTAATGCATATCCCTTCCTCCTTTTTTCACCTCCCTATAATCTCTTCAGACTCTTCTTCCTTGCATCGATTTTCTTTTTGTCAACATGGCATTCACCTCCCTATAATCTCTTCAGACTCTTCTTCCTTGCATCGATTTTCTTTTTGTCAACATGGCATTTCGCCGCCACTGCATTTGGTGCTTCCTTCTTTTGGACAGGTTCATTTGCACCAGTTGGCCCTGTGGCAGGTTCATTTGTCGGTCCAGAGATTACAACATTTGGATCCAGTCCAGTTGCTGCAGTTCCTTTTGATGCAGTAGATGTGCTCAATGCGGTAGGAGCCAGTGGCACTTTGCCGTTATTAAGAACTGTGTTGGTTTGATCCACATTCAAAGCCGTGGTGGACTCAGTGATAGCTCCGGTCTTTGATCTGGAGCTGGATTTAAGGGCATGAATACCTGTATATAATCTGCACCAATAGCCATTGGACAATAAAAATGAATTTGAAGATAGCAATAGGATTGTTCATTAATTGCTGATAGGAGGAAGCTGACCTGGCATGTCTCGCATACTCCTCATAATTCTCAAGCAACATCTTACCAGCTTGTTCATTAAGTGCTGACTCAGGAAATGGTTCTATCAGAAGACATCTCACAACCTAATAATGTGCATACATTAGGCAATATCTAAATTAGAGAAAGATCAGAAAAGCTGGATTGATAAATATTAAGTTATAACTGGGTATTCAAAGAATGAGCTTATGAGCTGGATTGATAAATGATAAGTTGTAACTGGGTATTCAAAGAATGAGCTTATGAGCTGGATTGATAAATGATGAGTTATGACTGGGTATTCAAAGAATGATCTTATGAGCTAAATTGGTAAATTACAAGTTATATAACTGGGTATTCAAAGAATGAGCTTACAAGCAAAACATGTCGTAGACCAAGACTTGGATTCCAGTCCTTCTTCAGAGTGTTGACGCATATCTCCCCATTTGTCGCAATATTTGGGTGGAATATTTTTGTCAAGAAGTAACCTACAAAGATTGAAAACCTGACTACAATGACAAAAGAACTAAAGAAGAGCATTGTTATAAAAATTGGAATTCACAAATAGAATACCTTTGGGTGGAGAGTGAGGGAAGTCATGAGACAATAGCAGCTTCATGCGGAAGACACCATTCTCATAAGGAGTTCCAGCTAAGTTACACATATATAAGTAACATTGTCAGCCATTACCTTGAAAGCCTAAAGTTAAGCAAACAACACAATAAAGTATGGCCACTTACATGGACCCTCAATATCGGCGAATATGGTGGAGAAATCATCATCATTCACAACAACCTTAATTCCTTCTGGCGGAGCTTCATCAAGATTCTTCAATTCCTTAGCAAGCTGTTTGATAACAGTAGGCGGAAGATTTTCATTGGTTGCCTGCAACAGAGATTGTGCTTAAGCATCATGTATGATAAAAAAGGTCAAGGTTCATATTGGAAAACCTTCAATCACATCAGGTCATCAGGTATATAATACATGCACGGAAAATCAATGCCCCAGAATTGTCATTATACATCTTAAGTGGATTGCACAAAACATGATCAAAATCTTCAATTATATAGTTACCATTCTCAAACCAAGAGAAAATTGTATCTTTTATCCCGTTTCCTCAGCAAAGTGGAGTTATTTCTTAGTTTGCAACAGAGATGATAGTTGCTGGGGGCAATAATGAATATCACAGAAGGTCTCCAGACCAACAAAGGCAATCCTGCATAAATTTGACAATGAGGGTTAAATAAAAACCTTTAATATGAATCGCGCATTAAGAAAAGCAGGTTTAGTAAATAAAAATGGGGTTAGATTAAGTATCATGTAAAAGATCTCCCAATTGAGTGACTTTAGCTTACTCAGTTGTAACATTACTGGCATAATTCATCATATGAGACACCAGAAATGTGAACAATATATCACTGACAAAGTCAATCTTTAAAAGCTTATCAATGCAGCTACTTATTTGACTAGTATATCTATTACCTGAGAGAGCATCTTTAACAGTCAAATTTGGATAGGTTCAATTCAAAATTCAAAATAGAGACTTGGATAGGTTCTAGACTTTTAAAACCAACTAAGGTCTTTTGGGGGACAGAAAATCTAAGACCTTGACCTAGGACTCCTACAATAGCCAGTTGCATTAAAGAGCTAATCAGTAAATCTTGAAGTCTTGAAGACAATTACAAGAATTCAACAATGAAGTTAAGGCTTTGTGCTAACACACATCAGCTTCTCCTGCATTCCCACAATAGCCAGTAAAATTTCTTCAAGAATTCAACAATGACACAATCACATAACAAAGATCACCTAGCTCACACAACAATAATGTCTCTTCTATCCAATTACTACGAACAGACAATTCATCACCGAACTCGACCAATTGAGGATCAGAAACCAAGGACTTCGAACCAGGATCCACAACCCTCCCAAACAATCATACAATATTAAGGGTGAAATGTATTCTCCAAGATCTTACAATAATTATCAATCACAAAATCCGCTCAAAGCGCAGGCTTTTAAAGATCAGAAACCCAAGACATTGACCAAAGATCCGCAAAATCATCACACACTACAACACCAGCCGTTGAAGTCAGAAAGCTAATCAGCACATCTAGATTCCTTCAAGACACAAGCAAGAACTCCAAAAAACACAAATCAGATGCAAACATACGGACACTCGGACATTCCACTCCAGAGATCAAATGCAAACATTATACAGTTTACAAACCCTAACAATCAGAAACAATCAATCAAACAGACCAGCATTGCAACAACAAACAAATCACGAGACAAAAAACACAAAACTGGATCATCAAAACAAATAGAACGTCTTAAAGATGTTAACTTTCAGATCACCAACATAAGAAAACCCCAAGGGCTCCAAACATCAAGGAAAATGGAGAAATTTGGATCAAATTGAAGCATTTGAGCTCGTGATAAAAGAAGGAGATGAGATCGGGGCAATACCTTGGGATTTGCTCTCTCGATTTGGAGAAAACTAATCGCGATGATTAAATGGGATCGGAGGATTGGGGGCCCGAAATAAGCGCAACAGAGAAGAAGGAGATGACGTGGCAACGTTTAGATACACGGAGAGCATTTGAAGAGAGGTGTTTCGGTTGCGCTCTAATACCGGATCCAGTGTTCCCGAAATGACGATATTACCCTTGATGGGAAAACGTGAGCTTCAGTGGCAGTTCTCGAAATCTTTTTTATTTTTCTTCGAGTTTCACACATTTAAAAATTTTCTATATTTAAAAAATGTAGCTTTTCTTAGATATATATATATATATATATATATATCTTTGGGATCAAGGAGGGTAGTATGGGCAGATTAAAAATATAAAATGACTGAAATACCCCTGAGATTGGACCGTTGATGTGGGCCCGGAGTCTTTGGTTCGATGACGCTGTTTGAGAGATAATGGACCGTTGGTGCGTCGCCGAGCAGGTAGCCGTTGGCTTGCCACCTGGCATATTCCATCCACTTGAAACGAGAAAATTTAAAGAGACCCAAAAAGCGACCAGGTCTGAGAATTCAGAGCGAAAAAAGACCCGATTGAGAACCGGGTTCGTTGTTAGGGTCGGGTTTTTAGGTTGGAGATTTGGTGTTTCGTTGCTGGTATTTGGATCAGAATGATCAGCCGTTGATTTCGAAAGAGATGTATCTCGAGACAAAATAATAAAAGCACTGATCTCGAGGAGAGCTTACGCAACGAAAAGAAGGGGTGGAGGGGCCGCTACGTTTTCGAGAAGCCATGGAACCTTCCGTCGCCGCTGGCGGCGGAGGAGACCACCCCTCGGCCGCCGGCGTGAAGCGGCGCCATCCCTCTTCCGTTCCCTTCCGACCTCCTCCGCCACTAACCAAGCCCGCTGAGACCTTCTTCCGCCTCCTCTGCCCTGTTTCGTCCTCGGCCGGCGTCATCGGTAAGGGCGGCGCGGTAGTCCGCCAGATTCGTGAGGAGACCTCTGCTCGCATCCGTGTGGATGACCCTGTTCCCGGCTCCGATGACTGCGTCGTCTTCATCGTCGCCGACGCATGCCCTAGGGCCGCTGTCGAACCTGACGGCTCTGAGGTGTGTAACGAGCCTTCGCCAGCGCAAATGGCTTTGATTAGGGTTTTCGAGAGGATTTTGAGGGTGGAGAAGCATTGGGAGGGAATCGGAGAGGATGAGGAGATTAAGGGCTCGGTTGTTTGCAGGCTTTTAGTGCCAAATGGGCAGGTTGGGTGTGTGATTGGGAAGGGTGGGAAGATCGTGGAGAAGATCAAGACGGAGAGCGGGGCTCAGATCAGGATTCTAGGACACGAGCAAGTGCCCGCTTGCGCTGCAACTGGGGATGAACTTATTCATGTGAGTGCTTGTACTTGATTTTTTTTCACTTAAAACTGATTTTTTTAACCTGACAAAACACAGCGTAAGTCATGCCATTTTCTACTCTGTATAGCATTTTGAGGTGCATTTTGTGATCATTTGGTGTTTGATGATAGTTCCGAGGGTGCTTATGCTCTCTGTATGGAGCGTAACTAGCTTGACTGTCATCTGAATTCATTGGTTGTTCTGGCTAGGTTTACAAGTAGATACAAAGCACATGCATAGTGTATTCAAATGATGTAGAGAAGACGGAAAATTATAGGTATAAGTGCACTTTTGGTTGGGTAAGCCACAAAATCTTTTTGGTCACTGAAATCTATTAGAAAAATGTTTTTTTTTCTTTAATAGGAATTAAATACCAAAACTACTTACTGCTTTTGTTGTTTCAGGCTATTTTTGCACCTTTCTTCTTATTGGTTCAAGGAGCAAAAGGAACTTGTTATGGCTTCAAGGACCAAATTGAATACAAAAAATGTAGTTCATAGACCCAGTGTGCACTTTTACCAAAATTGTATAAGTTTTTTTTTATCTTTATACACTTGACTATTGAGTATAGCAGGTAATTGTGATTTTCACTTCCTGTCACATGTTTTTGTCATGCTATCCCTTCGTGATGTAATAGCGTTTATAGAAGTTTCGTCAGGAAAAACAACCCTTGAGACATCCATCTTTCAGCTGGATATTATATCAGCATATATCAGCGGCAGAAATTAGTTAGGAGTTGTTAAATAGTGTGCAATCTTTTTGCATTGACATTTTCATGTTGGAGTTCAATGTTGTGCTGGATTGTATCAGTTACGATTACATTGAATGTTATTGTTTGTTTAGTATATTTTACATAATTACATATTCTTTGCAGAACTCTTTTCCTTGCTAGAATTAGCTACACTAACTTATAGTTGCCTGGCTACTCTGGCAGATAAGTGGAAGTTTCTCAGCTGTAAAGAAAGCACTATTAGCTGTTTCGAATTGTCTTCAAGACCACCCTAGAGTGGAAGCATCCAGCCCAGCTATCGGTAAGCCAAATCCGGCAAATTTTCGTGGAGGTGGGCTGCCTCCACCTGGAGATCCTTATGCTCCATCTCCAAGAGGCTATATTCCTAATATGCATGGTCCGGATTATCAGTACAGAGGTTATTCGCCCGGGATCGATAGCCCCATGTCTAGTCATCGGAAGGTTTTTGAAGAAGAAGTTGCTTTCAGAATGTTATGCCCAAATGAGAAAGTCGGGAGCATCATTGGGAAAGCAGGTGTCGTTGTCCGTGGATTGCAAAATGAAACTGGTTCATCCATTAAAGTTGCAGAACCTGTACCTGATTCAGATGAAAGAGTTATTGTAGTCTCTGCTCGTGAGGTATGTAGGGATCTTACCAAACCCCCCCCCCCCACACACACACAAATCTCTTTTCTCCTGTTCTTTATGTATTGATAGGTGTCTTTTTCTTAGATAAAAGAACTTAGCTATTTTTTGATGTTCAAATATTCTTCATTTTCTTATTCTGGTTGTAATTGCACAGAATTCAGAATTCAAGCATTCTCCTGCACAGGATGGTGTTCTTCGTATATTTTCAAGGCTTTCAGAAATGGATATGGGAAGTTCAACTCTTTCTGCAAGGCTTCTTGTGCATTCACAGCAGATAGGCTGCCTGCTGGGCAAAGGTGGAGCCATTATTTCTGAAATGAGAAGGGCAACAGGTGCAAATATTCGAATTTTTCTCAAGGAACATGTCCCCAAATGTGCTCAACTGAATGATGAAGTTGTTCAGGTACTTTTTACATATTCATTCAGTAGTTATGGGCGGTATTTTGGATCCACTAGTTGGTCATCAGGTAGTCTGCTGAAAACATGAATTGATGTAGCAGGAAGATGTTGGCATGCTTATTGGAACAGTCATGTTAACGACTTACACCATGTTGGCAGGTTATTGGTAACTACCAATCGGTCCAGGAAGCATTGCTTCAGATTACAGGTAGAATCCGGGAGACTATTTTCCCCTTGCCGCCTCATCCAAACATTGGCATGCCACCACCATACATGCCTGGTGCGCCTGACATGCCACCACCATACATGCCTGGCGCGCCTGACATGCCGCCACCATACATGCCTGGCGCACCTGACATGCCGCCACCATACATGCCTGGCCCACCTGACATGCCTCTCCCCCGGCCAAGGAACGATTCAATGTCTTCTGCACCTTACCCTCATATGGGGTTCCCTCATGGTCCTCCTGATCATTCAGTTGGTCTTTCCCATGGCATAGAAAGGCAACATGCTCATCCACATGGTATGGAACATTTTGGCAACATGGCACCAGATCGACCTCCCTTTCACTATGGCGTTGAAACTAGAGGACCTCACCCTGTTTTTGATCATCCAGCCTCCCCAAGAGCCTGGGCTTCCGTGGTAGGTTATGTACATCTTGTGCCTGCAAATGATTATATTGCTCAATGTTTTTATGTAGGTTATGCTGCAAGTTCACTGGGCCTATATATGCTGAACACATCGACCTTTGTTAACATAATGTATCTTAAGTTCCTAAGACATTCCCCGTTTGCTTTGCATTATTCCTTTTCTGTGAGTGTGACATAAATCTGAAGCAACATCTTTTTATTTTGCTAGCCTGTGAGCAATGTCACACCCAGGGGCGTTCCAGACAGTGGAACAGGCTTTGGATTCAGAAGTGGTCCGGCTGGAAGGTAATACAGTTTCTTTATGTCTACTTTCTCTGCTGCATGTCTTAGCTATCTAATGTAAATTGTATGATATTGATTTACAGTGGAAGTCAGACGGCTTTTGTGTCTAACACTACTGTAAAGGTTCCTAAGGACCTGCTACAATTTGTGTATGGAGAGAACGGTAGTAACCTGAATGACATTAGAGAGGTATGCTGCTTGTTTTCAAGCTGCTATTTCCTTTGCTTAAATTCCCAAAATTGGAAGGCAATCTGGAGTTCTTTTTTCTTGATCCAGTGGTAGCAACTAACAAGCAGATCACCTTTGCCATGAAATTAACCACTAATATCATAATGTGATTAATCGTTAGAAAATCTTTTCCCCTCAGATATCAAGTGCAAAGGTCGCGATTCATGACCCTGAACCTGGGGCGGCTGAAGGAGCAGTGATCATATCTGGGAACCCTGGTCAAATACGAGCTGCGCAAAGCCTCCTTCATGCTTTTATCCTATCTGGAAAAACTTCATCATAAATTATGTTACAAGCTGCATGATGCCCCAACATGAATACATATCGCCGAATCAACATTTTCGCCTTCCATCTTTTTTTAAGTCTTTCACAGTGGTGTTAGCTGTTCTGCAATTGTATCTCTGTATATACAGCACAAGATTAATTTTGCTAACCTAAATTTACCTACATTGGAGTGAACGGGTGGTAAATGATGCCCCAAATGTAAAATTCTTTTTTTGGTTTTTTTTGTTCATCTTAATGAGGATGTAGATGTTGAATTTATCAGCTCAAGAATTGTTTCTTATACTTTGTTTCACCAAACTCTTTCTATTCAGGTGAAATTACAACCAGGTGGTATTTATTACCTCGTAATTATTTTTAATTTTGTTATTGGAGATTTTTTTTTATTTATTCGAGTGGGAACTTTTTATTTTGGGTTATTGATTCTGTAATTATCTCAAGTTAAAAACCTGTTAAATTGTGATTGGGTTCGTTCCTGCCACCCTATCACTCGGATCTCATCCAACGGTTGCCATTAAATCTCGTCACATATGGCCCCACATCCTGTTTCTCTTCTCTCTCGCTCTTCTCTCTCTCTCTCGAGATTCGTATTCATCCAAGAGCTCGAGATCGAGAAATCCCTAGATTTTTCCGAACGATTTCCCGCTAGATCTCATCGGAAATTTCTTCGTTTGAGTGCGGATCGAGCTGAGAATCCTTTCTGGCATCGTCTTCCAAATCGATTGATCGGTGATTTTGTGAAATTTGCTCCTTTTTCTGGGTTTGTGATTTGGGAGGAAAGAGGGTTGAGGGGGAGAGATGAGTGAAAACCCCAGTGAAGCCGGCGAGCCAAGGCCAGGCTCGTTCGACGGCGGCGGGGGCGGTGGAAGCGCGGAGGAGGGGGAGGGAATGGAGGGAGTGATGATGCCCCAGGTTGGGAGCAACCAACTCACGCTCTCGTTCCAGGGCGAGGTCTATGTCTTCGATTCTGTCTCTCCCGATAAGGTTCCCTCTTTGTTTATTATTTTTCTCCTTCTTGTGTTTCTTTTCTTTTGAGACCTAAAGAAAGTTTGGAATCTTTGCCGCATTTTTGCCGTGTTTGTATCAAGGGAAAATTGAAACAAATTGAAGAATTCATCGCTAGCTTCATGTTCATGGGCAAAAGATTTGAATTTCGATTTGTTTTCTAATTATTTTCAATCTTAGTTTACTAGTAATGCATTTCTCGTCTCATTGTCATTTTTGAGGTTCTTCGTAATTACCTTCAAACAATTAGGCCGCATTGTGCCAAATTAGGGCTATTTTTTTCCTGTTGCTTCTTTTGCTGTGTGTTTTATGTTTGGAACTCATTAGTGTAGTGATGTTGCTTCATATTGCATTTACAAAGATGATTTCTTTTTCTTTTTCTTTTTTTTTTTTCCTGATTGGCACTTGCTATTGTTAAGGTTATTTGGTTGGTGATTGCATTGTTTAGGTTCAGGCCGTGCTCTTGTTACTTGGGGGCAAGGAGATAACTGGTGGATTGTCTCCTCCCGGCTCATCTTCCCATCAGAATAACAAGGTTTCATTGACTTTAACATGCTACTGATTGGTTCTAAGAGTTCTTTTCAAAGTTATTTAGCAGCTTGTCTATGAGGTCATTTATTTGTTTATTGTGCAGAGTTCGAATTTCCCTCATAGAGTGGCATCATTGATGAGATTCCGTGAGAAGAGAAAAGAACGAAATTTTGAGAAAAAGATACGTTATACTGTTCGGAAGGAGGTTGCTCTTAGGTAGGACTAGGAGTTCAATGTTAGGAACCTTTTTTTTTTATAGAAATTCATCTTTTGGTCGTTCTTCTATTTGACGTATTTGCCTTGCTATTTGAAGATCAAAATCAGAGATTTTACATGAAGAAATTTGAAGGTAGTGATTGGCATTGGTGGTCTAGAGATAGCAATTAATTTCCTTGCTCTCCATGCCTATTACTTCTATTCTCTGCAAATTCGGTTATCATTAAACATTCTGAAAGTAAATCAGAATTGCAAAGCTTGCAATATTCATCTATGCTTTTGATTGATTTCATTTCTATTTGTCACACAACATAAAATTGCATGTCATTTGTTGGTGTTAATGCACCATGTTTTTTATCCTGTTGTGAATAGAATGCAGCGGAATAAGGGGCAGTTCACCTCATCTAAGACAAAACATGAAGATGCTACAGTGAGCATCACAAATATGGATACTACCCAACACTGGGCTGATGTTGAAGGCCGACCACAATCGGCACCAATGTAAGCTTCAATATATATATATATATATATATATAGCACTCTTAGTTGAAGTCATGGTACACAGTATGCTTTCTGCCAATGCTCTGAGATAAAGAGTTTCATTGATTAGGATTTGTCTATGAACTTTAGCATTTAGCTTGAGCTCTTCTAATGTTAGAACTTTCTACTTTGTGCCGATCATGGATCCAAAGTTAATATTCTCTTCAATATTTTAGATGTCATCATTGTGGCATTAGTTCAAAATCAACACCGATGATGCGCCGTGGACCTAATGGGCCTAGGACTTTATGCAACGCATGTGGACTTATATGGGCAAATAAGGTATGTTTCCCTGCAAAATACAATAGCCTTATTCGATATAACATCAATTCTATCTAATTAATCTTCCTTTTTTCATCATCTAAAGTATGAATGTTTCTAAATTGTCTTTTAAAGTACCTTGCATTCGTTGATGAAATTTTGTGTTGTGTATAGGGAACAATGAGAGATCTTTCAAAGAATCCAATGACACCAATTCATAATGCACCATCTGAACAAAAGGAATTGGTAATTATGCTTTTGACTCGCATGTTCATCTTTTTGTCTTCATTTTTCTCAATTTTTTTCTTTTTTTTTTTATTTTAAATCCAGAACAATACAACCATAGAATCAGGAGCTGAGCATGCACCTCCATTGACTACAAATGGACATGTCTCAATATCATGATCAAAGAGACCAAGAGGATCAACCAGTTCTGTTGTTACATAAATACCAACATAATCAAGAGAAAAATAATCTTATATTTGGGATCTTTGAAGGAAGCTGTTTCATCTTAATAATGTTTGTCTTCCTTTTTTTTTTCCTTTGTTCATGGATTCCATGTTCAACCCATGCTTGTGCTTATGTGTTCAATCCCAATTCTCATCTTTTAGCTCTGTTTCATTCTAATTGAAAATTTCCGTGTTTTTTTTTTGTTTTTGTTTTTATTACATGGAAAACATTTTAAATAAAGAGAAAATAATGAAAAAAACCGAAGTGGTTGTATTTTTTTTTATTTTATGAAATAGGATATTTGAAAGTTCAAATTTATTGAAGATTGTATTTGTATCTGGATAAATTTAAATAACTAAACTAATTGTTCTGCAGTAAAAACTAATCCAATAGTTATGTTTGGTTTGTTATTTTGTTCTGAAGTTTTATCTATAGTTCTTGGTACAACTAATCAAACAAATCTAAAATAATTTTGTTCCGTCAATTTATTAATTTATTCAAAATAAAGACGGAAAAGTTATTACTACGACACTGTTGTATTATAAATAAATCTAAATTATCACATTTTAAAACAAATACTTTGAACAGATATTAAAATTCCTTGTTATTACCTTCAAATTTTTTATCTTAAAAAATAAAGTCAAACTGATATAATTAATTAAATAATAAAAAATGGTTATTTGAATTTAAATAAATTAGATGAACTAACACAAGTTACACAATTAAGATGCAAAAATTCCCTTGGCTTAAATAAGTTCTTTTCATTAAAAGTTTTTTTTTTTGGATAAATGTGAACAATAAAAAAGTATATATATATATATATATATATATATATATATATATATATATATATATATATTCTATTTTTTTTAATAATTCTTGTCCCGCTTAACCGGGTATATAGACTGTCATCACATTATTGTGATGATCCGAGAGAGTATGCGCCCGAATCCGATAACGATTTGGATCCGCTATGGCTCTTTGGCGGGACCCACAAACACAAGAGAAGACCCCACTTCCCTTGACGTGGGCCCCATCTCTGGTTAAAGTCACCGCCCTCGTCTTCCTTCCAAGAAGCGACCTCGCGAGACCCCGAAGCCACAGGGCGAGGTTTCATCTCTTCTTCGAAGCCGTGAAGAGATTGAATTCTAGGTTTAGGTTTTCTCAATCTCCATGGCGAGGGTCCGGGCTTCGTCATCGTCGTCTTCCAGCGGGTGGCGGTACCTCCGACCATCGTACTACTTGAAGCGACCGAAGCGCTTGGCTCTCGTGTTCATTTCGTTCGTATTGCTCTCCCTCGCCGTATGGGATCGTGTCTCTCTCGTCCGCGATCATGAGGTCTTCTCTTCTCTCTGATTTGCGGGAAAGATCTCCCTTTTGTGTGTGTGTGTGTGTGTGCGCTTTTAGATCTGATAGTGGAGACTCCAATCCGGCTGAAATATCTTGGAACTTCGATTTGATTTGTAAAAATGAATTTTTTTTCTTTTTGTTGTTGTTGTTTATGTTGATTAATCTAGCTTGGTGCATTAAATTTCCCAGTGGATTTGTTATGGAGAGCCTTAAAGACAGCTCCTTTTCTATTGGGTTTGTTGATTATCTTTTTCCTCGTCGGATTACCATCTAGTAATGATCTTTTGAAAGCTGTGGTTTTTGTGTGAATTTTTATTTGATTATTCCTTATCATTGTTGGATTTTACATTATTTATATCATATTATTAGATTTGTTTTCTTAGGTAGATCTGTTGATTAGCCTCTCGGCTACTGAGAAATTTGAAGGGTTTTGTTTCCCAAATAAAAATGTTAAATAATAATAATAACAATAAAGACAAACGACAATGGTCTCTCTTTCTGCTTGTCTTAATTTTTTGCGTTTTCAATGTATCGCATTTCCTTGAGCATGAGGAAAAAGTTGTTATTTCTGTCTGTTCTTTATGTATATATTTTAAAAATGGATGCTTCATGGTTTGAATCTGATTTGAATACACAGGTGGAGGTTACCAAATTGAGTGATGAATTGAATCAATTGAAAGATAAGGTACATAAATTCCGTTATTGGATGGTGTGTTCTATTCCAGTGGTTTTAGAATATTTTTATGTGATTTGGAGGTCTATTCTTGTAAGAAGTCTAATGTCATGTAAATGCAGTTGCGGAAACTGGAGCATCTGGGAATTGCAGATGAATTGATATCTGTCAGTGGGGAAAAGTCTGATAAAGATGCCATTGATCCTATTGATAAAGAAAGACGAGAGAAAGTGAAGGATGCTATGCTGCATGCCTGGAATTCTTACGAGAAATATGCTTGGGGACAAGATGAACTTCAGGTCTGCTATATTTATCAAGTAGAGACTTGAGATTGGTGGATACACTCTGTTTTCTTTTCCTTTGTTTATTTTTAGTCTGAACATTATGTATCAGGCCTATGAGTTTTTATTTCTTTTGGGCAGCCTCAATCGAAGAGTGGTGTAAATAGCTTTGGTGGTCTTGGAGCGACTCTTGTTGACTCTCTGGATACATTATACATAATGGGCCTACATGACCAATTTCAGAAGGCTAAAGAGTAAGTTGTAGCTTGAGTAAATATGCCTATGGTGTTTACATGATGTTTAAGAGGGAAATTTCGCATGATTGGATGAAAAATTTGAAGCCAATTATTGTCATTCAATGTGTTCTTTGCAAGTTCTAAACTATGATCTATATTTGATTACAGGTGGGTTGCAAACTCATTAGATTTCAATAAGGATTATGAAGCCAGTGTTTTTGAGACAACCATAAGGTTGCGTTATAAGGTTTAGTTTATGAGTCTTTGTCTTCTTTACGTAGGGAATAACTTTATGTGTAGTTTGGGCTCTGTGTTCCTATGCTTAATGCTTCTTCCATTTTCTTTATCGGTAATGTAATTTTTCAGAGTTGTTGGTGGACTTCTTAGTGCTTATGATTTATCTGGCGATGGAGTATTCCTAGAAAAGGCTAAAGACATTGCAGATAGGTTACTGCCTGCATGGAATACACCTTCAGGAATTCCTTTCAACAGAATTAATTTGGCTCATGGAAATCCTCATAATTTTGGATGGACAGGGGTACTCCATGAACACCCTTTCTTTGTGTTTCTTATTCTTTTGAATATGCAAAGTTGTATTTTTGTTGGTAAAGTTATTTCTGTGCCCAATTATTGTGCAGTTAGAGTTAATGTTTGTCTTATCATGCCTTCTAACATCTCAGTTATATTGTGACTTAAAGTCACACATTGTTTGGCACTTGAATCTGAGTTTCTCTGTATTTCAACATTGCCTGCATTCTTTCTTCCTAGTTTATATAGAGGAAGCTGCATTGTTGTTGCACTGCAGCACATGTAGTTTTCTGAAAGAATTTCATAGTAAAGCCTTTATAAATGGTTATTCTCATTGATACTACACCCCTCCCTATTTTACTGGCTAACTCATAATGCGGAAACTGCACCAAATTACCATGAAGGTTTCTGTCCTTGCTTTCTGTAGTACGATCAAGTTGCTTGCTATTATAATACATGTACTTACAATCAGTTTTCCATAAATGATTGCTTGAGAACCTGATCACATTTATATTATGGTGGTAATTTACATGCATTGCACAAGGAATTTATGTAGCATAAAAATTGTCAGTAAAATGTACTTGTCATTCCTGTTGATTGGCATGACTAGATATGTTCTACATATTTTCTTCAACTGACAATCCACTTTATTTATTTATTTATTTGGTATCTTCTGGTTTAGCTTTTCCCAGCTGCAATTTTCTTTGGTATTCCTTTAGTTTTCTAAAAGTAGCCGTAGTGGTGGTATTATACTTTCCATTGCATGCCTAGTTGGTGTCTTCATAAAGAATCTTTTTTATTTTTTTGGCAGGGTTCCAGCATCCTAGCGGATTCCGGCACTGAGCAGCTTGAGTTTATAGCTTTATCTCAGCGAACTGGGGATCCAAAATACCAACAGAAGGTAATTGTCTTCTGTTTGTAGAACTTCTGAGAGTTGCTTCTACTGTTTGCATCATTTAAGATCAAATTGGTTGTAATTCTCACTGTCAGGTTATGGTTTTAGTTTCAAGGCCATGTTGTTATTACTTATTAGCTTGTAGAAGGCATTTCATGAAAGAAAGGGGGCTTGAGAATAGAGGGAATAAAGAAGGAATTGGAAACACATGCTTGATAACCATAAATGATGCAGAACAGAGACTGCTATTATTAATTTCGATAAGTTTTTTAAAAATAAAGATCATATGTTTAGGTGTTAGAGTTAGTTTGGTAGTTTCAATTTTTGGCTTATACGAGTGTGCCAAATCATGTGGATTTGTCTTGAATTTTATTATATATGGAGTTTATAGATGAGTTTAGAGGTCTAGATAAGTTTTATTTTAACTAAGTCTTTCGATACGTTCTCAAATGCATATAAAAAGAGATATGAGTCTTCTTAGGAATTAGTCAATGAATTACTATATTAAGGTGTGATTATTTTTTCTCTTAAATGTGATTGATTGCCTAAAAATCCTAGGTGTGATTACTTATAGCATAGTTTGCGTCACAAACTCAATGAGTTAAACACCTTCACCTATTACTAGAGTCACAGTCAAACAAACAAATTACTGAAACTAAATTTAGATTTTATATTATTCAATCCTCAGCTTGCCTCTTGACTAGAGGAATAATACAACTATATGAAAAGAATGATCTCCTTTCTATTCTAAACTCCTATAAATATGGAATCACAAAAGGAATGATCTTGCTGACTTGTCCTAGACTCCAACGAATTAAGTTCCATGTGCTGCATCACCTGAGGCTGCTATGACTGTGAATAGATTCTGATTACACACGCTCATTCATCCTAATCACCAAGCGTTGTCATGCTAAAAATTTGAGTTACCTAGAGTTTTTAATCTATTTCTTCTAATGAGATGTCTGTTTTACCATTTAGGTGGAAAATGTAATTGCACAGCTCCAAAAGACATATCCTAATGATGGGTTGCTTCCAATCTACATAAATCCTCATTCAGGCACACCATCACATTCCACGATAACATTTGGTGCCATGGGAGACAGGTAACTCCGTTGTGTAGCATAAAGTGCTGTTTCACATGCATGTTGTGCAGGAACTCATTCACTATTATATTTCAATTGGTTCTTCTTAAGTTACTCTTGATTTTAACTGGCATTATATTGCAGTTTCTACGAGTATTTGCTCAAAGCCTGGATACAAGGGAATAAAACTGAAAGTGTCAAGCATTACAGGTTTGTGTTTAAGTCTCCCTTTTTCTATGATTTATGATTCTTATTTGGGTACATGTAATATATATCACTTCAATTTCATCACAGTTCTTATCAAACTCATAATCTTTGGTGTGTAAAGCAGCACTATCTTTTAAACTCTTTAGCTTCTCTATTATTTTTTCGACAACGCTCAACAATTGTTAATATTTGATCATATGTTAAAACAGAGAAATGTGGGAGAAGTCAATGGAAGGCCTGTTGAGCCTTGTCCAGAAAACTACACCATCATCATTCACGTATTTATGTGAGAAAAATGGTGATTCATTATCCCATAAGGTAGTCTCTTGTTGTAATCTCGTACTTTGTTCGAGGTGATTCTGTTGAATTGGTTATGTTGTCAGACACTAATTTGCTATTGGTTTGAAAATGTGCAGATGGATGAACTTGCATGCTTTGTCCCTGGCATGCTGGCTTTAGGATCTTTTGGTTACGGTCCTGAGAAAGCAGAGAAGTTTTTAGAACTTTCAAAAGAGGTGAACTTCTCTAGCTGATGTAATTAACAGTTCTGGTTAAGCTATCACTTGACTTTGATAGGCACAGTAATTAAGCGGACATATGACCCTGCAAATTGATACTCATACTGGCAGTTAAAGAATTACCGGCATGAAATTCTAGTCTGCATAAAACAGCAATGCATGTGAATTAGTCGCAATTACAACATATTGAGTTCATTGTCACTTATCATCTATCTGCTTATTGAGCAACCATTGTGTTAACAGGTCCCTTTACCAAGCTCAAACCGCGTGTCCCTTGATAGTGATACTTGTGTACTATTTCAGTTTACCATTCTGAGTACTTGTGCCACATGTCGGCCACATTACTCTGTACAAGCGCACATTGTTAGACCATTTATCATCTGTTGTCAGTAGTCATAACATATGCTTTATTAGTTATCTAATAACAACCCATCAGCAGTCCTCTTATTGATGCTTTAGTCGGAAAGTGAACCAACGACTGATGAATAATTCTGTGCAGTATTAGCGAGCACTTAATGTCCTTCTTTGCACTTGCAGCTGGCATGGACCTGTTACAACTTTTACCAATCCACTCCAACAAAATTAGCAGGAGAGAACTATTATTTCAGCGCTGGACAGGTTGAACATGGTTCCTTCTAAAACTAAAGTTCATATGTTGCAATGCTCTTACATATGCTGCCGATCTTAAATTGTAAATGCAGGACATGAATGTTGGCACATCATGGAATATACTGAGACCAGAGACAGTCGAGTCACTCATGTATCTTTGGCGTTTCACTGGCAACAAGACATACCAAGAGTGGGGTTGGAACATATTCCAAGCATTCGAAAAGAACTCCCGCATCGATTCCGGTTATGTTGGACTAAGAGATGTATGTCCACATTCGTCGCACTGATTTTCATACCTTGCAGTTCTCTCATGTTCATCCTTGTTATTGTCATTTTTATTTTATGTTTTTAGGTAAATAGTGGTGTGAAAGACGACATGATGCAAAGCTTTTTCCTCGCCGAGACACTCAAGTATCTGTATCTCTTATTCTCACCACCGTCCTACATCTCCTTCGACGAGTGGGTTTTCAACACTGAAGCTCATCCTTTAAGGATTGTTCCTCGAAACAATCAAACCAATGGAACAAAAGGATCGAACGGGAAGGCTGTACCGAGGCCCCCAGTTAGGTTTTCCGGCAGGAAGGCTGGAAAATGGGTACATGTGTAGTTCTTCAACACGGGAAAGATTTTCATAGGCAAACCATAATCTAACTCCTGAGGGATTTCTATCATCTTAGTTCATGTTTTTCTTTTTATTATTACTTCATGGGCTCACAAATGACATTAGGGTTTTGTTGTAGCCCTATTTCTGTATGAATTATTCACCATGCAGATTGCTGACATTCTCTGCAACATTTTGATGTTATTATCCAGAGAATTTGCAGTCCTGAGTTAATGAATTGAAATAATCTTGATATTATCTGAATAATTCAAATGTAGGATTATTATTTTCTATCGTCTCCATTATCAACAGGTATTGAAGGCATTGAATTTATCCTTCATTTCTTTTTAATTTGTTATTAAAAAGGGTTTATTTTAGAGTGTTTATTTTTGGGAAAAAAAACCGCCGCTTAATAATTTTTACTTTGGTAACTTTCTGTAAATACTAAATTTACACACACACACACACACACGAAAAATGGTTGTTGACACTAAATTTTTTAAATTATTTGATAAAGAAGATTTTTTTTTTTTTTTTAAATTAACACCCTTGTTTAGTAGATACATGAATATTTTAAAAAAAAATTTAAATATTAACACCCTTGTTTAGATACATGAATATAATGATTATATGTATCTAATTGGACTATACCCTTGTTTAGATACATGAATATAATGATTATATGTATCTAATTGGACTATATCAGGCATTAAAAAAAAAAGAGTGGAGGGTATCTATGTAATTTTAGGTATTTGTTGGTGATATAAAGCAAGTAGGGACTGAAACGTAATAAAGAACTTTTGAAGGTCTTATATGAAAGATACCCTGCCTAATATGAAAAGGAGGCTCAAATAGAGAGAGAGACACGGAGAGGCCTCGTGAGAGAGCATTGTTCTTGAGAGGTGGCCGCAAAGACGTCGCCCGGTGAGAAAGCACCTCTTCTTCGTTTAATTCTGTTTACTATGTTGTTTTCTCGCGTTTGATGATGTGATTTATGGCTCATTTGTGTGTTTATGTACAGATATGTGTGTTTTCTCTTGTGTTTTCATTATCTCCTTTGTCTGTGATCTTCTGCTGTTTTTGATGTTTGAATCGTGGTTTTTTGGTTTGATTTTGTTCCAAATTGAGTTGTTGCTTAGTGGGTTTCTGAATTTTAGGTGATTTGCTTTAGTGGTTGCTTTTTGGTGAGATTTCAACACTGTTTTGTTTGGACATTTGTACCTTGCTTTTCAATCTCTTGTGGTTAGGGTTCGATAAAATTGTGTCGGTGATGCTGTCTGTGATGGAAATCATTACCCTTGGTGCTTAGATCTCTGCAAATGAATTTTGATTTGGCATGTGAAGCAGTTATTCTGTATGGCTCTTGTTCTTGCTGAGAAATGTATTGTGCTAACTGAAAACAGTGCGTATAAATTAAATATTGGAATCAGCTGGATAGGACTGATGAGTCTCTTTGATTGCTTGTGAAAGGACCACATTGAGAAGATTTGAGTGGATTCATGGTTATATTTGATATTGATAGCATGTATTTCTTGAAAGATTTTTTTCGTTCTGGAAAGCATGTGTTAATTTGTTTCATGTTTGGAATAAGTATCTTAACTTGAGTTGTTGACTAGCAGCTGGTTTTTGTCTGATCGAAAACCCTACAATGGCCATCATTCTCAAAGTCTGATATGTCTTCTACGAATCGACGTTCTATTTTATTTCTGTTGTTGCATTCCATAATTGGCATGCCTGGTCCCAGTATTGTGCATTTCTCTGAGTTCTCTAGACTTTTCCTTTATTTCTCGAGATATGCTTTAATAATTGTTCTTTGGAAGTATTCGATCCTGGGCTCTTTTGTCGTTTAATGATTTCCTTCCGTTGCAGCTTTGTTAGTATTATCTTTTAATCAAGATTATTGTGAATTTAATATTGTATACTTTGGAATCAGCATGAATTTGCAGTTCCTAAAACTGTTCACTTTTCACACTCCATCAGTGCATAGCATAGCAACCAGAGAAGAGGCAAGAAGTATGTCTTGAAGAAGATGACATCTGCATTGCAGTAATTTACAGGTACTCTTGGAAAGTTAAAGGTTTTCTTTTACATTTAATTTATTGTTAGCTAGCATGCAGATGTCCTTGTTGTTCTATTTGCTAATTCCTTTTCATATTATTACCTGTTGCAACTGACTTATTTTTAATGACAGGAAGGTGCTGCTCAAATATCTACTGAAACAGTTCAAGTTAGCATCCATTGCCCAGCTTTTCACTTGTATATGTTCTGTTAAAAAGTTTTATGAGTGGTAATAACTCAAACATCATGAGTGGCACTCCCAAGAGGGTGCATGATGATGGAACCCATTCTACGCCTGTAAAACGAACACTTGATGAAGCTAACATATCTTCTGGCTTTCCTGGGAAATTGATTCAGCCAGGCAATAATGATTTTCACCCACCCCTTGAGCCTGGCCAGGATGGGCGAATGGCAAAAGTTCAACGCATTGAATTACGTGATATTGATAAGAGATTATCCCTTATTCATCGAATGCCGCCGTCATCTAGCATGTCTGTGGAGCATCCTATTATTTCAGAAAGCAAGCCAGAATCCAGAATTTCCAAGGATGTCAGAGATGTGAAAGCTGATTACAGAGAGACAAAGGCAGAAGTTAGGGAGACATATGCTGACACAAGGAAGGATTCTCAAGGCAGTAAGGTTGAGAATGATGTAAAACCAGACATCAAAGGGGAAGAAAGAGAACCGAGATCTGATAGGGGGGTCTCTTATCATCAGCAAAGGTGATTTCAAATCTGAAAAAGAAGGCTACCCCACTTCACATTCCTTCATAAGTTGGAAAGACGGAAAAGAAGGCCACAGGAGCAAAAGATATTATGACTTACAAGGCAGTGGTTTTGATTCTTGGCGAGTTTCACGTCATGGGGTGCAAAGTGCAGAAGAAGGTGGGAAGAATTTTTCAATGCCTGAAGATAAAGGTTCTTCAGAAGGGCGTGAGGCGGTTGGTGAAAACAAAATTGATTTGAAAGCAGAAGATAAATCAAGAGACAGGGATAGGAAAAGGAAGGATGAGAAGCATAGAGATTTTGGAGAAAGAGACAAGGATAGAAATGAACGCAGGAACAGCAGTTTGCTAGGTAGTGCCAGTACTGAAAGGAAGGATCTCTTGAGAGTGGAGAGAGAAATAGAGAAGGACCGGAAAGATGCTCAGGGTGAAAAGGAGTGGAACAAGGAGTTAGATTCCAATAAGTTGGACTCATCCACTGTAAATGATAAGAAGAATGTCTGTAATGATACGGATCTGCTCGATGGATCTGTTAGGATCACTGAGGATACCATAGTAATAGAGCCAAAAATGACACAAGATGAAAGTCGGAATGCATATGATGGAGACTTGAAGGACAAAAAAAGAGAACAAGACATTGGTGCAGGAGACAGATCTGAACCTCGTGGAAAGTTTTATGAAAAGGAATCTGATAATGCTTCTTTGGAAGGAGATGTAGCTGCAGAAAAGGATAAAGAACCTTTTGCCTCTGGTGTTCAACAGCGTAGGAGAATGCTAAGATCCAGAGGCACTTCTCAGACACCTCATCGAGAGCCTCGCTTTCGTTCAAGAATGCGTGATACTGAGGGGTAAGTTATATTGTCTTTTTTGTTTGGCATGAAATTTTATGTGGGTATCCTGGTTATGAATCAGATGCATTTAACTGTACATTTTTTTCATTCTAATATTATAAGGGTTTTCTTTTTTATTTGATCACCTACATATTGTATTCTTTGGAAAAAGGTAACTATTGGGAATGCATAAGACAGATTTATGATGTATCGGTATATGACTGGTGTAAATTGCATGGTAAATGCCCTGAAATTTATGCACAGATTTGCTTTTATTGCCTGTATAGAAATGTTAGGACTTTTATGGCCTGCATTTATACATCTAGCTAGGATTTCTTTTCTGCATTAATATGCATGTTTTCTTTTTCACTAAACATCTTCTGATGGGTTATTGTTTTTTCTTATTTGCAGATCTCAAGGTCAGCCGAAATGCTTATATTTTTATGTTTAAGTGACTCATGCCTCAATTTCTTAATTTCAAGTTGGAAAGAAAAATTTCTATTGCTTCAATTATATCTTCCTGCCAATATATTAGCTTTGAGCTATTTTTATAGCCATCTTAGTAACTGTGCTTGGGTCCTTGTCGTATTATCACTCTGCCAATTGTGTCTTCTCAAGGTGATCCTTAATGTCCCAGACTCCCAATTGGCAGTGACATCCAATCCAAATTATCCTTTATGCATACTTCCTGGGAAGCTGTTGTAATGTTCTAAGCTTGCACATATGATGCATGCTTCTTTCATGCTGCTTCCCCCGTTCATGCCCCCCACCACAACACCGCCCACACCCCCCTCCTCTCTCCCCAAAATAACCGCCCACCTTTTTCTTTTTTCAGGCTAGTGCGTTCTGTTTGAAATGCCATGTTACTGATAACTTAAAGCTGAAAGGAGAACCAAAGCAATATGAGCGAACTTGTAAGCATAGGGGCTTGTGTCATCATTTTGTATAACTAGATCACTAAAAATTTTCTTTCCTGTTGTTATTTCTATCTTTTCCCTCAATAGTATGTGTCTTTTAATAGGAAGTTTGTTGTCAGTGCCATTGGAGTTGTTTCAGTTTTTATCGTGTTAGCATTCCTTCTTCTAACATTAACAGTCCCCTTGAATTGATGCCCTTAATTTCAAGTCATGCTGCACACTCTCTGTGACACTAAATCTTTTAGGAGGTCTGTAAGTTCCAGTTTCTTTCTGATAAGAAAAACTCACATGCTGCTTTTCATGTATGCATCACCTTTATTTGTAATTCGAGAATTAATCTTGTATTATTTAAGCACTCCAAATCGCCGTCTTTTATCACACAAAGACAAGGTACTCAAAGGTCAACCGCTTGCTGAAGTCTTTGATCCTCATGAGTTTCTGGTTTTGTCATTGAGTGGGTATGATTTATTAATTATTGCTATAATTAGTACTGTTTTCTTTCATGAATTACTTCTGTTGCTGGCAGTCTGGTTTGAGTTGTGCAATTCTCTATTAAGAAATCCTTGGAAGAAGAAGAAGACAATTTAAGAACAATTTATACCATTTTGAACCTTTCCCACTATGTGACTTAAATGTTACTGTTGCTTTTCAAGAAGAATCTGTGGGCAGTATATATTTACCTTTACACATTACGTACACATCTTAAACAGGTTATTGTAGTGCAGGTAAATCTGAAGCATGTTCTATTGTTTACAAAGCTGGTGAGTGCATGCAAGAGCTTTTTAAATCCTGGAAAGAATTTGAGGAGTCGCAAGAGCATAAAAATGATGAAAACCTCCAAAACTGTCCAACATTGGAAATTCGGATTCCTGCAGAAAATGTGACTTCTTCAAATCATCAAGTAAGTGATAATCAGGCAAGAAAATACATCTTTACTGTTTTTGAATCGTATATTGTTCATGTTTTCTTGTCTAACAGAAAGGTGCTTCTTTTGGTTTTCTACTTTCCTTGTGTATTACCTCATTCATATTCTTGAAAATGGCAAAGGCTTGTTGATGAACCTCAAAAGCAGGCTAGAAATGTTATTTTCTTATGCCATCCATGATCTCATTAACTTTTATTGTGATCATACCTTGCTCTTGTCTCACATACTTGTGAGTACGCATCAGATTCCTGATTTGATGTTTAAACTTTTGGAATTGGGGATTTTGTCTCTGTAATTTGCCTTTCTGCTCTGTTCTCTGCTCTTTTTCATCCTCCACAGATTGACTGAAGCAGCCTATCATAGACAGAGATCTCAGAGTTAAAGATATAAGCATTATTGAATTATTAGCCTGATGAGTTTTTGCCTTTTGGTAGCACCTTTTGGAATTTGTCTTTATTGCATTATCTAATTATTGGCCTTTTAGAATAAATATAATATGGAAACATGTTATGGTGACCAAGGGCCATACGGTGCAGGTAAGAGGTGGCCAGCTATGGGGAACTGATATATACACAAATGATTCAGATCTCGTTGCTGGTATGCCAGTTGATTTTTTTTTTTCAATTGTCATTTATCCAAACATATAAAAAAAATTTTGAATCTTTTTTGGCAGTTCTCATGCATACTGGTTATTGTCGCCCAACATCAGTACCTCCTCCATCCCCCATTCTTGAATTACGTGCAACTGTTCGAGTTCTCCCCCCGCAAGATTGTAAGTTTGCATTTTAAAGGGAACAAATGTTATCAATTCCATAGTATTGTTGTCCAATGCTGCAAGCCTTTGGAAGAGAAAAAAGATTTCTGGCATTATTAGATCTATTATATGGTACATACTTGTTTGAAGGAAATTCAGGTATATTATTAAGTGCTTGTTTTGGAATTGTAGCAGTCCTCAAACCACAAATGATTTTACCTTATAAAAGCTCTTATGTGAAGAATGGTCTTGCTGCTGCTGGTAAGATCTAGAATTCCAGGAAGGGCGTTTCCATTTCCACTTATGCCTTCCTGTATGATATTTACAGCAAGATATGGTGCTTCTTTCCTCTGGATTCTTTTGGACGCCTGTTTCTGCTAGACTGATTGAGCATCAATTGCTTTCTTTGAGTTATAGTACTAAACTCTGATATCAACCAGAATCATGCATGTTGACTGTCTTTGGATTAAACAATAGTCTTGAGTGTTCTGCTGTTGCATTTTTTTTTAGATGAATATTCTTCTCTTTTTTTCTTTTGTTCTCTTTTTTTTCGGTTTTGTTGTTGTTGTTTTTTGTAGCCGGTGAATAGTTAACTGTATTTTCACTTAGAGAGTATAGCTTGTTTTAAAAAGTTGCCTTTTGTTTGATATAGGCTACACTTCAACGCTGAGGAACAATGTCCGCTCTCGTGGTTGGGGTGCTGGAATTGGTTGTAGTTTTCGTGTTGAGCGGTGCTGCATAGTTAAGGTAGTGTAATACCTGGTGGTTTGGTGCATAATTTTGATGCCGTTGTACTGTAATGAAGATCTTAAAATAGTTTGCATTTTCTTCGTCTGTGTTCTTATGCTTGGAATGTGAGAGAGTGTGCAGATTTTTTTTCTTCTGTATTACATCTCATTCTGTTGTTGACTTTGCTGTTCACCTTTCTGTCATGTGGTAGAAGTGTGGTGGAACAATTGACTTAGAGGCTCATCTTACACATACATCTGCAATGGAGCCTACTCTTGCTCCTGTGTCTGTTGAACGGACAATGACAACCAGGGCTGCAGCTTCGGTAACCAAATGGCCTTCTTTTAAATTTTCTGTTGTTTAACTTTACAAGTCGAGTGTAGAATCTAGAGACCTCCAACTGCAATATTTAAATTAACCTGAGTAATTCTGCGCACATCTTGATGGAAAAATTCATTGACCATAATAGACGTGCCTTAAGTGAACAACGGAGATGATAATAATGGGGTTTTTAGAGCAATACTTTTCTGATATTCTACATTTATGTACAAATCCTTTTTCTTTCACTGTTATTGGTACTCAAAATTTATGTTGGTAATGGAAGTCAATGTTTGTGGCTGTGCCCTATTTCTTTTTTGTTGTTGGTAATCATTTTGCTTTTTGTTTGTTCTAATTTGGAAAAGGCTGTGGATTATGTATACAGAATGCATTGCGGCAACAGCGGTTTGTCCGTGAAGTGACAGTTCAGTACAACCTCTGCAATGAACCCTGGTATTATTCTTCATTTTCAACTTAGAACATTCTTCTGTAATATGTTGCACTCCACTAGTGTGATAATGTTCTCTTATCCAAGAAGAGCCAATTTATGTCTTATATTGAGTTCATGCATGATAAGTTCCGCTTGTGAAAACTTGTGTTTTGCTCAAGGAAGTTGATGTTCATTATTTATTCTTGTTTTGTGGATCCTGCCATCTCTTCTTCACATTCCAGATATTTTTTTTAACATTTTCCTTTTCTATTCATTATTTATTTATTTATTTTATTTAGTTACGGTTCTAACTGCACCTATCTAGTTCTAATTTTTATGCTGGTTGGATATTTTCTTTCCACTGGAATTGAGTTTTTACCTACGCCATCTTGTTCTAGTTTTATCTGGTCGCTAAGTGCTGTGTTTCTTTTCATCCTTCTTATCACAATATTTTGACTCAGTTTCTTTTCATTGCACAGGCTGAAATATAGTATTAGTGCAGTGGCTGACAAGGGACTAAAGAAGCCATTCCATACATCAGCTCGACTTAAAAAGGGTGAAGTTTTGTATCTTGAAACACATTTTAAAAGGTACGATTTTGGTGATCATTGTTTTTTAAGGGGGGTTTTACTTTAGAATACTGAAAATATCTTTTTCTTTTTCCTTCTAAACATATATGTTTATATATAAACTAGATGAAATTCTTGGACTTACTGCATTCTATTTAATGACTAGTGAACATTTGGTGATAGAGACCAATTTAATACTAGTCATAATCCAATTTTTTAGTTATGTAACCACTGTCTGGTATTAAAGAGCAGATGTCTGGCTTGCAATGCAATCAACTCCTGTTGCTGCATCGTCAGTAATGTAGAAAACTTCATTGTAAATGTATTAACATCTTTTGTTTCAGATATGAGCTTTGTTTCAATGGAGAGAATGCTATCTGCAATGGGACCACCCCAGTTTCCACCCAGCCACCAGTTGCAGAGCAGGAAAAACATCAAATTGTCCAGACTGGTGACAAAAATCAGGACCGGGACATTGTTACAGATGTGTTTCGGTGGTCACACTGTAAGATGCCTCTTCCTCAGAATCTAATGCGTTCTGTTGGAATCCCATTACCCGTCGAACATGTAGAGGTATTATACCAGCTCTTTTCTCATGTAAATCCAACAGTTCCTATTATCTTAAATGATCAGATTAGTTGTGTGATCATTTACTGTTTTCCCCGTTTGTGATTACATGTGAACCAGCAAATCATGTGCAATTATGGTTTGCAATTGTGCAAGATGATAATTTAGGAGTTCAGAAAGTACTAGTGAATGATCGACTACCGGCGGGAACATCTTTCAATTTGTGTATTTATTATTTCATTTTGTCATCTGGGTATTTTCATTACGCAGGTGCTCGAGGATAATCTGAGCTGGGAGGATGTGCAGTGGTCGCAAACCGGCGTTTTTGTTGCTGGGAAGGAGTACATTCTCGCTCGCGCTCATTTTCTTTCCGGCACCAATTAGTCACCTGATATGTTCTTTTCAATGTAAAGTATTATATATCATCCTTCCATCTATAATTTGTATGCCATCTTGTGCTGCTTCATCTCTTCATTCTAAATTAAAAACCAAAAAAAAAAAAAAATTCTGCATTTTAGTTGAGTTGTTACTGTCCCATTTCATTCTCATCATTGCTCCTCCTTTTTTTCGTATTTATCAACTATACTATATATATATTATGTTGTATATATATATATATTGATTGATATATTGATGTAGCTGGTCCTTCATTTGATTAGTATACCAAGACTTCAAAATAACTGCATTGAATACTAGTGAGCATCTGCAGCCCATGTGTTTATTGATCTTTAGACAGACCAAGTCACACTTTACCATGCGTTTAATCAATACAAATCTGATTCTCTCTCTGTCTTTCTCTGTGCATATAATATATAAATGAGTCGTGTTTGAATAATTCACATTGTTCTTCAGTCAATGCTGTATGGTTCCTGTTGGATTACACTACGACACCATTATTATTATTATTATTATTATTTTTGGTTATGTTGCTTTCGTGGATATTCTCAAACAAATACTTAGCATTTGTTTTAATAAAAGTGCACAAACTTTTTAATTATGACAGACTCCCTTAGGAGTTGAACTAAAGCGAAGAAATAAGAGAAGTGATTTTTTTTAATTAGTTGGAAATTAATATTATTTTTAATAATTCTAATATTCATTTTACAATAAACAAAATAAATTATAAAGTGACAGAAGAAGTGAGGAGAAATAAATTTATATAAATTTTCATTTCCTCCGTTTGAGTTAAAAACATTAAAATAAATTTAGTTCACCTCAAAATAAATAAACATATAAAGTGAGGAAAATAGTCCGAAATAAAAAAAAAAAAAATATGAAGGCATTAGAAGTTATATATCACTCCCAATAATTCCAGTGTTAATTTAAAAATAAAAATAAAAAACGTCTGAAGTAAAACAATGTGCGTTTATATAAAACAAAAAAATACTAAAATTAATTTAGTTCAAAATAAAAAAAAAAATACACTAAACCAAAATTATATATATATATATAAATTTTTATTTAAAAATAAATAAAACATCTAAAATGAGTGAGAACGTGCTTAAGCCGGGTGGCACGTGATCTTGTGGGTAATATCACGTGGCATAGCCCTGAGCTAGCGTTATGGTCCCATTTAAGTCCAAGAGAGTCCGATCTCCCCCCCTGCGCGAGAGTCGTTCGTACAGTCACGAGAGGGATGATATCCGACATGCAGTTTTTAGATAAATAATAAAACTTTTCCACCACGTGTGGTCCCACTACTACTACCACATATATGTGGGCCCCCACCCCCCGCCTCCCATATCCATCCGTCCATTCATGCTCGATCTCACGGCTGGGATCTCTCCCTGTTCTCAGTGGGCCCCCACACGATATAAAAACAAAAAAAAACAAAAAAACGACATTTTGTGTACCTACTCTACTACCAACCCGCAGTCTCCATCACGTGACCGGCGACATGACTTTGTGTGTATCTTTGTCACTCCCTCCCCTTTCCGACCACCTCCTCTCCGACCGCCGGCCGGTGAACATAAGCACCTCCTCCTTAGCGGATCCTTCTTCGCTTATTATGTATAGCGGATCCAAGTTCTATTATTCCAAAAACCAAAAAAATATAAATTAAATGATACCAAAGTAAACATTTAATTCAACTCCTTTTTTTTTGTTTTTTTTTTTAAGAATTTATGTATAATTTCAAATTTTCAAAAATTCAATGGGAGAATCTACTCCATCCATCCCATTGTGAGTGTTAGATTTAGAAATTTTTCATGTCAAAAATTATTTTCTCACATAACTAATTTGAATGTGAATTTTTCAAACTTAATTTTATTTACATCATTCTCCATTATTACAGTATTAAATATAGTGGAAAAAAAATTGAACAAAATAAAAAATTAAATATTTATAAAATTTAACAATTTTGTTTTAATCTTTCATAGAAGGGTTAAAACGGACATTTAACATATTAATTGTAATTTTTAATTGAAGTTAATAACTCCAATTTTTATTAACAAGAAGAGTGAGTGGGAAATTAAGTGGATTATTGTAATCTTTAGAAAAGAGTATAATAATTGAATACCAGATGGAATTTTTATTTTTAATTTTGGAGCTTGATTGTCATTTCATTTATTTAGTACATGTTTATGTCAGTCAATTTCACATTATATAAACCTGCACTGCTATTTATTTCTATGTTCAAGACTTTTAATGTATATTAATTTCTTGTTCAACCAAAAAAAAAAAAAAAAAACCCAAACATTAATGCCTGCCTTTATAGATTGTTTTCTTCATATTCTCTCCCACCAAATTGTTCATATGTCCATTTATTTGCAAATTTTCTTTTTTTTTTTTATTTTGGTAAAATCCTAAGGGAGCTTTGATTTATTAGGGAAAAATGTGATTATAGTGAAAAATTAGCAAGATTGCAGTCAGACTTTTTGGATTTATTCGCAGTCAAGTCTTTCATAAAGTCTGAGCGATCGATGGAATATCATTTCTAATTATTTCAGTGTTCATTTTGAGAAAAAAAAAAAAAAAAAAAATCCGTTCACTCAACTCCATTGCTTTTCTATCTACCCTTAAATTTTGATATTAATTTAAGTAAATATAAAATTTGGACCATTTTTTTTTTTTTGATTTCTCATCAGAATCATTAATTAATTAAAAATAAAATAAAACAACTCAAAAATAAAATAAAATAAAATAAAATAAAATAAAAATCATAAATGGTACATGAAAGGGAAGCGTTATTTTTTGTAACAAGTGCAGGAGCCTCACATGGAAATGACACCCCCAAGAAGGCCCAACAAAGCCATTCTGTGAGTTCGGTACAAAAGAATAAATTCAGTTGTTGCATTTTAACCCCCCCTCCTTGTCCTTTCCTCCCCTTTTTCTCTTTTTCTTTCTCTCTCTCTCTCTCTCTTTCTATATAATAATAAGTCCCTCTCTCTCTCTCTCTCTCTCTCTCTCCCTTTTGCTATATATATATATAAAGAGGAAAGAAAGAGTGTTGTTTTTGAAAGGGAGAAAGAAATAAAGAGAAGAAGGAAGGAAGGAAGGAAGAGAGGGATCACTATCATCATCATCATCATCATCATCATCATCATCATGTGTTTGGTGTTTCTTTGTGAAGAAGAAGAGAAGGTTTTGGGAAGGCAAGAAGCGCCAGGGAAGTGTCCTTATTGTGGAGGGATGGTCATGGCCACTGACTTTGAGAGCACTCGGAGGCTTTGCTGTCTTCCTATTTGCATCAAGAACAAGAGGAAGTACTCTTGCACTAGTTGCTCTCGCCGTCTTGAGACTTATCCTTTCCATTCTTAATTTTTTCTTCTTCTTTTTTTTTTTTTTTTTTTTATATATATATATATATATGTGTGTATATGTAGTTGTTGATGATGATGATGGTGGTGGTTTATGTGCATTTGGGTAAAGGAATGACATGAATGTGTAGTAGTTGTTGTTGATAATGCATGGTTTATTTAAGAGGTGTGTTTTATTATTATGTGTATTTATGGTTTTGTTTTATGGGGAAATTAATGGGGGGTTTAGAGGTGATGGTGGTGATGATTAAGAGGATAGCGAATGGAGAAAAATATGGTGTGAAATTCAGTCTTTGGTGGGATTTTTTTTTGTTTTCTAGTGATTTTATTATTATTACTGTTATTATTACTGTTGTTATTATTATTGGCTCAGAATGTTGAATTTATATCATGGAAATGAAATAAAAAAAAAATGGAATTGAAAGTGGGAAAAGAAGAGATTCAAGAAGAAATGCAAAACTCATGCTAATATTATTTTATGAATGAATGTGAATGCAATGTATGTCAACAACTCATAGCATTTCTATTTTGACCATTACTATTTAATGTTTACCCTCCACCAACAAGAAGAAGATGAAGAAGAGGAAGAGGAATGGTCATACATTCAAAAGAGAAGAAAAGAAAATAATAAATGTTTTTCATGCATAGCAAATCAAGCATAAACTAAACTTGTGATGCACAGGCATGTCCAATAGGAGGTGACTTATTTTATGATTTTCATGCATGTTTTTATATTAGAGTGGGTCCTCCATGATTTTGGGGAGCTTAAAAAAAAAAAAAAAGTTAGAACTTAATAGCAGTGAGCAATTGCTTGGAGGTCCTTATCATGAGCAGCATGTCTTGATAATTCCATACTTTAATATTTGTTAGTCCAGCATGGAAATCATATCAAGACCAAGCTGGTGCTGCATGGAAAAGATAAAATAAGATTTTATTTGGATTGATGTGAAAAAGTGGTGTGATCCAAGACAGGCTTCACTCAGGGGAGTGCAATTTATTTTTATTTTTATTTTTATTTTTATTTTTATTTTATTCTATGAAAAACACAATCACAACCTTCACTGTAAATATATTATTATTGTTGTTTATATGAGTTAACAAGTAACAAGGGAGAAAAGTGACACATTTTTGGATATTGTTTGTTCATGAGACAGTAACCCTCACCAACCAAGGTCTTTCACAAGTCAGCTTCAACTCACACTTGCTCATTCATTTTGAGCATTTTGAATTTATATTATTTGATATAATATTATTCTTAAATTGACAACTTAATGGTAAAATATAAAAATTAAATAAATAATAAAAAGACCAAAGTGATCCTCCCACCCCAAAGGTACCCCTGACAAGTGAGAATGAAACACCACCTACCCACTTCATCCAATTGATTATTTAGTTTTTTTAAATTATTACTTAGATTAGATGATCATTAAAAAAATTAAGAACATCAGTCGCTTGTTAAAAACCCCACAACCAAAAATATCTCTCTTTTTAAGAATCCAAATTAGGAAATGCATCTGTCACATTATTATAGAGTGCCCAGAAATGACGCAAAAACAAGTCTATTAATAACAACAAAAGAGTTCAGCCAAAAAAAATAAAAGCAATAAGAGCAATATTTCAATGTTAACACAAATCACAAATTCCTCCAAGAAATAATAGACCTCACATGAAAGTTGCAACTAGGGAAGCTATATCATACCACCAACACAACATTACAAGAATCATTCGGTGTAACATATCTCAGGTTCTTAAATTTCAAAATCAAAACTGCAAAATGTGTTCAAGGTTCCTCTCCACTAGAATGCATTGCATTTAAAAATTAAATTTCAAATATAGTCTGCCCTATGTGACAGCACATTAAAAAAAGACCTCGTAGGAAAGAAATCCTAGTTCATCCGTCTGATAAGCTCGTTGATGTAGTTCTCACGGTTTCCGGCGTCACCGCCTTCGACATAATGGTTCCTCTTCTTCTGAAGACCACCCAAAGGTGCCTTGAGTTTGAATGGCCACAGGAAGTTGTTTGCCTCCTTGAAGTGAGGACCAACAGTCATGATCTCATGGATTAAATCTTCTACGCTAATAATGCCGTACTTTCCCAAGGCCTATAATCAATAAGAAGGTAAAAAAAAAACATCACAAATGAATACTACATATCACATACTTTTGCAAAATTAAACCAGTAGGGATCAAGGTAGAAACCTGTTCAATGATGGAGTTTTCTGTCAGTGGGGTTCTCTGCTTGTTCAGTTTTCCATAACCCCTCTTGTATATCAATTCCCTCACACTTTTCAAATTTGGATACCTAGAACATCAACGACTCAAGTATGAACAATCTCTATGCACAAAAGAACGGTGACAAATACATATGCAATAAGAAATCACAAGCATGCAATACCCATATGTCACATAAGGCTCAACCCTGTGCAACATGTTCATTGTAGCCTTGTTAACTCTAAGGAAAACACCATTGAATATCTGCACATGATCGATTATGTTAAACAAAAATGTAATCAGTGAATAACCAGTATTTGCAAAGTTTACCTGTCTCAAACGCAGGAGCTGCAAGATTTTCCTGGTCTTTGGGTGCATGGCATTGATACTACATTGTTTAAAAAGATATAATCAGTAACAGGGAAAAATAAAGACATCAAATTACAGTATGCCATTGCAAAGATCATCAAACAAATAGAAGACTTGGCATTTATTGAATTCAGATTGTTGAGCCAAGAATAACAGCAGTCTACATGCTCCAATAAACCAAACAAGCAGAAAATATGATGCAGTGAGCTTACAGAAAATCATTGCACTCCATAATTGACTATAATTTTACCTAGTAACAACACACATCACTATGGCATATACATGATGACGAACTTCTCATCTTCCAAACCATGATGAGCATGATTCTAACTAGATTGACACTTAGCTCCCAAGCCATCAAAAGGTTAAATAAGTCACAAAAAACACATCAAAAGAAATGAAAACCAAGAAAAAGTAAAAAAAAAAAACATTCACAAAATGGAATGCAAATTCATATTTAACACTAGCACAAGCAGGAGCTCACACATCACCCGCATGGAAACTAAACAAATCAAATACACGACAAGGGCATTCCAGCAAGACAATACATTGTTAGATCTACTCTGAAGACATCTACAATTAGCATGTGACATATGAACCCATTTCTTATCTTCAAATGGCATTTAACTGGCAACAAAATATCAAACAAAAGAATCAAAAAGAGCAATTAGATTTAACAAAGGGCTAGTCGGAACTTGTACAAATGGCACATTCACGAGTTCTGTTGGCAATGAGCAGCGATTTTGCAACCCTCAAACAATCAGTATATTAATAGAAGGAATGGCCTCAAATCTCATAATGTAATTTCTATTCCAGTCTTACTTCGAGTTCCAAGGCATCATTTTCCATTGGTAAAGCAAGACCAGCATCAACAGGTGAAATTAATGTACTCACTAAAACAAGCACAGGTATTGACAACAGTTCATAACAATATACAATATGATAATCATATGCACAAATGGAGAACTTGCATTCAAAATCCATCAAAACCACACAGTACTCAACAAAGTAATGAATCCGTGAGCAGAGACAAGATGAACACCATACCCCCGGATACGGATGATGAAGAGAAGCTTCGGTTCAGGGCTGACGTAAAAACCTCCCTTGAGCCTCGCCTCGCGCTTCAACTTGATTAGCTCCTTCTCCTACAAAAGGCACGAAAACTCACACTCTCAATCCACACTGATCAACCACAGCAAGCCAAACAGGCAACGGAGAGACATCACTTACCTGAGTCTCGTACTCTTTGGCGTACTGCCGAGCACGAGAGAAAATAAGCCTGCGGTTTTCCTTATCCTTCTTCTTCCTGGCATCCAGTTCCTGCTTCTTCGCCAGCGCCCATTCCTCCTCTCTCTTCCTCTTCTTCAGCACCGACTCCGGCACCACCGCCTCCTTCGCCGCCATCTCCTTGTAAAGAGCGAGAATGGCACCCTCGATTGGGGCTTCTGAAAGAAAGATCTCAGCGGCGAGGGTGCGAAGAGAAGGACAGAAACGAGAAGCATTTCTAGGGTTTTTGAGAGACGATGGTTTCCACATTGGACGGCTGTGATTCAATCACACTTATGATTCAATCTAGACCGTAAAATGATCTATGGGCTGGTTGGCTTCCGTTCTCGCCTATTTGGGCCTTGGATGACTATGATTTAATCTGGACCGTAGAATCATCTCTGGCTTTCATGGGCTGGGATTCTCATCCTCTGTTTGGGCTGTTTTAAGGTTTATGGAACTGGGCCTGGGACTAGAATCTAAGGGCAATGATTTAATCCAGAATATGATTTAATCTGGGCTTGTTATATGGCGTTCATGGCCCTTTAGAATTGGGCCCGTTCTGATTATGGGACAGCTGTGATTCAATCAGGACCGTTCTATCATGGACAATGGACGGCTGTGATTCATTCACAAATATATATATATGTAAACCACTGATGCATAAATGAAAATTAGCAATGACAAAAATAAATAAAAAATAAAAAAAAAATGAGAAAAGAAAAAAACAAATATGACCACCAAACACTAGGCATCTATATTGCTTTGTGAGATATTTGATCCTCTTGGAGCAAAGGCTACATGACCCACAAAATCTGGGCTCTTTTGGATGGTTAGGAATGTTTGGTGTTGCATTTTATAAAAATAAAAAAAAATAAAAAATAAAAATAAGGTAAATTTAATTATATATATATATATATATATATATAACATAATCATAGCTAAATAAGATATGAGTCATGAACATATGTTCTCAGAGATCTTCAATTAAAAAAATCCTACGTTTTTGCCGACAAAAATATCCCAGAACTAGATCCATAAAATGGAATTGACTAAATTAGATTTCTCATTTGATATTATTCATCTAAAAAAAATATATAATCATGTGAGACCACTCGGCTCCATACATATTGTTTATGGAATATATCTTCTCAATTATTCCGAAGAACAACGCTACTTGTTATTCTTATTTATATTTGCAGAGAATTAAAAAAATTGAAAAATATAATAAATAAATAAATAAATAGGAGAGGAGAATTGAGGCATAAGTGTCAATTAAAGCAGATATTGACATGAAAAAAAGAAAAAAGAAAAAAGGAATTCATGTCCCCATATCAAGTCTCCTCTGACTTTTTTAAATGTGGAAAAGGATAAATTGTGCCACTTTATTCTTGTAATTAAAGTCCACATGTAAACCAATTAGATTGTAAAAATAAAAAATAATAAAATAAAGAGAAAAAAAAAGAAGAGGGAAGTGTGGCCCCATTTATTAAATTAAATTAAATTAAATTAAATTATCAATGTCCTTATAAACAGATACAAAACTCTTCTTTCGGCTTTTTCTTTCGCTTTAGGAAAAAAAGCTATATATAATTATATATATATATTAGCCAACTTAATCAATATACAGTTTTTTATTATAATAATTATTAGTACGGAAAAGAAATTAGTATTAATTAAAGTGAGGGATCAGTCTGATTTATTGTATTGTATTATAATGTCAATTATTATTATGTTTTGACTTTGGCTTCCCTGTTGTTCCTCTCTTTGAGCTGGCTATTTAATAATTATGTTTTTAAAAAATACTAATATTGATATTGTGGTATTTCGGTTTTTTGGTGCGTACGTGTTATTTACGTTGTTTTAGATTAAGTGGTATCTTGAGTTTTTGTATGTAAAGTGTGAGTTTTGAGAAATTACACGAGCATGGACTACTTGCATGTATAATTCTCTGGATGAGTTCAAAGAAAGTACGCAGACCAGGCTCCAAGTACATATCTGTGTACTCGCTCGTGTAACTTTCTGGATGAGTACATATGAAAGTTCACACTCGTGTACTTGCTGATGAAACTCTCTGGATGAGTTCAAAGGAAGTACACAGGCCAGGCTCGAAGTACACACCCGCGTACTTGCCTATGTAACTCTCTGAATGAGTACACACGGAAGTTCATGCTAGTGTACTTGCTCGTGTAACTCTCTGAATCAATACATGGACAAGCCCTGAAGTGCACGCCTGTGTTCTTGCCCGTGTAACTCTCGGGATGCGAGATTTTCATTCCATTTAGAGAGATACACGACTAAGCTAGGATTTACACGGCCATGTACTTGGCTATGTACTGCGAGGGGTATTTATAAGTCCTAAACTTGAGCCCTAGTTCCCTCAATTTCTTTTCTTCTTCTTCTTCCTACCTTCATTCCTTTTGATTTGGACGAGAGAAAACCGCCTTTGCTTGACCTTCCTCTCTCCTTTGGTTGAAGATCATTGAAATTAAGCTATTTTTCTTCCTCTTCCCCCATTGTTTCATGTTGATTGGATAAACATGCTAACTCTAGGTTTTAGATCTTAAATATTTGCTTGTTATTGATGAAATTATTGAGTAGTTTGGATTGTTTTCTATCATTCTTCCTTGTATCTTGAGATGGTTGTAGTCCCTGGCTACTTTGATGAAACTTGTTTCATTTGTTCTTGAAATCGGAGTTACTGTAGTACCAAAAATTTTATTGTTAAACCTTTACATTCTTAGTGTTTGGAGAGTTGATCTCCTTTGAGGTTCTTTGCAACCCTTAAAAGGCAAGTTCAGGCTATACCCAAGCCTTGCTAGGATTTCTTGATTTGTAGCATGAAGAATTTCATGCTTGCTTTTATTCTTGTCTTTTCTTGTGGTTTTGAGCCATTGTGGCTTGTATTGTCAGGTAGTGAGAGCTCGGCCAGAGGCAAGGAGCTGGTGGAGGAGTAACGTCGTTGAGAAATTGGTCTCCTAAGTTTGTGAGTGTATTATGATTGCACAATTCTAGTTATTTCTCTCAAAATATATATATAGTTGGTTTTGATGAAAACTTGTGATTTATTATGTTGAATTGATGATTTAATTGCTTGAAAATGATTTCCATGTTTTGCACTCTCTAAACAAAACTCTTGACATTAGAAGAAAATGATTAATGCTATGTTGCTATATTGGATTGAATTAAATTGTGAAATTTCATACATATGTTATACTTTTGGCTTTGACTTGTACAATAATGATGTTTATCATCAAGATATGAATATTTGTCCTAGACAAGAACCTTGTGAAAGGATTTACAAGTATATTGTTGAAACATTTCGTGATGTTTTGTTGGTGATGTGGTTGGAACCTTCTTGTTGCAGTAGAGGATCCCCACGGCCTAGTTTTTAGAGGTGGCGTGGTGGACCAGGCGGATCTGTCCACATCAGGTGGCACGTAGAGTCCTGACTGAACGAGTATCGGGAGTCCGAAATCACGACACGGCCTCGGTGGGTTAACGTGAAGGACATAAGTGCCTTGGCGGCTTTGAACTTAGTCTCGACCACTGCTAGAGTTTAGTGGAATTTTTAGATCACTTATCAATTGCCCGAGTTAGAAACCTCATACTTTGGGAAAATAAATTTTTATGCTTAACAAAAGTGTTTTGATGGTGTATATCGTGTATTATGATTTTAGAACTATTATTTTACTATTCATGAGTTATGTTATATTTATTAAAACCTTATTTGAGCAAAGTAGTTTTGAAATGCTATACATGTTTTTCTTATACTTGTGTATATATTGCTATATGTATGCATATATATACGGAAACGTTCTGGACTATATATATATATAGTTATAATTTTTTTATTTAAAAAATATTGTTATTTAGTATGTTTAATTATTAAAATATAGCACCGTAGATTTATTAAAATACCGAATAATGTGTTGCTATCTTCTTCACAACATTTGGTTTCATCTCTATATATTTTTTTTTTTTTTTTTTTGAGTAAAGAATTCAAATTTTTAACTTTTGAGTAAAGAAGAAATAAGATAACAACTACCCTATAAAAAAGTGGTTTAGTTGATCGATAATGTTAACTTTTTTCACTCTTTATTTTATTAATAAACTAAAATATTAAATAAATAAATTTATAATTATGTCCATATCACGAAAAAAAAAATCAGGAATTCTCTAATGGAAAAAGAAACAAATTAATACACTGCTTTTTTCTTCTCTTCTTATTAAAATAAAATAGAAATTACATAACTCGTGTCGGTTAAAAAAAAAGTCGGCAAATTTTCCTTTTTTTCTCTTTTTTGTTTTTCAATAAAGAGACAGTTATTTCTTAATCAATAAAAATAAATGCTTTGAAGTGAAGTAAGAACATGTTGATCTTGTCAAACTTCCACCTCAAAACCGTGTTGCCAGGGACCTTTTCATAAATATTTGCTCCTCTTTTGCACCTCAACTTCCATAAAACTTGGCATGTTTTCTTTTGTTCTTTCCTTGTTTTGGAAGGTATTGACTCATTTTCCCTTCATTTGCATTACATGATGGACTATATTATTTTCTCAAGACTCATTACAAAGACTTGTTTTAATTATGAGTTTCTTGGCTAGTTTGGTTCATGTACTTTATTTTATTGTACTGAAGATAGACTGTTTTGTGTTAACGAGTCAATTAATATTTATAGCAATAATGATACTGATTAGGAGATAATGAGGAGTAATCCGAAGAAAAAATTAGGGTAATATTGTAATTGTAATTCAAAAATAATATTCATAGTAGTCAGTGTAAGTAACTCAAGTATACGTGTGTTAAGAAATTTACTCCATACACATGTGCTTTCATTCTATGATGTAGTTTATTTATATTTTTATTAAATATAAAATAAAAATAAATTGAATAAGCAAATACTATGAGATAAAATTCCGTGAACTGCCCATAGTAAAATGTTATAAATGTTGTTAACACACCAAAGTGAGTCGATACTATTTTTGGAAGCTTTGTATAAGAACTGAAATGTTATCACATATTAAATTTAAGTTGTTTATTGTTATTCAAAAATTGATTATTTTTTAGTTTGCTTATGCTTCTAATGTGATTTGTTTATATTTAAAAAAAAACAAATCTCGAATATGACTGATACCTTGTATATTAATAAGTATTCAACTATATTTAACAAGCCAATTACAATACAAATATATGTATAAATATATCTACATGAAATAATGTTATTTTTTACCGATTAAATTTCAGTTAATTGATACTGATCATGAGTAAAAATAAATAAAATTTAATTAATTAGTTAAAATATAATTTTATTATATGAACTTTCTTTTTGGTATCTTAAGTTTTTAAGGGCTAAATAAACTTATTTTTTGTCAAAAACTCATAGATATTTTACGTTAAATTGATTTAATAACCATGCAATAACAATAATTAAATTAAAATATTTGGAGAATGGATAATGTTTTAATGATTTATGCCACGTAGCCAACGCGTGTAAACCAGAGAGAAGGATAACAGGCGCGTTGTCGGCACGTTGCCATCACGTGCAAAAGATAACATTAAATTTTAATTTTTTTTTATCATTAATTTAATTCCAAATACTACACTTTGAAAACTCATTTTTACTTTATATATTTACCCATGATAATAATATTTAAATTAAAAAAATATTTTAGTAAAGAAAATTTTTATTGCAAGTTATTTATATATATATATATATATATATATATATGGACATAAATGTTTTACATTTTTAATACTTTATTAAGTGTGTCTAATGATTAGATTAATTTATTCTAATATACATTGGTTTTCAAGATACGTGTCAAGAAAAGAGCCTTCACGTGACACGTATTCTGTTCTTTCATAATAATAATAATAATAATAATAATAAATATTTAATTATTCATAAAACTTTAGTAATTATTTATTCACACTTTCCAGCGTGAAAGGAAAAGAAAACATTAATTAACCATCCCCACCGCTTTTTACGTTTATGCCCCCAAATAAATAATAATTAAAGTTTAAATTACAGGTAAATATTTTTATTATATACTCTATACGAAAATATTTAACTTAAAGGGCCGTTTTTAATTTTTTTTCTTTATTGTTCTTTTTGAAGGGTATATGCGGAAATTTACTTTCATAATCTGTAATCTATATAAACACTCATCTCAACCTCTCTAAAACATTTCATATGTTTCAAGACTTTTGTTCCTTTGCTTTGCTTCAAGGTACGCTTGCTTATGTTCTTTTATTTTTTATTATTATAATTTTTATTTTTTCATTTTTACACACTATTTTTCATAAAACAATACATGTCATCAAACTAATAAAAACATATGTTTTGTTCTGATTATTTATTTATTTTTTGTTTTTGGAAAGATAATCTTTTTATGTACATATGATGCTTATAGAGTGAAATAATAATAAAAATGACAACCAATAATAATTGTGAGTGCTCCTCTTATCTAACTTAAAGTTTCATTATATCTTATCATATATCTCTAATTGAAATTTATTAAGTCTTTGAACATTTTAACACGTTATTATTATTATTATTATTATTAACTTAGTATACAAGCAAGGTAGTATACTAGCATTGTCGGTTTCTTTATAGTGATTTTTTTCTAGTTTTATATGCTATTTATTATTATTATTATTATTATTATTATTATTATTTAAGGGTAGAAAAATATTAATTTTTAAAGTTAAAGATATAAAATTCAAAGGTGAAATTAAAATATAGAAATGGGAAAGATGGCATCCAATTCTTTGGAAATTTCCTAGGGATTTGGCCATTTGGTCCACCAAACTTTTCATAATTAATTTAAAAAAGATTATATTTAAAAATTTCATAGAGAGCAGCATGCATCATGCATGTTGCTGTATCTTGTCAAGGTGGACACTTGCCATGCTCTTTCCTTCGTTTGTGTCTTGATTTTCTCTTTTTTTTTTTTTTTGATTTTAATTTTTGTTTTTTAGGTCTAAAAAATTTTAAATAATATTTACTTTTGATCGATCCAGCATTTTACTTAAATATTTCAGTATATATGGAGTTAGAATGAATAAACTCTTGCAGTTTAGTGATGAAGGAATAAATATTTTTATTCACAAGGGTTTATTTGATAATTTTTTTTATTTTTAAAAATTTATTTGTTTAGTTTTTTATTGTAAAAAAATTTAATTATAATAATATAATAATAATAATATTATTATTATTGATTTTTTGGGGTGAAAGTTACGCACATTTCATTCGATGGCGCATTTGAAAGATATGATTCTCTTTTTTTTTTTTTCTCTAGTGGCCCACTCACTTGCCATCATCTTCGTGATTCTCCATTCATTTTATAAAAAAATAAATAAATAATAATATTCAATTCCTCTCCCATATTTGTTTTTATTAATTTTTAAGAAATAAATATCTAAATAGAGTTTAAAGTACTCATATTATGTTGTATTATTTATTTTTAATAATTTAATAATTATTATATAAGTACACATGCATTCATATATGCTTTGTTGCTGGTATTTTTGTCATATTGGATCTTAATGTTTTATAAGTCAAGGATCCAAGGTTTACTAAATTATTATTATGAAACTGCTTTTAATGGAAAACGTTTATCATACCGGACTTTTATCCATTAAATGGAGGAGGATCCGATAAAGATCCGACCCGTTAAAGAAACACCACCAGATCTAAACTGGATATATATTTTTTTTAAAATTAAATTATTTCGTGTTCTTTTTACGTTTTCACCCCTAGAATAATTTGTATATCTCCTCACTATAATTCGAAGGTATATTGAGAATGTTGAAAATTCACAATTAATTCATAAGTTATATTTAAGTAATTCAATTTAAATAGTATTAAGCAAATGTTTAACTGAATATTTTGAAATATATAAATACTTCGGAAAATCAATATTGAGTTTCGCCGATGTAAAATGGTGGTAAATTTTGGGTTTTTATAAAAAAAAAAAAGAAAAATTTGAAATCCTACCGTACTGTTTTGGCGTGTATCTGACTGACCGTTACAAAATATTTGCCGATCTCGAGGCAAAATGAACGGTTCAGATTCGTTAGCTGTGTTTCCCAAGCGTCGTCTATAAATATCAATTTTTTGGGGGCTTTTTTGGTAGGAAACCATCCGGAAGGTTCCCAGTGTTCTCTTGGTCAGTAACCACCGTTCTCGGCGCCGGTCACGGCTTGTCGCCGAGCATGGTCTGCCATTGAAGTGGTTCACGAGGAACTGGGGGGAAATAGCCGAGGACAGCTTATCTGAACTGTAGGGTGAGAGCACTGATACGGGAACAGTGATTCGAGGATGTTTTTGGTTGATTTTTCGTTTTCTAACGTGTAGGGTTTCGGATCTGTTCTTGAGTGGGTGTTCGGAAATATTGTGTGTAGGTTTGAGGGTTTCATCTCTCCTGCGACGCAGATGGAGCAACGAAGGAGTGGGTTCTCGCCGTTGAGGTCTTTTAGGCCGCGGGATGAGGAGCGGGGTGGCTCCTGGGGTGGGAGAGGGGATGAGATTCAGTCCTTGTCGGATACTTTTGATATCCCTTCGAAGAATGCTCCCATTGAAAGACTACGGAGATGGAGGGTATGTGATTTGAAATTTTCTTTGTTTTTTTTTTTGGTGTACTTTGAATTGAGATGTTTCACTTTGTCGGTTTGTTTGCTTTTTTGTTATCATTATTCTTATTTTGATTATTTATTTGGAGTGGTTTGATACTTTTGGGTTGTGTTCAATGCGGGAGGTGAGTTATTCCTACTTGTTTTTTTTTAAGAGTTTAATGCTTTTCGTGTTAAAGTTGTAGTGCTTTTTGTTTTTGTTGCGCAACTTCGTGAATGGAGTTAATGGATTATGACCAATAACGAGAATTTTCATGGTAGACCTGTTTTAAATTGGCTTTTCAACTGGTGCAATGCTGAAATGTACCGTTTGGAAGTTGACAGGTTTTTGATGCTCTTAACCATTTGCAGTTTAATTAATGTAAATTTTTGACGATTGGTAATTCCCAATCTAGATTTTCTTGGTAAAATAGTCTCCCCAGGACTACACTTATTATTCTTTATGAATAATGACAAGCACAGAGTTGTTTTGCTGTATTGTTGATCTTATTATCAATAACAACAATACGGTCTTAGCTGAATTTCAGTGTATCTTTAGAGTTAGGCTTCACCCATTTTCAGTGTATTTGGTTTATTTCTTAGACAAGTGGACAGTTCTTTCATAAGAATTGTCTGTCAGCTGCCAGCTTGCTTTTCTGAACACCGTTGACCTTGTGAACTTTTTGTTTTTGTTTTTTGGTGTTTTTTATCATAAAAAATTAGAATTTGAGACTTAGCTGGTGCTAGTGAAGTGTTACTTGTATGAACTGGTCTTAGACAAGGAAGAAATGAGATGGTTTATGGAGACCTGAAATTCTCCTGGTCATACCAGCTTTCTCGCCAGTGGTGTTTTGAGGGACCGGCAATGAGATATGGTGAATCATCTTTCAGCTCATATTGCCAAACCCTTGCGTTTGCAATATTTCTTGAGAAGAGAGATAAGGGGATTATGATGGCAACTTTTGAATGGACAATGCTCTTTACCTAATCTTTTGAATTTTTTTGGTAATAAAATTGTTTCACATTGGAGATTTCTCTAGGTGGTGTTTTGTTGAACTTTTTCCCCTTCCAATCACCACCTCTGAGGTAATTTTGATTAGGATTAACTAATTTTAGAAAATTTTATTAATAAATAAGCTGTGTTTATTAATTAGTATTGGTAACTATTAATAAGCATCCATTGTTAAATAAAAAATAAGTTTAATCAAAAACACTTATTAAGCAAAAGTTTGATGAAGTTTAGATAGAAGTCTTCCTCTAGAACTAATTGTAACTTTCAAAATCCAAACCCAACTTATTCTAATTTATTTCAACTACAACCTAACACACCTTCAAGTGACAACAACTCAATAGTGGAAGATACATGTTATTAGATTGCTTCATTAGAATGAATAGTTCTTCCCTGGCAATTTTTGTTTGCTACTCGCATTGTGAACAATTTTGGCCAAGTGTCCTTGAATCTTGACAGCTAGAATGCGATAGTTAGATGTAGGCGGTGAAGTTGTACTGATTCTTTCACAGTTTGTTGTTGCCTTCTTGCTTATTCTATAAACTGACATGGGAGAAGGAAGAAATTTGATGGCTTTTTTAAACTGAAAGTTTTCTGCACATATCAAATATGGTGTTCTGAGGGCAGGATTGATATGGTGTATATATATATATTTTGTTGTCGGTGATTGTGAGTGATTGTGTGCGTGCACACGCAGGCATGTGGTCTTTGTACTGTTATGTCCTTTTCCTTGTTGTCGCACATGAGAAGAGATGATCAGATTATGATGTCAAGCTTTTGAACAGACAATACTCTATTGCCTGATCTTACCAAGAAAAATTGGGGTTCTATGTTTTTGCTAGTTGTTGTAGTATTCAAATGGTTCGATTCTTCATCTTTTACTATACTACAGGCAACTTCTATTGCATTATGTCCTTATTATGCCCAAACTATCTTCTTTACATTTAAATTTCTAGACTATAATTTTAATTGGTGCTCTGGAGAAATGACAAATTGCATTGTCTGAATATTTTCATATTTTTACATTTAAATAGCAAGCGGCACTCGTGCTGAACGCATCTCGTCGTTTTCGATATACTTTGGATTTGAAAAAAGAGGAAGAGAAGGAACAAATAAGGAGGAAGATACGTGCTCATGCTCAAGTGATTCGGGTATTTGAATGTTTTCATAGAGACTCTTTTGTTATGTGTTTCCTTGTATCATTCTATGGTTGGTTTTTTTATTGTTGAATTCTGGATGTCTTAGGCTGCGTTTCTTTTCAAGGAGGCTGGGGAGAAGGAAGGGGCAGGTGGGTTTCTGTCTTAAATTTCTTCTGTCTGCTTATGGATTGGGTGATTCTTAGCCTTTTTTTATATTATTTTACTTCCATGTATGGAGTTGTAAATTTTATTTAGTCTCTGTCCTTGTGCGAGTTGAAATGTTCATTTGTTTCCTATTTTAGTATATGGGTTAATTTGACAGTTTCTTGTTGCCTCACAAACAACACATGCAGTCAAACTTAATGTGATACGCTAGCTGGTGTTTTCATCTGTGTAGTCTCAGTTTAGATGTTAAAGACTTTTGTGACTGAACTTATCTGTATTCTCAGTTAATTATCTTGATGAAGGAGAAGTATATTGATTTTGCTTTTTCTTTGGCATTCTCTATTTTTGTTGTTATGTGTTGAATTTGATCTAAAATTCATTGTATATCTCATATCTACTCCTTAGTGTGCTCATTAGTCATTACCTTAAATGAATTTGCATATGTGGATGAGGCTTTGTGGCACTTCTGGTGCTGAGAGGAATGATTTTTTTTTTTTGGTTTCTATCACCATTTGGACATTATTAGCATTAATTTTGCCAATGCACTTTCTCTTTTGTCCAATTCTATGGGCTATTCTTATATTTTTTGAGTATACTCATGCTAAACTAAGCTCACACCTGTTGTGTAATATTGTGTAATATTTTTGTAGGTACTTCTGGTGGAACACCGGCCCTTCCTATTGGTAATTATGGAATTGGAATGGAACAACTTACTGCAATGACGAGGGACCATGATTTTTCTGCTTTGCAAGAATATGGAGGGGTAACAGCTTCTTGATTTAAGGATATGTAGCTGATGTTCTTTTTGTGGCCTGGTATTGTTTTGTAATTATTTATCTCAAGCGCTGCAGGTCAAAGGGCTGTCAAATTTGTTGAAGACAAACTTAGATAAGGGAATAAGTGGAGATGATTCTGACTTGTTACGGAGGAGGAATGCATTTGGAGCAAATACATATCCCCGAAAGAAAGGGAGAAGTTTCTGGGTAATTCTCTTTGATGTTGAAGGTGTTCCACTGCTAGGAAATTGGTGTTATCACCTGACATGTAGTCTTCCTCCACTTGTAGGTTTTCCTGTGGGAATCTTGGCAAGATCTAACACTAGTGATTCTTATGATAGCTGCTGTCATATCTTTGGTATTGGGTATAAAGACCGAGGTGAGCTTGAGTTCTTAATTGCATCATTAATGTTGTTATTTCATCCTTTTCAACTATTTTTGCATAATAATTTGTCACTATATCTTCTTTCAAACAATAAGTAGCGTTAATAAACAATGCCGCTAATTGCGTGTACGCTTTTTTATTTTTTTGAGCTGGATTCTCATCATGTTTTTAACCAGGAGCATTTATAGCTGAAGAACTTTGGGAATATTGATGATTGAAATAGGGGTTTACAAGGGCAGTGAAGTGTGGGTGGTGTTAGGGAATTTATACTTTTTGCATATGTATATGTACAACACTATAACCCTGAAATCTGTTATTTTTGTAGTAGCTATTTGTTACTTTTTAGTATGTTTTGCTTAGGAGTGAGAAAATAATTGCATTGTTTACCTTAAGAAATAGAAAGTAAAAGCTGTTCCCAATGAAACCTGGGCATTCACTGACATCTTAGAGAGAATACATTGTCTATTAGTTAGCAGATAAGCCAATTGATGTCTTAGTAGAAGAAATTGTCTGTATGTTATTTGAGCTGTGTTTTCCCGTCTCCACCACCCGCCCATAATTTTAATTGCATGCTTGTCCGTTTTAGAGATAATGCATCGTATTTTACATCATATAGCAACTTCATTTTTGTATTCTAGTCTTATGATATTTTGTTTGCTTATCCTATTGATCTAGGGTATTAAAGAAGGATGGTATGATGGTGCAAGCATTGCGTTTGCTGTTATCCTTGTTATAGTTGTGACAGGTATGCTTTATAACAACATGATCATTTATTTGTGGTAAAAGCACAGGCGTTGCTTTCTTTAGTGTAAAGTATTGAAAATATTGTAGTGTAATTTTGAACTATTCATGTTTTGGGGGTGAAATAAGGGTTAAGCCTTGGGGACTTCAAGGAATATTATTTTACCAGAGTTGAAACTACATGAGAGTACAAGTTCAAACTGTATTATTTTACATTCTTGGTACCATTTAATTGGCATTCTTCCTTCTAGAAGATCTTGCTGATGGCATACATGTATTGTTTTCATGATAGAGCAGTAGATTTTGGCATGCTCCGTATAGCATCTCATCTACTTTTCTTGTTTTGGACAAATTGCCATTGCGCTATTAGAGACATTGTCAGTTGTGAAACAAGGATGATATTTATTCTCTCTTTCCTTGCATTTTTTAAATCTAAAGCGGTTAATTGTTCTCTGATAGTACCTACTCCTGTTGAGATTTCTAGATTTCGAAGGTACAGGTTGTTGCGGGTCATTCAAACAACTTGATGTTATTTAAGGCTTTTTTTAATCTTCATCCTTAAAAAGTTGATATTCTCATAAATCAAGAGTCCATCAAATTTTCTCTTTATCCACCCAAATAGCAGGTGGTTTAAAAAAATTCATGTTAGTACACAAAGGGAGAGTTCTGAAATGAATCGTTATGAGAGCTCATTTTGTTCAATCAGTGCAGCCATATTAGTTACCAAGAAGATTGCTTATCGTTGTCACATAGGACAAGCGGTGTTCCTCATCAAAGTGATTAGTGTGGGATTGAGATGCATTAAGGTATAGAAATTCTTGAGAATACAAAATGAAATAAACATTCTAGTTGAAGCCTAGGCATTTGATGCTGAGCTCCAATGAAGATAAAGAAATTAGAGACCACACTTATAAAGAATTGCTCTTAAATTCATAGGATGCATGTGATTTTAAGAAAGTCATAAATGGAACTATGTGGATCGTGATGGTACTGCTGATATATGATTTTTAAAGCAGGAAAAAAGTATTGTAATTATTGGATTTTGGATTGTAAAGTTATATACCATCTTTATGTGAATTTGTTCTAAGTTTCTTGTCATTGTCAGCAACTGGACCGATACATTTTTTGGTGCTCTTAATTTCTTGTTTTTCTTTCATTTAGCTGTCAGCGACTACAGGCAATCACTGCAATTCCAAAATCTGAATGATGAGAAACGAAACATAAGGTTGGAGGTGTGTGCTATACAAACGTGAGCATGTTATTAAAATTCTTTGGTCATCAATAATGAGGTTTGTCAAGTTGGACTAATCAAAATAATTGCTATAGGTAATAAGAGGCGGTAGAAGGGTTGACGTGTCAATATTCGATCTGGTTGTTGGTGATATTGTTCCTATTAAAATAGGCGACCAGGTAGGCAGGGATTATGTGTTTTTCAATTGTGCGAGTTCTTCAATTGTGTATAGTTGTGGTGATTTGGATTGTTGGAACTGTCTTTTAGATACCGGCTGATGGAATTTTAATCTCTGGACATTCCCTTGCCATCGATGAATCAAGTATGACTGGGGAGAGTAAAATTGTGAGCTTCCAATCTTCTTTTTCCTTCATCGTTGTAAATTGCCTGGGACTGGTGTGATGCTGCTTTTTCCTGCAGGTTCACAAGGATAAAAAGGCACCTTTTCTGATGTCGGGATGCAAGGTTGCTGATGGTTATGGTACAATGCTGGTGAGTTCGAAATTTATAATGGTGTCTTTCCTGATTTGCCCGGGCCATTTATGTGCTCAACTCTTCTTCTCTGCTTCTCATAATTTAGGCCCGAGGCATTATAGCAAATATGTGTGTGTGTGTGTGTGTGCGCGCACATGCACACATGTGCAGTACATCTCTATTTGTCAACTGTTTCCTTGATGGCCCATAATTTTATTTATGATGTCTTACATGCACAAGAAAATATGTCTTTGTTTTTGCTGTCTTCTAAATGAGAGGAAAAGATGTAGCATAAATTCATTTTACAAATTTAACTAAAAATACTGCAAGCCCTTTTGTGACCCTTTGGTCTCTCAGTAAGTGTTATTTTCGTGAGTTGGTTATAATGGCAGAATGTGTTTCTTAATCTTATTACTTTCATAAATTGACCTTGATGAGAAATGAACTCCATGTACTTTTCCAAATGAGCATTTAAGATGCTAAGATATTATAAACCCTTGTTTGTGGTGTCTAGGTGACTGCTGTAGGAATTAACACTGAATGGGGTTTATTGATGGCCAGTATATCTGAAGATAATGGTGAAGAAACTCCTCTCCAGGTTGGGCTTTTTTTGTCTGTGTTGTTTTCTGTTATTTGTGTTAACTGCTTTGGTCATATGCCCCTTTATTGTACTTTTCACTTACCTTTTTTTTTTAATGGAAAAGGTGCGCTTGAACGGTGTTGCTACATTTATTGGTATAGTAGGACTGACTGTTGCTGTTTTGGTTTTGATAGTGCTTCTGGCCAGGTATGTTAAGGACTTTATGTATCATGGATATAAACCAAGCCTTTGCATATTATTTGGAAATGCTACATCTGACACAATGTGCAAATTGTTCATTTCTTCTATTGTTTCAGATACTTCACTGGGCACACCAAGAATCCTGATGGGTCTGTTCAATTTGTAAGTGGTCATACTAGTGCAAAGGCTGCTATAAATGGAGCTGTCAAAGTCTTGACTGTTGCAGTGAGTTTCGTTGTCTCAGATCTTACTTCTTGTTCTTACTTAGTGGCTAAACCTTCATCACTTTGTTTATTAGGTAACAATTGTGGTGGTTGCTGTACCCGAGGGACTTCCATTGGCTGTGACTCTGACGTATATAACACATTTTGAGCACATTTGCTGGATTTTTTCTTCCTTTGGTTGAAAGCTAATAAGAAGTAATTCGTTTGTTCAGGCTTGCATATTCAATGAGGAAGATGATGGCAGACAAGGCTCTGGTATGCAGCTTTCCTGACTTCTTTTCGGCAATGTTATGTGCTATTGCTTCTGATGGTTTAATTTTGTAAAGGTGCGAAGACTTGCAGCTTGTGAAACAATGGGGTCAGCTACGACAATATGTAGTGATAAAACTGGAACTTTGACCCTGAATCAGGTATATAAAATTTGTTAATTTGTCCTTACTTATCAGAAGCCATATCCATAGCACGTTGCACATGGTGAATTAGTACGATACAAGTCAAAGCTAGCTTTAACATTTTTGAAGTTCTGTGTTTCATTTCTTTACCTTCAGATGTTTTTATTTTAATTAGACAAACTTGTCTGGGTATTGTAGATGACTGTTGTAGCAGCTTATGTTGGTGGTAAGAAGATGGATCCTCCAGATAACTCTGAACGATTATCCTCTGCTGCATCAACTCTTTTAATTGAAGGAATTGCACAGAATACAACAGGCAACGTGTTTGTTCCTGAGGTAATCCTGCCATATTCTGATTTGTTGCTGAAAGCATCATACGTCTGATTTCTCACTTAAAGCATCATACTGTGCAGCCTAGGATGATGTTCGCCATCTGGTATTAATTGGCTATTTTAAGGACTGTCATTCTAAAATTGCAATTTTCAATCTTTTCTTGATGCAATCTTACTTGTTTTGGCATTTTAGAGAATTGAATGATTTCTATTATTTTTTATAATAATATTGTGAGAGGATAAACAACATTGTTGTTATTTAATGTTTATCAGTCTTTTATAGATTATGATGGTAACTACTATTATCCCATAAATGATAATATCAACTTTAACCTACTAATAATGCAATCCTTATTTTGGTGAAATTTAAGTGTTCCATCTTGCGTACTATCTTCCTATGTGATATAATTTAAAGATTTTGTTTGATACTGTTATCATACAAATGATGGATGACTTGCTTACATAAGAATTTCTTTTTTTAATACTTTTGTATGTTGATTTTCTATGTTGTTTTTCTATGATTTTAGACTGGAGGAGCTATTGAAGTTACTGGCTCACCTACTGAGAAAGCTATTCTTTCGTGGGGTGTCAAGGTAGATTTCATATTACTGCTTGGTTTAATTTCATCACATAACTGACTATGATAGGTTCTGTTTGGTAGCTGGGAATGAAGTTTGATGATGCAAGATCACAATCCTCCATCCTTCATGTGTTTCCATTTAATTCGGAGAAAAACGGGGTGGAGTTGCAGTTCATGTGGTAAATATACTTGTTAACATAAACACAGTTTACTTGTTTGCACTTTGTAATTTCTTCTCCTCTTCTTGTCATGCTTGTGGGTCCCTAGATCTTTTCTGATTTAGTAGCTTTTTATTCCACTGTATTTACTATGAGGCCATTTTTGATCTCGCAGAAGGCAAGCTAATCAAACATTAAATATTTGCAATCTGGTTTGTCACAATTGATCATGTAACTTAGTAATCTTCCTTCCATTCTCAACAACGGTATATGCTGTTGAAATCCCTTGCTTTTAGTTGTTTGTTGCCCCTTGTGTTTTTTGTGCTCCTTTTAACCTCTTTTCTGTTGCCATGGGTTGCCTTAAATTCTTTTTCACTCTTCATGCCTGAGTTTTCCTTTGCTGCGTTCATATTTTCTGTCAGTAAGTTATTTTGTCAATATTCACATATTTGATTTGATGTTTTATTTTTCAATTTTGATATATGTATTGGTTAGTAATCCAAGCATCAATCAAAACCTATTGACTGTGCTAGTATGAGGTTTTGCATAATGAGCAAAAGGCAATCCATGTGTGTGCAGTTTGGATTGATCTCATACTCTTTAGCTCTTTTTCTAGCATATCATCTCAATTTTTCATCACCTTTTGTTTTCATGTGGACAAATTGTTCTCTATGGGCAATCTGTTTATCTGGATATGCTTGATTTAATGCTTTTTACATACTTGTAACTTCAGGGTGGCTCTGAAGTTCATGTGCATTGGAAAGGGGCTGCTGAAATAGTTCTCGCCTCATGTACAAGCTGGCTTGATGCTGATGGTTCAATTCAAAAAATGAATGATAAGGTAAACATCTGGTCTGTTTAGTCCTGTAACTTTTCTTTCTGGGTTGTTACTTTAGAAGGTAGATATGATCCATTGTGCCATTGCAGATGTACATGTTTAAAAGATTTATTGAAGATATGGCAGCCGAGAGCCTTCGCTGTGTTGCATTTGCTTATAGATTGTATGAATTGGAAAAGGTTCCAAATGAGGACGAGAGAGATTCATGGTCATTGCCTGAGGATGATTTGGTTCTGCTTGCTATTGTGGGAATAAAGGTGATGATATTCTGCTATGATAACCTAGTCGATTTTTAAGTTGCTTTGCTCAATCTTCTAGTTTAAGTTTGTTTCTTTCATTAGTTAGTTTCCTATCTATGTTTATGATTGAGTCTACACACGACTTTGACCTCATAATCTGTCAGGACATTTTATTTATTCTGTGACTTTTTTTCAAGGTTCAAACAATAGCAATGGTTGCTGTTGCCATTACAAAAGCTGATTATGTTTTATCTTTTAATGGCAAAAGTCCACTTAAATCTCTCTCCTTGACACTTGCAGGATCCTTGCCGGCCTGGTGTTAGAGATGCTGTGCAACTATGCACAAAAGCGGGTGTGAAGGTACTCCTTGCAGCTTTTCTTGGGAAGCTGGCTGTATTTTATGTTCATTATTTGAACGACCAAGAGTGTGTTTGATGATAACTTACCAATGATTTCTGCTTCAACTTTGGCTAGTTTTATTTGATGTTATGCATCCTCCAATTGCGGTCTGTTTCAGATGCCTGTAGGTAGATGTATATTGACAGACCCTTGCTTGAAATATACAAGCTCTTGTACAATTACATATTAAATGTCTTCTTCCAGCCACACAAAAATGTGCATGATCTTGAAGAAATTGCTTAGAAATGTTGTACTATATGGTTACTTGTGATGGGTTTCTTTTCTTTTCTTTTCTTTCTTCCTTTTCTTTTCTTTCTTCTCTTTTATTCTTTGTTTTTTCCCTTTTCTCTGATTTACTGTCTGTAATGGTTGTCTGTTGGTAGTTTCTGGAAAGATGATCTTCTCCTGAATTCTTTGAGAGACACTATTGTGGTCTATTATTTGCAGCTAATGATCTGTTGTTTATGTTTTCATGTTTTATATATGTGACCATGCACTTCCTTTTTTTCCCTTTATTTTTCTTGAGAAATACTAGCTTATTTTGTCATGCTGGTTTTATTTTTTTATTCATTTTATAAATTTATGCTAGTTTTCTATGAATAAATTAGTTTCAATGTCTGCTGAGGCTATAATGTTTTCAATCTTGCCTTCTTTGGAGCATTTGAACTGATATTGTTTGCTTGAAGAACTATAACTCCATTTCACTGCAACTGTATTTCTAATTTCATTTATTGTTGATGGATAAACAGGTACGCATGGTTACTGGAGATAATCTTCAGACTGCTAAAGCCATAGCTTTGGAATGTGGAATACTAGATTCAGAATCCAGTGCCACAGAGCCAAATCTTATAGAGGGTAAAGCATTCCGTGCTTTGAGTGACAAGGAAAGGGAAGCCATTGCTGAAAGAATATCGGTATGATTAGTTGTACTTGTGATTATACTTATTTTTTGCTGCTATTTAGTTTCAGCTATAATCAGTCGTCAAAGAAGTTGCTGGATACATGATTTAGTAATGTACTTGTGGAAAAGGCTTAAAATATAGATAATAATTCTACATTGGCTGTTAGGTGTTAATTCCTGTTGTCGTAAGCTTCTGAATCTGTTCTTTTTACCTGTAAAAAAATGTCATCCCTGGAGGGACATGCTTCATATGTTGTTCTAGTGTGTTGTTGATGTAGTGTAGATCATTTTTTCTAATGCAGTTATTATATCTTTGGCAATTTACTCAATTATTGATGTGCTCACTCAATCTAGGTCATCTGAATATGTCCTGAACCAAGCTAGGTCATCTGAATATGAAGTTCATGTGCAGGTGATGGGAAGATCATCTCCTAATGATAAGCTCCTGCTTGTCCAAGCATTGAGGAGAAAGGGTCATGTTGTAGCTGTTACTGGTGATGGAACCAATGATGCTCCTGCACTACACGAGGTTTCCCTGATTCTCTGCCCTAAAACTCATTCATTCTCTTGCCAACAACTTATGCATTCTTTGGTTCCTTATTCCTTTATATATTGTTTATTTAGGCAGATATTGGTCTTGCAATGGGAATTCAAGGAACAGAAGTTGCTAAGGAAAGCTCAGATATCATTATCCTGGATGATAATTTTACATCTGTCGTAAAGGTTTGGTTTTATACTCACTGCTTAATGTGTTTCTTTGTTTCTTAAAGCAGTTCATGGTTGGGGTAAAACTTGTCTTTATTTCAGGTTGTTCGCTGGGGTCGTTCCGTATATGCAAATATTCAGAAATTTATCCAGTTTCAGCTCACTGTCAATGTTGCAGCTTTGATTATCAATGTTGTTGCTGCTGTTTCTTCTGGAAATGTCCCTCTGAATGCTGTTCAGGTTCTATAACAAATTCTTTACTAATTCATTTATAATGTATTTACCATTTTTACCTGTCAGATAGCTTTTATATTCATGTTTAGAGGTTAAATGATGCTTGTTGAAGCACCTTTCTTGCACTGAGATATTAAATTGCTGAAAATGCCAAATTTTTGTGGAATTAATTGAAAGATGCGTTCCAGCTCATACAATACTAATCATAACCAATGCCCCCTTATGTTGCTTAACCTTTTTTTATTGTTGGAACAGCTCCTCTGGGTCAACCTCATCATGGACACTTTAGGTGCCCTTGCACTGGCAACAGAGCCACCAACGGACCATCTCATGGAAAGGGCTCCGGTTGGTCGAAGGTTAGGCAGTTTTCTTTTGCCCGATGAGTTTAATTTACGCTGATAGTCTCTTTAGTCCTACTTCGCACCTAATCAAACATTTATCTGTCTATATGCCTAAATTCATATGCAGTTTGTTTGGTAGATATGATCCATTGTGCAGAGATGGTCCTTGTCTTGGAGTCACATTTGTTTCACTGATTTTAAACATCCAACACAATCACCATTTAGCCAGAACGAAGCATGTTGATATGTTTTATATGTAATATATGCTCTGCTAATTAATTGATTGGCTACATCGCTGAAGAAATACTTATGTATGTGTTGCGTCTTGTGATTTAGGAGGTTGATGCAGATAAACAAGATTATCATCTAAAGCTTTTCATTGATTAGGTTTTCTGTTCTATTGTATTTTTTTTTTTTAATTTTGTCATTTGTTCTGGAGATAGCGATGCTGGTCCTTTTGAATAGCTTCTAAGTAACTGTGGAAGTGAGCCGCTAATTCTGTTGGTTACTTTTTTTTTTTATTTTTGAGTGGGGGAATGATGCTTTTTGGTCATTTTTTGAAGAATTTTTTGTGCTTGTATTTCCTTTCAGGGAACCACTTATAACAAATATCATGTGGAGAAATTTATTTATTCAGGTATGCATGTTTTGTGGTATGATTACTTTCTTTCTGTTAAAACATTTCTTATTCTATAGTTTATGTTCTATTGGCATGATATTTACTTTGTTCTGCATGAGTGCAGGCTCTATATCAAGTGGTGGTTCTCCTCTTGCTTAACTTTGGTGGCCGTAGTATCCTGCATTTGAAGAATGAAACTCGAGAACATGCAGACAAAGTGAAGAACACCTTCATATTTAACTCCTTTGTCTTATGCCAGGTAATATTTGAGACCTGTTTAATTTGTGGTACTTAGTGATGTGAGACACAATTTGGTTTTTCCCCTTTACGAGATAAGCTGTTTTAGTCTTTTGATTATGTGTTCCATACCATTCCTTGTACCCAAAACTTACCGTACTTTCCTTCCCTACCAGATATTCAATGAGTTCAATTCTCGGAAACCAGATCAGATGAATATCTTCAATGGAATCACAAAAAATCATCTCTTTATTGGGATCATTACCATAACAGTTATCTTGCAGGTGAGGAAAATTAAAAAATCTGCATCCTGATCTGGAGCATCAATCACATTATGTCTCATTTCTGACTATTTTGTTCACTGGCTCTGCGTTAGGTTATAATCATTGAGTTCCTTGGAAAGTTCACTTCTACTGTCAGACTTAATTGGAAACTTTGGCTTGTTTCGATCGGTATTGCTTTTATCAGGTACATTCATTCAGCGTTATCCTCCGGTTACTTCTTTCATCACATGGAGATATTTCTTCCAGTCACAATGGTTTCACAGAATTCAAACCCTAGCACTCACTAAATTAACAAATGTGGGTAGTTTGTTATCTTTAATAACAAAATCTTCGTCTTAATTTCATTCAGCTGGCCTCTGGCTTTGATTGGGAAGCTCATTCCAGTTCCTGAAATTCCACTAGCCGAATATTTCCAGCGGTGTTGTCGGAGGAGAAAACATCAAGGTTTGATTTTTTACACAACATTTCTTTGTCGAATGTTTTGTATTTTTTCGGCCTCTTAGTAATTTACGTCTCAGAAAACATGGAGGATGTGAATGGAGCTGAAGGTAGACAGAAATAAGTTTCATGCTACAACCGGTGATGAAAGATGACTTATCATGTGGATGTTTGTTTCTAATTGTACATCTTTTCATTCTTGTTTTGTGCCTTTAATACTTGTGAAAACGAATATTATTACTGTGTCTTAGGTTTTGCATATATATGGGCACACACATACACGCTAGTTGCTTTACTTAAAGCTTGTAAACATTTAAGATTTTATTTTGTAAACATCTAAGATTTTATTTTCTTTTGTATTACCTTCTTCCTCTCTCTCTCTCTCTCTCTCTCTCTCTCTAGTGTGTGTATATGGATATATTTATTGTGGGATTCTGATTGCGTTTTTAGATTTATTCTGGACAGTTAAAAGGGGAAAAAAAAAAGGATAAAATCAATATTTTTGTTGTTTTGGTCTTTTGATTGTAAATTTTACAAAAAGGATAAGAGTCAAATGGTAATTTAGAAAATTTCCCAACCGTTGCAAGAGCGAACACGTTCCGTTGTCCCCACCATATGGCAGGGAGGTTGACTTTTCAAACTCGGAGGGCAAGGGCGTTCTCCGCACGTGCAAATGAACTTCCTACTTCTCAGGTGCGACCAACCGTTTTTTACACCCACAACATTCTCTCTTCTTTTTATAGTCTCACTTTTCATTCACCTGCTTGTTTTTCCCTTCAAAAAAGTTCCTTATTTTTCCATTTAGTTCTGTTTACCAGAGGCAAGCTTCACAGTTTTGGTTATTCAATCCATTTTCCAATATATATATATATATTTATATTATTGGTTTTTATTTGATAATTTAATTAGAAGCAGAAAGAGAGGATGAGGGATGCAAGGAAGAGAGCGGTGAATGAAGAGGATTTTGAGGAGAAAGTGGAGATAAGAGGGATTCCTTTGGAGTCGCTTGCAAATCCCACATTCAACTTGGCTGCCATCACTGAGCTTGATCTTTCCAAAACTAATCTTGAGGTTTTCTTCTTCTTTTAATTATCCTTTGCTTTAAGTTTTAATTGTTTAAATGTAAGCCTTTTGTTTCTAGATTTGCTTTTGTCTAATTAAATATTAAATTATGATTTTTTTTCAAAAAAAGAGGGAACTTCTCAATTCTCTCAAAGACCATTACACACACACACACACACACACACAAAACAATTGGGATCACAATTAAGAATCATAATGATCATTTTCTTCATTCTGATTCCATGCAAAGTCAAAGAGGCACAAATAGACTCACGCATAATATAACATACCAAAAACAATATTACTATGTTTTAATTTGTTTTAAAACCAGGCTTCATAAGGGGTGTGTGTTATGTATCCAGAGCATACCAGAATCTTTGGCTGCGCGAATGCTGAATGTGGCAGTGCTCGATTTGCACTCGAACCAGCTGCAAGCTCTCCCGAACTCCATTGGATGTCTTTCCAAGCTAAAGATTCTTAATGTCTCTGGAAACCTTCTCAAGTCCTTCCCAAAGACCATCGAGGATTGCCGGTAATTCCCATTAATTCCCATCAGTTCAATCTTTTAATCAAGCTCTTCTTGTATACAACATAATTCAATGCAATCCTTCACTATACTTTAGTCATTCAGAGTTTATCTTGCGTCTCAAATCTATTGTACAAAAGACCTCTGATCTTCACCATCAAATTTGTGTGTTTTTTTTTAATGGTGGACAGGGCCCTAGAAGAACTCATAGCTAACTTCAATCAGCTGAACAAACTACCAGAAACGATGGGTTTTGAGCTCACCAACCTCAGGAAGCTCTTGGTGAACTCCAACAAGCTTGCATTCCTTCCCCAATCCACCAGCCACATGACCAACCTTCGTGTCCTCGATGCCCGCCTCAACTGCCTCCGTTGCCTCCCTGATGATCTTGAGAATCTCATCCGACTCGAGGTCCTCAATGTCAGCCAGAACTTCCACTACCTCCATTCTTTACCTTACTCCATCGGCCTCCTCATCTCGTTGCTCGAACTCGACATTAGCTACAACAAGATCGCTGTTCTGCCAGACTCAATAAGGTGCCTCACCAAGCTTCGCGAGTTCCACGCGGAAGGCAACCCCCTTGTGAGCCCTCCAATGGAGGTTGTGAACCATAGCATTGATGCTGTGCGTGAGTACTTGATTTCGCGCATGAATGGTGTACCCACCGGCATGCCCTCAGCCAAGAAGACCGCATGGCTCAGTAGGCTTGTAAAATGCGCGAGTTTCAATGGTGGAATGGGTAATGGAGTATATGAGCACAATGGCTACCTGCTCACTGATTACCATTCAATTGTGGGCATTGCATCCCCACGACATGTAGGGATGTTCTCCCCCCGCCGTCTCTTCTCTCCGAGGAGACATTCACCACGGCGATAAAAAGATCACCACAGGCAAGCTTCTCTCCCCTTTTGCTAAAATTCAATTCAGATTTGGTATGAATCCTAAAACAACTCATCTAAGTTGTTGTTATCGCATACTTTCATAGAAAGACAGTTGGTAAAATAATCCATTCATAGGACAACTCCAGTGAGATTGGAATATCTAAGATATCTCTATTTCTAAATTTTGTACCATGTAACAATGAAATCGTTGCTATTTGCTATAGAAATCAGATTTTTCATCTTCCGAAAGCCTTAATTTTCAATGGATAGAGAAAAGCTTCTTGCTTTCAATGTCAGTGAGCTTTGTTATACTCAAGAGAAACAATTCCAACATGCAAGCAATTTATTTTTTCGACCTGAAGTATGAATGAAAAACAATGGCAATCATGAAATAAAAAAAAAAAACAATGAAATTCATAGAACACAGTAATGCTCACTTGCAAAGCTTGAGTTTTTTAAAGAATGAGACCACTTGTGATCTTGGATAAGGCCTGGTGGCAATGCAGGTCGGAATGTTCTCCGGCTGCTCAATCCACAGCTTGTGATCGATCCCGTTCGCCTTCAGCTTCTCCGATAAATTCCGAATCTGAGCCTCTCCCTTCACTTCCAAAGTTACCTGCAAATCAAACAAAAGAAAATAATCAGCTCTCGTTTAGACTATAAATTCTCATTGGGGCATTTCGTCGAACACACCTTGTGCATGGAGTCAATGTTGGCGTCGGAGCAGTATGCGGCGGTGTCCGGGTGATCACGGTGAGCCCATACGACGGCCACGGCGGCGTGGCATCCTTGCGCCACCACGCTTCCCGTCGGCCAAGTGTCCACCAGATCTCGCCGAAGCACCACGTACTGCACCATCACCTCTTCCTTCACTTCCTCTCCCCGGCCTTTTCCCTCTCCCTCTCCCTCCGCCGCGGTGGAATCGGCGCTCATGGCTCTCGCGAGGAGAAGTCTGGAAACCCTAACCCTAGCTCCGGAGTGGGAGAGCAGGAACGAAGGACGAATTGTTGCACGTGCGAAGCAGGGGCATAATTGGAAACGCACGGGCAGAATAGCAACCATATTTTGTCGGTCCTGCCCGGGAATGAAAACTAATTAACGCTTTTATTCTGGAGTTTTACATTTCACCCCCTCATAAAGTCAAAAAAGATACAAATTTACAACTTGACACCTATAAATAATTTCATTTCGGTACGTCCTTAATTTGGATAAAATTGTTATTTCTTTAATCATTCTTTCATTTGTTACTAAAAAATGATCATACTAGATATGAGAAATATATTTAAATTAACAAACATAAATTATTAATATTTTTTTTTTGGATGCAAGGATGAATAATTTTTTCTTTAAATTTTCAAATGAGTACTATTGTTTGGTATAACAAATGAATGCAAGTTGCAACTGATGAAAATATATAATTAAAATGGAAAAAAATTTAAAGTTCAAAAGTAAAGCTAAACTAAAGGTTTAAAAGGATAAATTATTTTAAAATTAAAGGAAATATATTTTATAGAAGTATCTATTATTATTTATTAACAAAAAAAGGTAAAAATTTATAAATAGTTTAAAATTTTCAGGGGGGTTGGGTGAAATTTGGCCCGTGAATGTCTCCAGACTGGGCGCGCTCCCAGACAAACCCACGCCTCCCAACCGCTAACCGGTTACCGTCACCTCCCTTTCGCTCACCGCCCCCCACCTCCTCCTCACGTGACCCCCTCTCACTCTCCCCCTTTCACTGCACTCGCTCTCGAGCTACTCTCTCTCTCTCCTTCGTTCTTCTTCGGAGGATGCTGTGCAGCCGGAAAGTGATGAACTTTCTGGTGAGGAAGGACGTGAGGAAGATCTTGAAGCGCAAGGACAGTGATGCCGGGGAGAGAGGTTGCTTTCTCTTGTTTAATTTCGCTTTTCTTCTTTATGGAATGGTTGTGTCTCTGTGCCTGTGTTTGTGTGCATTGAATCGGATGTTATTTTTGTTGTTTTATCTTTCGGTCTCTATAAATTGTTTGGTTTTGTGTTGGTGGTGCAACCATGGATTTGTGGCATTGCCTTGATTGTGCAAAGATGCAATTTTGATTGGGGCTTGCTGATGTGTTTGATTTCTTTTTCATGCTTTATGCTTGAATGATTTTATTGAAATTAGGGATTTAATTTGCTTTTACCTGTGAATTAGATGCCGTTAGTATTTTTTTTTTCTTTTTTTGGTAGGTCTCTGAAATGGGATTCTGGCACAAAAAATTAGTGTTTTTTTTTTTTTAAATTACAATTAGTTGAAGTATTTTGAGATCTTTATTGAGATATGAAACCCATAAAACAATTCACATAGGATGGTGGATTTTTTTTTTCTGGTTATTAATGTGATTAGCATCAGTATGATATTTCCAGACAACTTCATTGTTCAGTGTAGATTGTTTCAATTGCTTGATTTATAGTTCATCTTTTGGCAATTTTGCAAAAATTAATCAGGTAAAGAGATAGAAGGCCTGCGAGCTTCGGTTTTCAGTGAGTTGAGGACATCTGAAGGTGCCAAGCATCTGCAACAACGAATTTGTGGTCCGACTGTGTCACTGACCTTCAATTTCTTGGTCTCTGTTGGTATAATCCTGATGAATAAGCTGGTGTGTATCCTTTCTGGCTATACTTCTCTGTTTTCTTTATCGTAATATCTTGATAGATTTATTCGTAATGTTTGTTCTTGTAGGTCCTCGGAAAAGTTGGTTTTAATTATCCCATCTTCCTCACATTCATTCACTACATTGTGAGCTGGTTTTTAATGGCTATATTGAATGCACTGTCCCTTCTTCCAGCATCCCCTCCGTCGAAGACCACTCCTTATTCTTCTTTATTGGCCCTTGGGCTTGTCATGTCTCTCTCAACTGGCCTTGCCAATGTTAGTTTAAAGTACAACAGGTATTGCATATGCATCTTCGTCTTCATCGCAAACCACATGATACTGTCTTTTCTTGGTTAATTCTTGAATGACATTATGTTCCAGTGTGGGTTTCTACCAAATGGCTAAGATTGCTGTCACGCCGACGATTGTTCTTGCTGAATTTATGCTTTTAAAAAAAACAGTTTCGTATCAGAAGGTAGTTATCATAGTCTTTTAATTCAAGATTCTTTGAATCAAAATAGAGTTGAGTTCGGAATGGATGTTTGCACTTGAAACATGTAGGTCCTAGCACTGAGTATTGTGTCAGTTGGAGTTGCAATTGCGACTGTTACCGACCTCGAGTTTCACTTCTTCGGCGCATGTATTGCAGTGGCATGGATAATTCCTAGCGCCGTTAATAAGATCTTGTGGTCCAGTTTTCAGCAGAAGGAGAACTGGACTGCTTTAGCGTATGAAACATCCTGATACTTGATTTATTAGTACTCTCTTCTTTTTTTTATAGTTTTCCAATTCTTGGATATTGATTACTTATGACTTGAAACAGTTTGATGTGGAAGACAACACCGATCACCGTATTTTTCTTGGTGGCCATGATGCCTTGGCTCGATCCTCCGGGTGTTCTGTCCTTCAATTGGAACTTCCGCAACACAGTGGCCATAGTTATGTCAGCAGTCCTCGGTTTTCTACTTCAGTGGTCCGGTGCTTTGGCTCTCGGGTAAGGAATGAGGTTCTTCATCATTGTGTTTCTAGCGAACAATTTTTTCGTATACATATATTGATGTACTGAACTATGACAGAGCAACCTCAGCGACGTCTCATGTTGTCCTCGGTCAGTTTAAAACATGTGTTATCCTTATCGGTGGCTTCCTTTTGTTCAATTCAATCCCTGGCAGGACGAGCATCTTTGGTGTCGTTATTGCCCTGTCCGGTATGTCTTTGTACACATACCTCAATTTGCTAGACTCTCATAAACAAGCGGCGAAATTAGCATCTTGGCAGTCGTCTTTCACGGCATTACCAAAAACCAAACTGAGCAAAGAGAATGGTGAATCTACGGACCGAAATTGCAACTCAGACAATGTATGAGACTTGCAAGCGACACGGTTTAGTCCTAACCAAGAAAATTTTCCGTCTAATTCGAAATGTCATTGTTCGATTAATTTGATCTGTATCTTCTGTTTTTTACAAAGTCATACCGCACTTGAGTGATTCGTAAGTGTTCGAAAATCCGAAATACATATACAATTCATGTATATTGTTCATTCTATCAATCTGATTTCCTTGAATTTAGTATGCATCAGACTGTTATTATTAATTTGTTACTTGTTCTTTATCCATATAAGAAATTTCTCATAGAAGTATTCATTGTGATACTTATGATAAACGGCATTGACATGATGTAGCTCACATGGCATTATTATTATGTTTAGCATTCGATAATCACAACTATCATTATATATATATATTAATGTCTTTGTCATAAGTCACCATTTTCAATCTCACCATCAAAATATTTTCTAATAGCTTCACATGTCAATGTTTTTGGTTCTGCAATCAAGACAAAATATTTTGTATCTTTCTATGCGTGCAAGACACTTTCCTTTATTGGTTCGATTATTATTAAAATAAAATTTCAAAATACATTTAAAAGAAAGAAAGAAAACAAAATAAATCCCTATCAATAATATGGATTTTTTTTTTAAAAAAAGAAATTATATGATTGAGGAGAGTGAGAGTTACTAAATGTACAGTGATTGAACGTTGTTGATCACGATAAATGCTTGACGGTTAAAAATCGTTCGATGCACCACCGATGTCATATGGACCGTCGATTTCAGTATAGAGACACGATGAGCGGCTTACGCTGAAGGATGGCACGCGAGGCGCTGATTAAATAATAGCCGTCGATCGTCATCTGAGAGCTTTAACGGTTTGGATTAAACCCGGCGAAACAGCTACCGGTTTCACTACGAAAGAAGCATTGTCTTCGTTTTCTAGGGTTAGGGCTGGGTTTTGGAAGAAGCTCGATCTCGATCTTCAGCAATGGCGGAGGAGACGAGCAGGACGGTATCATTCGATCACTTGCTCCTCTTTTCCCTATATCATCTAAACACTTTGTCTTATTCTTTCTAAATCTCTTGTTGCAGGCCTTCGTTGAGCTCCAGGGCCGCATAATCGAGACTACCGCAAAGCTTAAGCAGGTGTGAAATTTCCCTCTTTTACGAGTGTTGGGAGACTTTGCTAAATCTTTGCTCCCGTTTGGATTGACTCAAAGAATTTTTTGTGAAATTGGAATTATAGGAATTGAAGTATGTTTATGGTTGGATTTTGATTAATTGTTTTTGTTTTGCTTAAAGATTCAATTTTTATGGATAGATGATGCTTAATTTCTAGTCATAGAAACTATGAAAAGATGGCTATAGTGGGAAGTTTGCGTTAGTGCATTTCTACAATCGTTTGTTTATGTAGAGGATTCTTTGATTTTCTATGTTAGCGCAATGGTCTGTGCATAGATGATTATTAGATCATTTCCTTCTTGATATGTCTTTTTATTGCCCCACTTTTTCTTTTTCCGGATCAAATATGATCTTCATGCAAGTGGAGCACTTAATCGAAATTGAGCCTTCTGTTTTATATGTGCATCATGTTCATTGGCTCCTCTATCCTCGGACAAGCTGAAAATTTGCTTCTAGTGCTCTTTCTAGTATGGGAAAGTAGAGCTTGTCTTGAAATGTTCTTGGTATGATTATGCTTGTTTTTTTTTTTTTTTTTTGCTTGTTTAATGATTGTTTTCCTTTCCTTTCAGGTGCAAAATCAGATGCGTGGTAAAGAAGGAGAAAAGAAACGTGCATATTTAACTTTGGAGGAACTACGACAGCTTCCTGATGATACAAAGACATATAAATCTATTGGTATGGAAAGGCTTCTTACTTGATTTTTACAAATCTGTTCAATCATCATATTTATAATTTAGAGTGACTGTGTGGTTGCTACTTTTCAGCTAAGATCATTTAGGATTACTGATGACTTCTCACTTTGTATCAGTATGGACGCTATAAATTAGTGTTTACCTACACTTTACTAAACTGGCTGTAAATTTTGTTGAGATAGCATATTGTATCCTGAAAAGGACAAACTCAGTTTACTTTCGCATGTTGTTTTTATTTGATCCCATAGCTCTCTTAATGTCTTGAGGGCCTTACAGAAATATATCTTTCTCCATTCTTGTCTTGTTCTTGGCATGAATATAAAGCATTCTCTGCTAGCTTTATCACAACTATACACTGTTGTCTATGGATGCATCATATATTCACTGGCCTTTTATTTTAATAGCCTTCCTCTGGGTGTCTGTTGTTACTTTGAATATGGAAATTCTTTCTCACGAGCTCTGTGGGTCAAGGACCTCTGCTTACTACCTATACTCAAATCAGCTCATGACTTGTGAGGTCTTGTGGATTCTGAATCCGGTGTTCCAGATGATAATCAACACACTTCCAGGGCGTTCTGGGGCATAAATGTTGCATGCTGTGTATATGTGTATATGTCTCCTCTGAATTACTAAATAACCTCAACTTTATGCATATCTAAAGATGAAAAACTAGATTGGATATATATTCTTCTAATATGTATTTTTGAGATTAAAGTGTCTTTTTATTTTTTTTAAATCAATTTTAGAGAAAGTAATTTGCATATTATGCAATCTCCTATTTTATTAGCATAGATGATTAACTAGTCTTCTTTTTTTTTTTTTTTGCATTGCAGGCAAAATGTGAGTACACATGAGCTGGTAGCTGTTAATTTTTGGACAATCAAAGACACTGATATTTTATATTGAAAGTGACTTTCAGTATTTTGTTTGTTTCTTTTGATGGTATCTAGGTTTGTTTTGGAGCCTAAATCCCTTTTGATGGATGAACAAGAACAAAAGTTCAAGGACAGTGAGAGTGCTATAACCTCATTGCTGGTCTGTCCATTTGCTATTGCCTTTCAGTCCAATTCCTATGAACTTTACATGATTTCTCCCTCTGAATATTATGACTCAAGCAGACTTCAAAGGAGTACTTTGAGAAGCAGATGGCAGAGGTAGAGAATAACTTAAGAGAATTGTTACAGCAAGATCCAGGTCTTGCACGCCAGATTATGTCAATGTCTGTGGGCTAGCAGCACTCTTCACTTCCCTAGAGGTAATTTGTCTATTTTTCGATAAATTAGAGTGTTGTCCATCTGAAAATTTTAATGCTGTGAACTCATCTTGCTAACATATTTTGGAGTTATTTAATATCACTTGCTGGTAAAACCTCAAGTCTGATGTGATGAATGTCATGTCCTTGTTAGTATCTTTTGCCCACACTCTCTCAACAATCTGAAGAAATATTCTGGATAGCTTGCTAGAAATTCAGAAAAATGTTAACATCATTCTTTGGTTTCTATATGAATTAACTTGGAGGTTAGAGAGAAAGTAAATCTTGATGAACTGCTATTTCTTCAAACTGAAGAAGTATAAATCATGGACTGTGGATCTATTCAAGACACCTTGTTACTGTCATTAATGTTTATTTTCTGTTATGTTATCTTGATAACTTCATGAGCTTCAACTGATTTCAACTTCTTGAACTTTTTTTTTTCTAGATTCTTCATGTCTTGATGCATTTGGAGCTAAAGCTAAACTGTGGAGGACATCACCTTTTAATAATAGTATTGCTATACTTTAAGCTCCAAAGCTTTTTGTAAAGCTTGCCGTATGCTTAAAAAACTCACATTGGGTGTACTTAAGCCCTTTGTTTTTATGATATGTTTATGGCAAAGAATTGTGTGTATTTTTGTACTTCGCTTCTTGTCTCATGGATCTGATACTGTTGAAGCTTCAAATGAATATTCCTGCTTTCAGTCTTTTTTTTTTTTAATTGAAGCGTAATCTTTTGCTTCCACTCAATTTCATGCTTCTTCCCATCACATTGATCAGATGATAATGATATATATATATATATATATTATTTGAAAAGAAAGCAAAATATTATATATATAATAAGAATCTATACAAATACAATTTTAAACCAGAGAGAAAGAAAAAGAAAAGAACACACTATAAATTAATTCATAAAGAAAAAGAAAGAAAAAAGAAGGCATGAAATATGTGGAGTGGATGATTGCCTCAAAGTTTATACTCTCAAAACTCTTTCTTGAAGAAGGATATTGAATAGGAAGAAAGAACAAGGAGAGATCATCATCACCATCATCATGGGAGAACTCTGTAAAACACCACCATCATCATCACCATCATCTTTGTTGGTGCTGGTGGGCAAAACATGCATGTATTTATCTTGTTGATGGATCAAAAGTTTTGTTCTTGTTTGCCGCATGATTTACCTCATCTTCTTCAACTGCATTCAACATGACCTTGTTAACCATGATGAAGATAATGAAAGCAGAGCATCATTAGTTGAGTATTTGAGAATGTATATGTATATATAGATAACAAGGTTCAATTAAATATTGAGAGATATATATTTTAGATTATCTTCATGCTTCTCACACGTGTAATGTTTTCTGAATGTGTGTGCGTGTTGTTTGCATATTGGAATGAGATAGTTTGAGAATTTTTGCATGCATTGTAAACTTTCCACCTGTTCTTCATGTCTGCCATTCTACCACTTGAGTTTCCACTTGTCACTTAACAATCAATCAGCAAAAAGTTCAAAGAAATTGAAACAGATAAACATATACATACATATAAATGGAGAAAGAAAAAGAGAAACTTGGTTTGGTCACTAATAATATAATATATTTTTTGGGTGCATTATAATGTATATAATAAAATGACAAGAGTATGAGAACCCTCCATTTGATTTGAATGGTGTGATGATTCCACAACCACACGCCGTTTCCTCTTTTCCCGGGTTTATTGTTGGACATTTCTCCATTCAACTACCTTCCTTTCTTCCTTCTCTTTCTCTTCTTTGATTTCTTCTTCATTTTATATTTTAATTTTGAATTTACATAGAGAAGTATATCATTTGATGTAGAAACAAAACAATGGGGTACCTGAATAGTGTGGTGCCAGCAACAAGTGCTTCACAGGTTAATGGCTCTTCTGTTAGTGGCGGTGGTCTCAGGTCTCTTCTTCTTCTTCTTCTTCTTCTTCTTTGCATTCTTCTTCTTCTTCTTCTTCTTCTTTGCATTCTCTTTCTCTCTTTCCATGCATTCTTATCTTATATACATGAATTTACTTATGTTGAAGTTTTCTTAGTTGGAATTTGGGCATAAGGATTGATAATGAAGGATATGTTGCTATTAGTGTACATGATCTGATTCATAGGATAATACAAGTTAGAAAGTGAAATGACACTGAAATGGATAAAAGCATGATTCTAACTTGAATTTGTTTGCAATGATGTGATAATGCCAACAACCAATGCCCACAGCCAGAATGGTAAGTTCAGCTATGGATATGCGAGCTCTGCAGGCAAGCGGTCTTCAATGGAAGACTTTTACGAAACGAGAATCGACGGTGTCGATGGCGAACTCGTCGGTTTATTCGGTGTCTTCGATGGTAAATGCCTCAATTTTGTAATTTATTTCGTAGCGAGTATTAAGAGTAGAGAATATGAACTATGTTAAATGATACATCGGTAAATGCAGGACACGGCGGTGTTCGGGCCGCAGAATATGTCAAACAGAACCTCTTCAGCAATCTGATCAAACATCCAAAATTCATCACTGATACCAAATTAGCAATAGGTTAACTTATTTTTTGTTTCCAAGTTATGATGATTCTCATGTGATTGATTGTCACATTGATTCAATGGTACTGCATTTGTGTTTATGCAGCTGATGCATACAATCATACCGACTCGGAGTTTCTGAAATCGGAGAACAATCAGAATCAGAATCGAGACGCCGGATCAACTGCTTCCACTGCTATTCTCGTCGGCGATCGATTACTAGTTGCGAATGTCGGAGATTCAAGGGTTGTTATGAGCAGAGGAGGAACAGGTAAACAAGCTGAATTCTCGTCTTGATGGGTTTCACTTACAAGTTACAAACTAGTTGGGTTTTCGCAGCTATTGCCGTCTCGAGAGATCACAAGCCCGATCAAACAGAAGAAAGGCAGCGCATTGAAGACGCCGGTGGATTTGTAATGTGGGCCGGTAATTCCGCAGAAATCCCATAAATCATATATCTGCCACACACTTGAACACAACCTCATGTATATGCACATTGCATTTTACTGCAGGAACATGGAGAGTCGGTGGAGTTCTTGCCGTTTCCCGTGCATTCGGAGACCGACTTCTTAAGCAATTTGTCGTCGCTGATCCTGATATTCAGGTTAACAATTTGATGAATACGAAATCAGAATTTTACTCCAATATGATGATATTTACACAGTGTGTATATGCGTAAATATAGGAGGAAGTGATTGATGGATCATTGGAATTTCTTATTCTTGCGAGTGATGGATTGTGGGATGTCGTCACAAATGAGGTATAATGTTTGAATTAAATTAACCTGTTAATTTGTCGATATGTAAATCGAAGCAAATTGAATGGGAATTCAGGAAGCTGTTGCAATGGTGAAGCCAATTGAAGATCCAGAGCAAGCAGCAAGAACATTGATGCAGGAAGCTTATCAAAGAGGAAGTGCAGATAACATAACTTGTGTCGTAGTCCGTTTTCTTGCTAACAAAAGTAATAATTCTCATCCCGAAGGTTCGCATCGGCAAAGAAATTCAGTTCATAATAACTGATCAAGATCAATCAGAAATTCCACTGTCAAGTGTTAACTCTTAACCGATTTTTCGTATTTCTTTGTATTGTTGTGCAGTTGTAATGTGACATTGTTTTGGATGTGAGCCACTGGTTATGTTGTGTTTGTAGTTGTCAGTCTTCAGTGTGTATGTACTCTTGAATTGCTTGTCAGATCACATGTTTTTTATTTATTTATCTATTTATTCGTTTACATATTTAGAGTAATTATTTAATAAGATAAAAATGAATATTAGTTTAATAAGAATTTAATGTCCAATTTAGAGTTGCTTGCAATATAAGATTGGGTCAAAGTTGGAAGAAGTCAAAGGCGCATGGAGTTCTCTCATTTTCCAAAACTTAATCCCCACCATAATTTCTCAAAATCAGACTCCATTAAAGCCTCTCGTTTTTAGGGTTAGGGTTAGTTTTGGTGCAGGGTACGTGGCCAGGTAGTGCATGCATGAATTAGCAATAGATAGTCTTGCTGTCAGTTAAGGGTGCATGTTTCTCTCTTTCCACTCTTCTTTAATGCCTTTATATTTTCATTTAATAATCCCATTAAGAGAAATAATTGTAACTTATGAATATATATATATATATACACACTTAATAACATATATAATTTGAGCCTTTATAATAATAATAATAATAATAATAATAATAATAATAATAATATATAATAATGGAAAATGAAGAAGATTTATTATGATAAAGAAGAAACTGCCAAGAGGAATAAATAGGGAGAATTCAAAGAAATTTATTAGAAACAATGCTTTCCCATTCACCAACCAAACAAAGAAAAGCTCTCTCTCATTCCTGCTCTTTAATGCTCTCAATAACTACATTTCCCAACGTTTCATCCCTTGATACTAGTATAAATTTATAACCAATGCTTCATTTTTGGTTATCATGGAGGAAGACAAGGAGAACATAATAAGCCTTAGTCTCAGTATTGGAACAAGCCATCAACCTGAGAAACATAGCAATGATAACAAGAACAAAGTTCAACAACAACTCCATGTTCTATTCCCTGCTTCTACTACTCCAGAGGATGATGAAATCATCGGCAGCGATATCGCTCCACGGAAAAAGCTCAGACTAACCAAAGAACAGTCTGACATGCTTGAAAATTCCTTCAGAGAAAACAACATCCTCAATGGGGTATTCTATTTCATGTTTTAACAGTGTTATCTCTTCCTGTTTTGATTGCTCAATGTGATGAACTTCATGCAGAATCAGAAGCAGGAACTTGCGAGGAAGTTAGACTTGCAGGTTAGACAAGTTGAGGTCTGGTTTCAGAACAGAAGAGCAAGGTATCATCCTATGGCATTTAGTTCGATCGATGTCTCAAATCTGTAATTAAATTGGTAGTCAAAATGAGTTTGGACTTACAGGACTAAGTTGAAGAAGACTGAAGTGGAGTGCGAGTTCTTGAGAAGGTATTGCCAGAGCTTGAGTGAAGAGAACAAGAGGTTGAAGAAGGAGTTGCAAGCATTGAAGCTTGCGAGACCTTCTTCATCTTCAATGTTCCTCCAAATATCGAAGCAAGCTAAGATCTCTGCTGAGGGTGATGGCAAGAGCTCCGCTTCGTCTGATTCAATGTCTGATAAGTCTAGGATTTATAACTGCTCTTGATTTATTTGATGGGTAAAAGAATGAAAAGAGTTTTACAATGATGTGTGTAGCAGCAACAAAAAAAAACTGAAATTATTGCTTGAAATGTGCTTGATTGGATACGAGGCTTGCGTAAATCAGCTCATTCCATGCATCAGGGACTCCGGGGAGGCACCAATGGCTGCAATCCTGTTTCCTTGAAGAAACCTTTGGCTCTTGGTTTTGGGTCATTTTACCGTAGACTGATGGATGACCGTCCTTGCGGAAGTTTGTCAGCTTTGTTACATTCAAGAGGATGACCGGGAACTTCATTTCTTGAATAACTTCCTCGATGATTTTCATTTTCGAGTGGTAGGTCTCGATCAAGGGCCCGCTTAATATAGGGTCCTTCTCGCCTTTACATGAGCCACCAGAGTCCCAGTCTCCACCCCTGATTAGGATTCAGCAGCCTCTATTAGACGATTCAGACCTCAATTTTCAAGATTATGATTTAATGAATTAAAAGAACAAATTTTTGGTACCTGAAATGGGCGGTAGAGTAACCCCGGTAAAAAATTAGTTTCTTTGAAGGGTTCATGTTTTCGTCAATCCATCTCCCCCAAGTCCTCATAGCAATCCTAAATGCTTGCATTGCATCAAACTTTGGATAAACAACATCACCTTCTTGATAATAATTCTTCCTGATCAATATAAAAAAATACACGTGCTTAGCGAATGTTGTAGATGGAAAAAAGAACAACGAAATTTGATCGGCGTACCCTTTTGCAGTTTTTCCATGAGTCCACCAATGACCGGTATTAAATATAAGGATGTCGGCTTTCTTCCATCGACCTGATGACTTATCAATGCGATCTATGAGAAGTGTTGGACTTGAATTACCTTGAGCGTTGACACGTTTCCCTTCTTTAACAAGAAAATGAGAGCGGACAAACTCGACAGTGCAGTTGTAGTCCTGCTCAGTGGAATGTGTATCACCACATATTCAATCGGAGAGACATATGGTAGAATGCATAGTATGCTCACCATAAACCGAAAAATAAAGTAGCCACCGCCTTTTGTAATTTTGTATCCTCGTGTCTCATACATTTTGGTCTTATCAGGCAAGCCTTCACGAAGAATGCACAACATTGATTCAAACTGGTTTCTATTCATTGAATCCCCAACAAGCATCAAGCGTTTACCTCTGATTCTCTCCAAAAGGTCTGTTGAATTAAACCTAAGGATCAAGTGTGGGGGGATAAAAGGTAGTTTGTAATCATTAAAAAGAAAAACAAAAAACAAACTACAGTCACAAAGAAAATGGCCATAATAGCATCAAATAATTGTTCCAACTTGCATTAGTCTCTACATGTTCTAACAGTAAGGTTGTAAAAAATTTAATATACAAGAACACTAAAGCATGTAATAACTCAGAATTTTTCTACCAGTCCCATGTGTGTGTATACATATACACACACATGGCATAGTAGAGCCAATACACAGAATTCAAGAACTGTATTGATTATCAATTACAACAAGAATCATTTCAGAACATTCAGAATCATCATGTGAAATTTCCACCTCTGAGCTGTATAAGAACACTTTTAAAATGCCATCATAATCAAAACTCTTCTCCGAATACCATGATATATGAAGATCACATGGTTGTGATCAAATGTTCATCAGTCCGTACATGTTCCAGTATTGAGGTCAAGGTAATGAAGCCATCAAGCATATCATGGCGATCTCAGTGCCACACAGAACTCAAGCTCTGTGTCAATTACAGCCACAAACATCGTAAAACCAATCAGAATCCTCAAAATGAGAAATTTCCTCCTGATCCTGCCCCTCTGAGTTACACAAGCAAACTACAACATATCATCATACTTGGTACTTCTCTCCCATTCCAATAGTATATAAAGATCTCACACATTTGTGATAAAATGTTCATCAGTCTCTACACGCTCTAATAGTGAGGCCAAAGTAGTGAAAAGCATCAAGTTCAACTAATCTTACACACACACACACACACACTCACACTTCAGTTTTGCACCAATAAGAACCAGTCACTGAAAATCCGATCAGAATCATCAAAATAAAAAATTTCATCTTGAATCTGAGTCTGAGATATAAAACCACACTATAACATGTCATCAGACTCGGTGCTTTTCTCCCATTCCAATAATATATAATAATCACACAATTGTGATGAAATGGTCATCAGTCATAATGAAAACAAACAAGTTCGACCAGAGATTCAGTGTCACTACGGGGTCCCATACACACAATTCAAACTATATACAAATCACAACCAGAGTCATTCAAATCCCATCAGAATCATCACACTATCTATTTGAGTTTAATCTACACAAACACACAATAATATGCCTCTACATGATACATAAATATCACACATTTCTGATAAAATGTACATCACCCTCCACCACACAATCAAGTTCCATCATAGCCACTACACTTCCATACACAGAATCCAAGCTTTGTCGCAAAATAAGAATTATCCGAACATGAAATTCCAGTTTCAGACGCATCCAATCAAATGTGCCATGTATTTAAACAAGTTTTTTCTCTCCCAATCCCATGACATTACATAGAAATCACATCTTTAGTGAATAGCAAGCCAGCAAAGAACAGCATACCTGGGGAGAGAACAGCCATGGGGCACCCACTTCCATTTCAAATACTCCTTGTCAGGCCTCCCATTCTCAACGCAAGCAAAAGCCTCATCGACATAAGGGCAAGAACCAGGAGCATAGAGTGGATAACGCCGTTCTTCATCCCTCTCCCACTTCCCATCATAAAGATCGCACCTTTCCTCACTCCTCTCCACCCCATCGCTCTGCTCCACCGCCGGAGAAGACAAAGGAGGTAATGTGATCAGAGGAACGGAAGGAGAGATTGGAGGAACAGGGAGGGAGATCGGAGGACTGGAAGGAGGCAGAACAACAGGAGGGGCAGCGCTCGGAGAAGGGAGAGAGACGTCGGAGAAGAAGGAGGAAGGTTTGGAGGGAGAGATAAAGAGCAGAGAGGGGATCAAGATGAGGAGAAGAAGGAGAAGCGGAGGGAGTAGGCGGCGGGAGGATAGCACCGCCATTGGCGAAGAAGAAGAGCACAGTATTCATCGAAGAGCAAAGGATTGAAGGAACAAAGCCACATTTTTCTTTTTCTTTTTCTTTTTCTTTTTCTTTTTTGTCTTTTTGCTGTAAATTTTCTTTGACTTTATATTGTGAGTTGACTTTGACTTGGTCAAACTGCAAACTGAAAGCTACAAATCCAACACCTGATTTTGATTAGAATTTTCACACATCCAATCAAGTTATGAACAAGATACAGCTAATTGCTTGATAGGATTAGAATTAGTCATTAAAGATGATAAAAACATTAAATCGAAAACGCACAAATGGAAGAATGTTTGGATTAATTACATAAAAACTCACAGATACAGAGTTTGATTTAGTCTGAACCAGCTCAATTAGCAGCAACATTACAAGTGAGTATGAACACTTTCAGTTACAATCGAACACACACACACACACATATATATATATAAATACATATCATTTCATTCATAAGCATTGCAATGGATCAAGTTCATCTCAGAATGTTTCTGACTTCAATCTTTGTGATTTCTCAGATTTTTGCAGCTTCTGGTGCAATGCAGGACAGTGTTGAAATTTTATGGGGCGATGATCGAGCGCAACTTGGTGAAAATGGTGAACTACTCACACTGACACTTGATCAATCTTCAGGCTCAGGTTTTCAGTCCAAGGATGAGTATCTCTTCGCCGAAGTCTCGATAAGACTCAAGCTTGTATCAGGGAACTCTGCTGGCACTGTCACTGCATTTTATGTTTGTATATAAGCACTGTGAATTTGTTTTAACTGATTTGATGCAGTGTTAACATTGTTGAATCATTGTTGTAGTTGTCGTCGATTGGAGATGCGCATAATGAGATCGATTTCGAGTTCCTTGGCAATGTCAGTGGCAGTCCTTACACTGTTCATACAAATGTGTTTGATCAAGGGAAGGGTAACAGAGAGCAGCAGTTTTATCTCTGGTTTGATCCTACTCAGGACTTCCACATGTACACCATCCTCTGGAATAAGAAAAACATCATGTAAGTATTCTCTTTTGCATGAGTTTTCGACTTCTTTAGTATTTCAACTTGCAAAAAATCTTGTATTTTGTACTTCAGATTCCTCGTCGATGGCTTAGCCATCAGAGTGTTCAAGAACAACGAGGCGAAGGGTGTTGGATATCCGGATGATCAGGCAATGAGGGTCTATTCTAGTCTCTGGAATGCCGAAGATTGGGCAACACAAGGCGGGAGAGTTAAAACTGATTGGTCAAAAGCACCATTTACGGCCTACTACAGAGATTACACCGCCAATGCTTGTGTAGCATCTGCCAACACTTCTTCTTGTTCTTCCGGTTCAGCTTCGTGGATGGATCGCGAGCTCAGTCCTCAAGAAGAGAGTAAAATGAAAGAGTTACAGAAAACTTACATGGTCTACAATTATTGCGACGATAAGAACCGGTTCGGGCAAAACATGCCTGCAGAATGCGGACTCTCTTAATTAGATTCATATGTAATTTTGATAAACAAGAAAATTAATTTGTAGTTTCATGGTCAATAGATGTCCATGGATATCAATATGTTGATGTCTCTGTTAACCCTTGTCAAATAAGAACATTGTGTGTGATTCTTAAGATTCAATGCCCAATAATGTGCGCATTTGAATAACAGGAAAACGAAAACTGATGCAAATTAAATGTTCTTCAAGATGTAACTAACAAGTGAATAACGCCTAGCTCACAAGAAAAAGCTGGCATGAAACAACTCCAGCTCAATCCCAACACAGAACAATTCACTTACAATCACAATCTATGCAACATTTTGAATCTATAACATAGACTTCAACCATGGCTATAGTGATAAATTTGCTAGTCTGCTCTTTGTTAGCCATTACTACTGCAAGAGAAAATGTACCAGGATATCAGTATCACCTGAGGAGGAAACCAAGCTAAGTTCCTCAACGATGGTTGGTTACTCATTCTGTCACTTAACAAGGATGAGTATTTAAAAAAAAAAAATCCATCTCTTGTTTGATTCAACTGAGGACTATATCACACAATTTGATGTTGTTTGTGCTACTAATTTGTTTACTGTCAGTTGAACAAATAGATACAGTGATGCCCATCAAACACTTATTCATACATCAAAATGGAAAATGAATAACTTTGAATTTCTATTACCTTAATATATTCATCAAGCAAGACTTATAGGTTCTACAAACATTAAACAGAACAATACTAACAGCTGACGAAATCCAAAAATCATAACTTTTTTTGTCATCAAGATTCAAGACCACATTTTTCACTTTAAATTGGGAAACTGCACATTGGCATCCTTTCTCTATTTTAGCTAAATGCAACAAGAGACTTCTCAAACAGAATGAGATGAATAACTTTCAGTTTCCATTACCATGATATATTCATCAAGAAATCATACAGAACAATACTGATTAACAATGGATGAAAACCAAAAATCACAACTTTTTGTCAAGAAGGCCGCATTTTTTCACTTCAAATAGTGAAATATTATTACCTTTTTGAAATTCATTCTGATTTTAATGTTGAAATAAGGAAAAAATAAAAGGTAAAAAAAAATCATATCTTGAAAATGAACAAGTTATCTTCTCGGATTGGGGGAAACAGAGCAAGAAGTTTACAAATCTCAAGAACATTGTCACAAACCCTTTAATATTCTCGGCGAGAACGGCAGGGATGACGCGGCGGCGCTGCCCATAGCCACCGCCGGAGATTCGTCGAGGTTCGTGGGGTTGCAGACGAAGATCTCCATCAAATCGGGTTAACGGAGTTGGATCCGAACGTTGAAGTCCAATAGAAATCTAAGCGGATTCGGGCACATACTAATGCAGTCATAGCGGATCCAAATCCAATTCAGTAAAACAAAAATCAAATTATTATGTGGATTTTTTTTTTTTCCAGTGGCCCCTTTTAAATGGATAATTATTAAAAAAATTAAGTGTAACTATTAATATCCTCATGTATCTTTTTCATTCCAAATATTATACAAACATACATAAATATATGTCTATCTTCTACAACTTTTCTAAGTGCATGGAATGAGATTGAGATGACCTTAATGCACGTTAACTATGAAAGTGTTATGTTTTAGTTGATATTCCAATTCAAATCCAATTCCAACTCATTGAAAGCTCATGAAGACAAAACATGTCCACCTATTGATAAGTCTTTTGCTTTCCTTCAACAACTCATATGCCCCACCATTCCATTTGGATGTTTTCCTTTCATTATCCATCAATCTCATCAATCATCCAATCAACCATAATACATATATATATTGCATGTAAAATAATTGATATTAAACTTTGGGTAATTAAGAATTAATGTAAACACTCATGTTAATTAATAAGATGAGCCAAAACCATTAAAAAGGATAGTTAGGACATCAAATCTTCATTAATTATGGCTTTTAGATTATTGAAGACAAGAATATAAACAAAGCATATGACCGGGTTGTATTCATTTAATCACAAAGCTAACGAATTAAGTTAAACAACATGCATGCATGCATGCATGCACCGACGACTAAGACTTCACACCAAATCCAACTAATTCATTCAACATTTATACTTAATTACTTGAAGAGTTAACTTCATGCATTCTTATACAACAAAATCATATTATTCTTCTTATTAATTAGTGTATATATATATATATATTCATGAGGTTAACTAGAATTAAGTCTCTCTCTACCTGTCAATTATGGTGATGGAAAAAGCACATATCTATCTATTCCAAGAGCTGGCAATAACAAGATGATGATGTGACACAAATAATCAAGCCAACTATCAAAGTTGTGCATATTTATAGTCTTAATTAAAGCTAATTACTTCAGATGCATTCTGAAGTTTATCATGCAACTAAGCATTAATATTTATGAAGATTTATTTTGTTCATTGAGCTAGATATGCCAGCTTATCTTTTCTGTTCATTCTGAAACAATAAGATTGGTTAAGTTTAGCATAATTTTCAACTCATGACTTAGATCTATATATATATATATATGAGAGAGAGAGAGAGAGACAAAGATATCTGACCAACTAAACAAGAAATAAAAAGGTAGAATATGAACTTGTCTTTTTAACTATCTTCATAGGACCACACATGATTTCATAATTCAGTAGCTAGTGGGCCCATGCAAGTGGTGAACGGAAACTCCTCTATTAACTCATCTTCATGTTCATGATCTCTATATAAACTCAATTAGAGAAACACAATCATCAGCACACATGACTGTAAAAATGAAGATGGTTTCACTGACAGTCCTTGTTATGATCATCACCTTCATCTCTCTGAGTGTAAACATCTCTGCAAACTTCAACAATGGAGTTGATATAACTTGGGGTGGTGGAAGAGGAAAGATAGAAGAAGGTGGTGAACTTCTCACTCTCTCATTGGACAGGACTTCTGGCTCTGGTTTCCAGTCCAAGAATGAGTATCTCTTTGGCAGGATTGACATGAAGATCAAGCTTGTTCCTGGGAACTCTGCTGGCACTGTCACTGCATACTATGTAACTCTCTCTCTTTCTCTCTTATATATATATATATATATATATATATATATATCATGCATGCATGCATGCATGGCTAATGAATTATATATGTGCAGTTATCATCACTGGGAGCAACACATGATGAGATAGATTTTGAGTTCTTGGGGAATGTGAGTGGAGAACCATACACACTGCATACAAATGTTTTCAGTCAGGGAAAGGGGAACAGAGAACAGCAGTTTTATCTTTGGTTTGATCCAAGACTTGATTTCCACACTTATACTGTTGTTTGGAACCCTCAGGAAATCCTGTTAAGTTTCTCTCTTCTTCTTCTTCTTCTTCTTCTGATTTATTTATTTATTTATTTGTTTATTTATTTATTTGTAAATTACATATATAGACCGAGAGACTGCATTTAATGATATTGCAGATATTATATTTCGTGAAAAGTAGTTAGATGTTGTTATGCTGCAAAAAAAAAGGAAAGAATTTAAGATCTCTTTATAAGTTAATGCTTCACTAGAACCACACATTTCATTATATATATATGACTTGAAAATTTTATTTTTATTTTTATTTTTCTATTGTTTTTGGGAATACCATTTCATTCTCTCTAGTAGCACCAATCTGAGAACCAAAGACAATATAATAAATAAATATATATATATAAAGAAAATCTCTAAGTTAATTGCGATCATAACGATATGTAAACTAATAAAGCAATGGTTTATCCACTTTTATTCAAAAAAAAAAAAAAACGATATGCATACATAAATAAGCACAAATATCCCTCTTATATATTTTATTTTATTCATTATTTTTTATTTATATTTTGTGACAAATAAATGACAGGTTTTATGTGGATGGGACACCAATAAGAGTTTTCAAGAACAACGAGGCCCATGGGATCCCATACCCGAAGGCCCAGCCCATGAAGCTTTACTCAAGCCTTTGGGCCGCCGAGGACTGGGCCACACGTGGCGGCCTCGTAAAGACCGATTGGTCCAAGGCCCCATTCGTAGCCGCTTATCGCGGCTTTAGCACCGACGCGTGCACCATCTCTGCGGGACACTCTACCTGCTCCTCCTCCCCTCCTAAGTCCTCCTGGTGGACCCAATCACTTGACCCCGCCGGGGCCCAGAAGCTCAAGTGGGTTCACGATAACTACATGATCTATAACTACTGCAAAGACACCAGACGCCCAGCACCTCCTGAGTGCTTCCTTTGAGTATTTATTAGTAAACTTTTAATTAAACAAACGATGAATTATTATTATTATTATTATTATTATTATTTTAATTACATGTGTGCGTGTGTCTTTCATGAAATTTAAATGCACTCAAAATGAAGAGTCATGAATTTCAATATTTTATGAATGTAATCAAAGTGAGGGGGTGTGTGTATCTATTTCATATTGAATTATACTTAAAAAAAATAAGTTCCTTTTATTGAATAATAATTTTAATTTTTGCTAATGCCGGTTTGGTTTGGATATAAGTGTGACTAAAATTATATGAGTTGTTGAATCATACATGCCATCCAATTTATTGAATAAATCAATCTTAGATAAAAAAGAAAATGCAAGCAAATCATGTGGGTTTAAAAATGTATCCACAAAACCCTACTCAGGAAGCATGCTTCTATTACTAATCTCTCCATCTCTCCACACCACAAACTCATTCTCTTCATACTACTTGGCCTAGGTCTCACATCATGCAACTCATAAATGGCACCTCCATCAAGCTCACTCTTGATCAATCTGAGTGTTTGATAATGATAATGATGATGATGATGATGATCCATCTTTAAGGTTGTGGATTTGCTTTAAAGAACTAATTCATTCCGGTGAAGATGAAGAAGAAGCTCATCCCCGGCGACTCTGCTGGTGCAGTCACAGCATTCTTCGAACTTTGAGTAGTAATGCTATAATGGATGACCTCATGTTTGTGTCTGTTGTAGATGAATTAGGACATGGATGAGAATCGAGAAGAGCTTGGTTTTGAGTTCTTCGCAAATAGATCAGGTCAGCTGTACACAGTACAAACCAATACGTATGCGCATGGAAAGCGAGATCGAGAGCAGAGAGTGAACCTCTGGTTTGATCCTTCCGCCGACTTCCACTCTAAACACATAGAAATAGGAGACATTTAAGTTGAAACAAAGTAAAGAGATTGATAATGATAAGGTTATAGGGCAAATGGAGGCAAACATGAAAGCAATTTTTTCATCTTTGATCTATCGTCAATGCAACATGGAAAAGGTTTGCAGCTTTTGCAGAATTTTGATGCAACAGTGAGAACTTTGAATGATTTCACTCATAAGGTATCATGTAAACATGGAGGATATGTGGGGACTAAGTCAAGAAAATATATGTAAAACATGTCCATAAACATCACTGAGATTGCCAGCACAAAAGTGGATAAGAAACTTTAACCAGTCATTCGAATGCAGATAAAATTAGATATAAGATAAAAGGTGAAATAAAAAATTAAAATATTTATATATTTCTCATAAAGATAGTTTCTAGGTTGTCTGCTGACATGTGATTTCCGAAAATAGTCAACTCTTGTTGTTTGTTGACCTGGTCTATGTCTAGTGTTAGATTGTGAGGCTGTAATTACAATGCCCTTGCAACAAACTGGAAACTCGACTATTTTAACATTAAGGTGACCATCTTCTTTGTCTTCTTGTCTTCGATTTCAACATCCAAAATGATCTCCAATTAGTAGAAGCAGCTTTTTTCTTAAATCTAACTTTTTTTTATATATTAAGGTAAGCACTTGCAATCTCATTTTAATCAGCTGATGATTCTCTTTCTTTGCTAATCTAAGTCATTCTGATGCAAATGAGAGAGTGCATTTCATAGGCAACCTCCAAGAAAGAGTAGTCTTATGTGATCTTTTTCTTTCCCACTGCTTGGATTTTGCTAAATATTGTTATTTGCAAAATCAGAGAAACAAATTTATATTGTCTGTATATATAAGAAGACTCGATTCCTTATTTCAAGCTTTTCCTATGTTCATGCAGGAAATGGCTACAAAACCAAAAGAGAATAGTACTAACCAGAAATCCTGGAGCACTTCTGCCCCTTCAACCCCGAAAAAAGGCGAATCTGGGAAGACAAAGTTGGCAAATTCCTCGGAAATTGACACAACACCGCACTACCTTAAACCAACCATAAGCTCCAGCAATGTTGCCTGCAAGAATATCAGAAAGCAGCCATGTCTAACATCAAGAAGATCCCTTGACAAACTGTCACCACAAGCAAACCAACCAGTGAAAACAGAAGCTAAAACTCCAAAATCTCCTCCTGCCCCTGCAAAACATATCATAACAGAGAAGCCATCAAAAACAGTTGGCAATGTGAATCCTCCAAAGCTTTCTAGGGCGAAGAGTCTTCCTAAGGGAGCAATCAGTGTCACAAAAAAAACAAAAAGTGAGCTAAACGAAAAGAAGTTATCTGTTCATACGTCGAAAAAGGACGGTGTTCAACGAGCACGGGTTGGTCAGCCAAAGATTCATGATGTTGTAGAGCACTACAAAGTTCCATCTCCCAAAGAAATACATGCCACTAAAGCACTTGAAAAGAATGTTCAATCAAAGCTGAAAATTAAGGAGAAAGAGAAGGTGGCAGTCGATGGAGAGGAGATGGAGGAAGAGAACATGGCAATGAAGAAGGAGTCACCGAAAGGGAATGATGTGATTGAGGAAGCGGCAAAGAAGTTGACAGACAAGCGGAACAAAGTCAAGGCACTTGTTGGAGCTTTTGAAACTGTCATGTCACTACAAGAACCAGATGGTCAGCACAGTCCACAGCAGGCAAAGGCGAATGTGATCTACAACCACATGGAAGATGAGGTTCAGGAAAATCAACAACATATAAAGGAGAATACTGATATGGATACCTCAGAGAACAATGCAGTGCAACATGAGGAAGAGACGAAGGAAAACAAGGAGTTGGGGAAGCCAATAGAAAATGTTATAGAAGAGGATTCAAATGATAACAATGCTTGAATCTGACTTGGTGAGTCAAGATTGACCATGATATTGTAGGACATCAAGTCTGTGGTCTGTGTGTTTCTGGAACAAGATTATGACTCAGTACGATGGGGGTTATTTTCTGGATGTTCAGAGAAAAATGATGGTTGCTATGGCATTATCAACATCCAATATATGGGATGAAATTAGAATATTTCCTTGTGACAATTGAAGGAAAGACCTATATCTGATGTTATGTTGCAAGTGATCATCTTCTAGCTCCTGTTATGAAGGAGCACATTGTAATGCTACAATGGCCACAATTCTGAGGCCTTGTGTTATATCTCCATGCTGTTATTATATCAGTGTTTTAGTGTATTAGTGTGTGCTGCAAGTATGGAAACTTCTCGCAGTCAAAGAGACCACTCCATCTATATTAAATCATTTTATTAAACTAATTTTTCAATCATTAAAAACCATTCAAATCACTAAATCCTCAATGTATACCAAGCTACTAGTCGAATAAACTAATAAAGTGCAAATAAGGCAGCTCACTTTCTACTCCCAGAACTGAAAGCCGCCTGGATGCAACAAGCTGTATTGAAGAACCTGTTTACAACAATATTAATCATATCTTACCTTCCTACAAAGGTTAACAGAAGCATTAACAATTCGATATGCAAGTGTTATCTTTCTATGTCATCAAGGACCTATAATCTCTTGTGAAAACTTAGAAATCAAGACCCAGAAGAAAGAAAATAAAACCTTCTGGTCTGCCCCATTTTCTGATTTCTCAAAACAAAGTACAAAGGTAATTGCCATGCCAGACCTTGGAAAACATAAATAATGAGAGTTTTTAAACAATCAGTGTCAGAGAAACACTACACAAAGTTGTGAAATGAAAGTTAAGAAAAGATTAAATTACCTAACCATAACCATATGAAAATTGAAATAATTTTAAAATTCCAAGAATAACAATTACATCAATAAGTGGCCCACTTGGCAAAAATTAAAAAGAGAGAACCAAACACCAATTAGTAGACTTACCTTGGAAGTAACACATATGTTCTTCAGTTATCATTCCCGGAGATTTATCTTTTCTTGCATAGAAAACATCAGTTAGTAGCCTTAGCTTGGAAACAGCACTTGTTGGAGGTGCCACTGGGTATGGCACATGTGTGAGTGTATATATGTATAGCAAGTTCTCCAAATCAGTTCTCGCTTGCTCTTCACCAGCAAGGTTAGCAAGATTGACCTAAATTGTAGCGGTAGGTGAACCTTACACTTAGTTGCTCATTCAAAATTGACACTTGAGGTACAATCAATGTCCTGAAGAGTGATCCTGCCCAGCAACAGATCGCTAGAATGTTTTGAACATAGTGGGAGACATTTTTTGTTCAAACTTTCATGAATGGCACCCATTCCAGGTACCCATTTATTCTCCTTCAAAGGGTCAACATTTAAACGACTTTGCAACAAACGAACTCGATAAAGAGTTGTATCCATTCTATCACAAAAATGGGCCACACAACAACATTGTGGTTCATTAGTCGCTAATCTAGCAAGAACAAGACAGAGGGCACCATCCACAGGTTTTGGATCGGAAAGATTTCTTTCACCCATCATTTTTATCTCCCTCTCAGTAGGGAAATTGACTTCCCTCACGCCCTGTCCATCGATAACCTGCAGATCCTTCTTGTAATGCTTAATGGTTTCAAGCTTTGTTGACTCATGTTTTTCAGCTAATGTCAGGAAACAAGAAAACCTCAAGTGATAATTCACAACCATCTTCACTGTCTTGAAGTTATGGCAACAACAGAAGAAGTCAAGCCATCTCCTCCCAACGCCAGCATACCATTTGATAATATCAGTATCATCCAAGCAAATGAGAAGCTTGATTGGCCGAGGGCGCCCCATGGAATTGGTAAACCCAGCCAATTTCACTGCTTTTCTTACTAGCTCCATAGGAGCATTCACCTTCATGCGCAACTTGGCCAAGTCCTCCACAGTCCTCCTTGCATAGGTCCTCTCCTCCTCTTCTTCCTCTTGCCTCTCCTCCTCCTCTATGACCTTGCCAGGCTTCACCGGCATCAAATACTTGTCCACATTCTCTTGAAACCGATCAAAAGCTTCCACCAGCTCCTGAGGCAGCTGATCTCTCACCCTTGGCAAAGACAAGAAATCACCATAGCTAAGCATCCTGTGCCAACACCAGCATTCCTCCCTATTCTGCAAAAAATCTGCCACTACCTCCTCTGCCCAACCATTGAAAATCTCCTGGACTTCATTCTCAATTCTGAAATCAAACTTAAATCCCTCCGGGCATCTCTTAAGCTTCTTGAAACAGTGGTTGAGGATCTTCAACCCTAGCTTCTTTCTTCTGGTCTCCCGTGCATTCTTCAGCTCCTGGGCTTGTGCGGCCTTTCTCTTGAGGTACTTCTTCCTCGCCCTGATAGCCTTCTCCGACATAGGTGGATTCAAAACTGACGGTGGCACTGCTTGGAGCACATAACCCATAAAATTCATCTTCTCTGAAACAGCACTATGTACACAACTCTTCAACCTATCAACTTTGAGCCCTAACTCACCCTCCAAACACTCAAAAACCCGATCTTTGATGCTCATTGTCAACATTTTCGACCCTGAAGTAATCACCAATATCTCATCCAAATACCTAACCGCATGAACCCTAACCGGGTTATGAAAAGCCATAGAATTCGCTTCCAAAATAGGATCTTTAATCCTAGGGTTTTTCTTATGAATTTCCGATCGAATTTCCTGAATCTCTCTATCCAACGCATCAAAATAGATATTCAGGAGGATAGGGATCAAACCGGATTCTTGGGGAAAACCCCGACCGAGATCGTGACAGCCGAGGTGGAACCCGATGGCTTGGGATTCGAAAAGCGATTCAATGAGGGAGATGAGAGGAGGGTCGTCGATCTTCTCGCGAAGAACAGAGGCCAACCTGGAGACATGACAGTGGTCAAAGGGCTGGCGGAGGAGAACGGGCCGGAACCACCAGGTAGGGTTCTCGACGGAGGTCTTGAGGTAGCGAACTGCGGTGTGGCGGCCAAGGGAGGGGCGGCCGCCATAGGCGAAGGTGGCGAAGCGGGGGTTGTAGACGACCTCAAGGACAGAACGGAGGGCTTCAATGAGGACCTTGAGAGGAAGATCAGGGAGGATGAGGGGGAGGCCCTTGAGCCGGGAGGGGAGGAGCTTGGAGCAGTGGGAGGGGAGGTCGAGGAGGATGGGTGAAGCGACAGAGGATGGGGAGGAGTGAGCGCGGTCAGCAAGAGCTGCTGCGGCGGCGGCAAGGGCGGAGGGGGTGGTGATGGTGGTGGCGAGGAGATTGTGGAATCGACCGCCGCGGAACTGGGAGAGGACGAGGGATTCGAGATCTGCGGGGGAGATCGGAGAAGACGAGGAGGAGAATGACCGAAGAGGGAAGCCGGCGAGGAGACGCCGGAGCATCTGCGGCGCCGGAGGCGGCGAGGCAGAAAGAGTGATTGGCGGGTTTGAGATGAAGCAATCAAAATGGACTAAACCGGCCCATTAATCATTGGGCCGGGCCTAAAGTTTTGGGCCTTATTTAAAAAAAGGATTACCCTTTATTGGCCTTATTATTTTTTTTCCCTTTTAATAAAAAAATATTATTAATAAGAACTTCAGCTAATAAAAAAAAATATATTAAGTATAAAAACAAAATCATACGTATAAATAGTATTTAAAAAAAAAAAAAGAATGACTACTTTGATGACCAACTTTGTTCGCAAAGTGACTCAACTTCAACTAACTCATTGACACAAAGCCAAATCAAATTAAAAGTTTATAGAAAAATGTTGGGTATAAATGGACTTAAATGTTGGGTATGTGAATTCTGATGGCTGTCCTAATGAAATACGACCGCGTTGCTGGATGGTTCGTGTCCGAGGGGCAACGCCTTTTAGAAAAAAATTTTATTTCATGCCCAAAGTCCATATGGGAATTTTAATTAATTTTTTTTTTTTAAAAAAAATCTCTCTGTAATTGTGAGACCCTAATTTTTTGTTAGTAAAAAAGATTGATATTAGTGCGGTCGTGGACGTAGGTGTTCAAGACCGAACCACATAAAATTCTTGTGTCATTTTATGTGTGTGTGCTTTCTCTTCTTGTCATTATTCAGGTTACCCGATCCTCAACACTAAATTCTAGTTCTTGTGCAACATAAAATATAAACACAAGACTCAAGATTTTTTTTTTTTAATATATATATATATATATATATATATAGTGTGTCCAAAATACCACTCAACCTTGATTATTGGAGGAAGGGCATCAAACATGCATTAAAAAAAATAATAATAAAAAGTATGAGAAGAAAGACAGTGGAAAAAGATTTGGCATGAAATATATATATATATATATACACATTGGATTCTACCGGAAGATCATTTTGATGATGATATGAGAGAAACATGTGGTGGAGGCTTTTGCAACATCCACAACAATGTCATGCATACTGCACTTGAAAAGGAAATGCACACACTCTTTTAACTTTTTTTTTTTTTTAATGTCATTTTCTCTTTTATTTCATCTCCTCTCCTAATTATAATATAAAATTTTAACATTTATTATGTTTTAATTCCATGGTCAAATAGTGTTTTATTTAAAGTCTTTTTTTTTTTTATAGAACTAATAAACTACTAATACGTTAGAAAAAGACCAAATGTGAACGTAAACATCAGTCAAAACAAAATCTCATGCCAAAAAATAAAAGATCCAAATCACTTTCAAGAAAATAAAAAACATCCAAAAAAAATTAATTAATTGTGTGCCTTAAAAATACATTTTTAAAATGATTTAGATATTGGTATAAAAGTAGTTTAGTTATTATATAATATTTTCTTATGAATTATATTTACTTGTGCATAATCCTAAACAAAGCCATTATTAGCCAAGTATTTAAGTAACTAGATGAAGATATTTTTTTATTATTGAAACATTTTTGTTTGCCATAAATAACAATCATGTTTATTTTTATCCTCTCCTCACTTTCTAATTTGCTTTTAATTTAAAATAAATATACTTTTAAAATAAAAGAAAATTTTAGACTCTTTTCAAGAAAAGTATTTTTTACGGTTAAAAGTTTAGTTGGTATATAAAATAAAAACACAATGATATAATTCAGCAAAATAGGAGATCCTTAGAGTGCTAACATAGAAACCTTTTAGATTATTATTATAATACTAATTAACAAATAATAAAGATAATTAATTCGTGCTTCGATTATTTTTTTTTTTTTTGGATGTGAACAAGTTACGTCATGGACTTACGCAAGTGAAGAGTTGATATCTCTAACTCAGTTGTGCCCTCATTCTACATAAGTTGATATTCGAACCAGTCTTTTCAACAAAAACATGAATACTCTAAAGTACTCATCCAATTGTAATAAATTAAGAGGTTGCTGGCACGCTATTTCTTCTATTATTATTATTATTATTATTATTATTATTATTATTATTATTATTAGAAAGAATAAATCTTTATTTAAGACCTACTCAACTCCATCAAATTGTTGTCCATGGCTCCAATCACATAGAAAACAATGAAACATCCCTTAGTGCTTTTCACAATAACCTCATGTGGTCTTACAAAAAATATAATCTATATATATATATATATATATATATATATATATATATATATATATGTTCTTTGAACCCCACTTACAATAAGAACAACATCATGCATGATGAGATCATAGAAACATAGATGATGAATACTTAGAACATTTAAAATCCTATAAAGAAAGTTAAAAAATAATTTAATTATTCCAAACATAATCATCTCCAAATAAACTTATATTTGTCCTTTCACTTTTAATAATAATAATAATAATAATAATAATATCTGGGATACTCAAAAGGGGAAAAAACTTAATACTTTATTTCATCATAATATGTGTAAAATTTTATTTTTCTTGATAAGATGATTAAAAAACATCTAAGAGTAGTTTTTCTTATAAGTTAACTCACTAAACTAATTAAAGTTTGGTAATTTATTTATCCATAAATTACACTAATTAATTGCACCTAATGCTAGTCCAAAAAGAGAATTATAAAGAAAAGTTGAAGAGATCTAGTTTGACCATAAAGACAAGAATTAATACTTGCAAGTGGCCAACATAATCAATGATTATGAAATATAATATAATATAATAGTCTTTTCTTTTATCATTTTAGGGTTTGTTTTTGGACTTTGGATTGAGAGGTTCAAGATCAATGCAAAGAATATGATACAAGAAAAGTTTGATTTTTTATAAATGCATGCATATATATATATATATATATATATAAAGACAGTATCTAGCTATCTTTAGTAGCTTCTTTTTATCATTTAGGGTTTGTATGGAATGATAAGGTTAAAAGAGGAGAAGAACAAGTAGATTTTTATTTGTTCCCTTTGAATTTTGTTTTAGATGAAAAATTGAAGCTCAAAGTTCAATTATTGAGATATGACTCATTAATTTGCTAAATATTTATATTTATGAGCATCATTAAAAATGGAGTTATTGTAAATTTTTTATTTGTATTTATTCGATTAAACGAAATACATTCATTCGGAAAAAAAAGTTAATTTATATATTTAATTGCTGGGCTATAAGTGATTTATTACTTAAAATATGTATATTTTTTTATCAAATTTATCATATTCTATGATAGTTTAATTTCATATTAATGTAATTGCTATATATATATTGGACTTTGTCTACTAATAATAACAATAATTTAATATTTAAATATTTATTAGAAATTTGATGACCTAATTAAAATGATTTATTATTTTATATAAATATTGAGTAAGCTTCCACGTGTACATGTTGATACGTGTTGTTACCTGGATGCACCACTTTGTCCTGTATCGAACGGCTAAGATGAAGTCTCATGATCAAGCTCAATGAGATCAACGACCAGGGTTTGCTAACGATAAATCAAACAAACGATTTTTTCGCATTGACACATAAAAATCTGTCCTTTATGTCGATTCCTCGGTCATCGAGACCCAATTCCTTGCCAAAACCTATGAGAAACGGTTTCCCTTTTAATTAATGATTATTATTTATTAATTATTTATTGATTTTCCATTAATTAATGTTAATAATAACAATAATAATAATGAAGATAGTGAAGTGTGAGAAAAGAAGCACTAGTTAGAAATTAAATGCTATTGATGTGGTGCACCCCCTACATGACTATATATTTGAATATTTATAAAGACTTTTTGGAAAGAAAAAAATTAATTGGCTTGATTCGATTGAGTCCAATTCTACAAACATAATCAGCAACGGTGATGCCGAAATTTTTTATATTTTATAATTTGATTTAACATTTTAATTGATAATGTATCTACTACCATTTCTTCCTTTGTTTTTTCTTTTTAACTTAAATCAACTTATTTTAGTTAAAAATGGATAAAAAGGAATTAAATAAAAGTAGAAATTTTTCATAAAAGCAATATTTTAGCGGGGGTTTGATCCCTTGACTATCTTTTGGACTAGTCCTAAAGTCTTCGAACACTATGACTCAAAGGACTACGTATTGCTCTATCACTGTAAAGTTGATATAATTCCATAAGAGATTTAAAATCAATATCTGTATCTGCTTTTGCAGGTTTAAAGTGACGTTTTGCAATTTGTTTTTTTGTTGAATAACTACGTAGACTAATTGAACACGGCATTTGCTACAGCGGTTCCTTATCTGGAAATCTAATATTATCAAATAAATAGTAGTCAGTTGATTCCAAAAAATTATCAACTTCGTCGATATAAAACGTGGACGCTTTAACATCTTCCCCGTCGACAATATCTTTCAATGATGGCAACGTGTCATAATAAAACACAACCATGTTGTGACAACATACCAAAGTATCTATCATAAATAATCCACATATTTATAGTATTAGTTTTTTAAAATGTCTCTTTTTTTTTATCACTTTTCAATCCTAAAACATAAAGGAAAAAAGAAAATGTCATTTCAAGTAAGAATTAATTCAAAATCATCCTTACATATAACGATTAAAAAATGTTTATTATTTAATAAAAAAATTCAATAAAATTTTATATTATCATCTCATACATATGAACACATTAATAAATTCCAAAATTTTATGTTTGACTTTTGCTCTTAAACTGCACTAATTAGTTTATTTTCAGTCTTTTAAATTAAACAAATTAAACATCACCGGTAATGAAAATATATAGATTATTATAACTTCACTAAGTCAATCAAGCTACATGTTTAGCATTATCACTTCCATTTAAACCTAGTTCTATAGAGGACCATCATCTAGGAACATTTATAATGGCCACTGGATTTGCATCTAACGTTTACAATTCATTTAGACATAATGACAAACACTATTGAATAGTGCAAAAATAGCAAAATGGTATATAATACTTTATGTAGTATTCATATAAATAATAGTCATTTGATTATGATCCAACGACTATCAATCAATATTTATAAACAAAAGTAGTCTACATATATATATATATATATATATATAAAATGTTTTTGGAAAATTATCAAGGGCAAGTTTAATGGGGTTGATGACTCTGCTCAATGAGTGGAGTCATCAACCTCGCTCCATTATTAATGCTGAACCCTCAATAGTGGGGCTCTCATTTTGTTTTTTGAATATTATATATTATTTAATTATATAATTTTTTTTCTATTATGTAATATTTTAATTTGTTTAATTTTTTTAATGGATTGATGCTTATTTTAAATATTTATTTTGAGATATAATTTTTTAAATATATTATTTAATTATTTTTAAAATTTTATTAAACAAATATTATTGTAGGAGATGATTTAATTGGTAGAAATTTAATGGATTAATTATAGATCCTATTTTATAAAATAGTATAATTATTATAAAAAAATAATTTAATGGATAAAAATTTGATAGATCAACAAACTTTAAAAGCGAGTTAAAAAAAAAAAAAAAAAAAAAGTGAGGTGGGTCCCATGAAAGGTCAACGTCAAAACCGAACGACGAGAAAGATTCACACACACTGCAGTACTTTATTTTTCCACGGCGACCAACTGATGGATGACACGTGGCAGACCGCAGTCAAACCAATCAACGAGCTGAGACCAATGATATGTCGCCACGTGTCCCACATCGGACCAGGGATGCGTCTTCGTCCGTCTCTTGTGATGGGCGGTGCTCGCGCGTGGAACGTTCCAGAAGGCGCGCGTCACCGGACGAGATTAGGTGCGTCTCCCTGAACAGCAACGCTGGAAATGGGTGCCGATTGGATCACGCCACGTCCATTGAGATGTTGTGGTGATGACATGTGTTGATAATTAGCTGTTTTGAAGCTGGAAATGGTGTTTTGGGCTCGACAGCTGATCTTCTCACCGCTACGTGGCGGTATGCCTTGCCCCCGGGTAGAAGCCAACAGGCTTTGCCGAACCGGGAAACCGGAAGCCAAAATTTGTTGCTATTACCACACCCACACTTTTCATTTTTCTACGCTCAATTGATATATTGGTTGCATTGAAAACATATGTTCAAATTAGTGATTATAATGATGATGATAATAATAGTAAAATAACAACCACTAGTTTGAACCACTTCCAACTTTGACTATAAAAGCTTGAGGTTCATTACATGCATAACCAGTCCTTTTTCTCTTAATTTAAAAAAAAAAATTGAAAAAAAATAATTGAACATTCATTGGTGGAATTTTAATAAGGCATATCTTTTTACAAATTATTTATATAAATATGTGAAAATTTTGAATTACAATTACATATTATTAGTTATTACACTGATTACTCATGACAGTATTTTTAAAAATAAAACACTTTATATCCGATAAATTAAACATATTGACATTTTGATTAGATATTTAAATAAAATAATAATTATCTAAATAGTTTTATCCTAACAATATTTTAATATCAGAAATAGATATGCCACTAATAAAATGTATAAAAATATTTTAATTACATGATAAGAAGTATTTCATTATAAAACTCGAATATAATTTTGGATTTTAAGTTGAATAATATATAATAAATATAAAAGGAAACTTGGAAATGAAGGGGTGACAACTTTTTATGAAATCTTCTCTGTGGGTGCCACGTAGACAGCGTGGCGTAGGAAGGAAAAAGAGGAGGGTGAGAGTATCAAATGGCATTAAGATAATAAGATGATAAAAGGAGAGGAACGGAGAGGAGATCGTGATAGACTATTTTAGAAACTTGCGGGTGCTCCGCCGGTGCATTATAAGCGGCGGCCTGATCGACTGATCTGGGCCGTTGGTTCCAGCGGAGGGGAAGCAGCAGGAGAAGGGCTGGCCGGTAAGATCAGGTGCATCGCGGTACGCTACGCCGCGTGCCGCCGGAAGAGGATAAGAACCCGAGTCATGTCCTGGTGGCGCCGAGTCGCGTTCCCCGTCCGCCGAGTCTGGCTCACGCTCGCCACCCGAGTCAGAGCTCGCAAGAGCGGTAAGCTCACCTCCCACACCGCCTAACAATTAATTTATTATCTATGTTTTTATATACATACATATAAAATAAAAAACGTTTTAATAAAACTTCTATTTTTTTTTTTTTATTGATTTGTTCCTGTTTTGATTGAATCTTGAGGTTGAGACTAAATTGCATGTTTTCATCTTTGAATTTTGGTATTATTTTTTTATGATCCATTTTTTTATAATTTTCTTGTTCTTCACACACACACTCACATATAATTTTTTTGATGATTTTATGGTTGTTTTTGTTGATGTTAATTAATGAATTAATTAATTAATTAATTAGGTTAATTAATATTCTAAGGTTGTTTAATGGGTTGTCTAGTGATTATTGGATGGTTATGGCTTTGTTTTAGGCCCCATTAAATAGTCCTTGTTCTTAATGGAACCTAAAAAGTACTCTTGTATTTATTCGTTTGGATACTTCGTTAGTTCAAATGTCCATCTAACTTCATTGCCCTACATTCTATTATTAATATTTCATTAATTCTAATAATGTTTTTTCCCGGTGTTTTTATTGTGATTAATATTAATAATAATAATAATAATAATAATAATAATAATAATGTGCCACGTGGAATCCACTGCTCGATTCCACGGCTTTGATCTGCCACGTAAGCAATCATAAAGTCAATATATATAATTATATATTGTTGTAGATAAGTATTTAATATCATTAAGTAATCACTTATCAAATTCCATAAAACAATTGTCGGCTACCATTCTTTATGTATATAATTTATATATCTGCACACACAAACACACAATATATACATTTTTCAACTTTTGTGGGCAATAATTGTACTATATATTGATAGCAAAGAAAAAGATGTCGGACATTAAAACATATATCTCAATTCAATTTTTTTTAATAAATTAATATAAAAATGAAAAAAAAAAATCAACCAATTATTAGATGTTAATTAATATGATGATTTTTCAGGAGGAGGGATACTGAAGCTGAGGAATGATGTGCAAACATGTGGGTACCAAGATGTGCAAGTGATGTGGGAAATATTGAGAAGGTCAGAGATGGAAATTCCAAGGGAAAACAAGAAATCATCATTTTGGAGGATGCCAATGTGGTCTAACAACAAGACCTCTTCCTGTGTTTCAGACAAAGATCATCATCATCATCATCATCATCATCAACAACAACAACAACAAAAACAAAAGCATCATTCAAGTTTCTAGAACTTTTTTTTTTTTTTTCTCTTTTGTCTGTTAAAATAAAGCCTAGTGAAAACAAAGACTTATCTTGTAAAGTTTTTTAGAGTTTTTCCAGAGTTCAATGTACATGATTTTGAATAGTCACATTCTCATGTGAATTTCACTCTCACAAAAAAAAAAAAAAAAAAATCATCATCCTACTGTGTACTCAGTGAAACTTCATTGCTACTGTGCCACTTACTTCACTTTGAGAAAAACAAACAATGAATAAGGAGGGACTGCAATGTATGAAGAATGAATGAAATGGCACCGCACCGTTGGTCCTGGAGATCGATACGGATATATCAGACAATGATGATGATGATGATGATGATGATATGAAAGAAGAACTCGAACACACCTGGTTCGAAACCAAGTAGTGTGTGTCTGACCGCAAGATCCTTTCCGTTGATCGTATACACCTGAAAGAGTTTATCACAGAGAAATACAATACGTATCAAACAACGAGAATCAATACGGTGTATGACAAAACAATGACCTGAAGCTATTTGAGTGTCATGCTGATTCTATCTTGTTCTAACAGCATTTCAAGTTCAATTAACAGAAGCAGTGGATAACATATGAAAATCAAATGTGCTCACTGTTGTGAGTTTTCAGCAGCTTTCCTCCATTGACATCAGATGAAGGAAAAATAAACTCCAATTTTCTTCCTGCTGGATGTGCATAAGCTTTGAAAATCAATGGAAATTTATAAGTTTTAAAATGAACAAGATGCCTTTAGCTTGCAGGAATTCATATTATATATCATGTGAAACTTGCATTGAGAACATCTACAAGAGCTTCATACCTTCACAGTCTGCATCCCTGAATGGAGAATTAAACATATAAATGATACAACTTCTATGAATCTTGAAACCCTAGCCGGAAGAATTCAGCCGAGTATCTCTGATTTACAAGCCAGTAAATTGTACATATTCATCAGCAAAATGAGTACAATTATAAAACGATTGAGGAGTACTAATTACTCCACATAATGGTTCAGTGACTGGGGTCCTTGATTTTCATTGCACTTTCACCAACAAACAAGAGCAATTGCATTGAGTTTGAGGGCGACCCACATTTACTGAAGAGGAAGTAAACTGAAGGAAGAGAAATAATTACTTTCGTAAAAGAGTAAATCCAGTCTTACTGAAGTGAATTGAGCCTCCAAAAGAACTTCACATTGCACCAAGAAAAACTGTTGACATAAATGCCACTAATGCCATCATATGCATATCATTATGGTAATTTCAGAATAGTCAAGTTCCAGCTTTTCAGGAAGATCTCTTTTTCCGTTTTTTTTTTCCCCCTCTTTTGCGATCTTCCATATGCATCTATATCAAGAAAAACAGATATTCCCACTAATAAGTTAAGCAAAAATCATAAATATTAGTAAGCAGAATGAGGAAGACAGGTGACATTGACAATGAAGCAATTCACGTCCTCCATAGAATTTCCAAATTAATATATCCAAGAGGGATCACTGTAACATCATGATTATTGATGAAAAGCAATGTCAAAGTATCCACAGGAAAAGGGATACGAAGGATTAAAGTCCATAACCACCAAATCAATTATAGCGATACTAAATAAACCTTGATACCAACATACATATGCCTACCCTGTTCCAAAGAGTTGAGGGCATGGCCACCAAGTCAACTAGAGCTATACCGGATGAACCTTACTAAAAATTTTTAATCAAAACCAGAACACTGCTTTAAAAAAAAAAAAAAAAAAAAGGGGGGGGGGGTGTGGTCCTAGAAATACTATCAATAGCAGGACTTCTGAGCCTGATTATACAGTATAATTTAGCTGAACTGAACTTAACAAAGAAAGAGACATATAATCCTATGGAGGTATAATATCAGCGTATTTAACATTATTGAAGCATTGCTATATATCACAGTCGAACAACAATACGATTAGAGGAAGAAGTTTGTATTCATACCTGCTATATACAATGTTGTAGAGGGAAAAAGGAAAGAAACCAGCCCATGGCTTGCCATTTCAACATATATTCTGCTAGTAGGTTTTGTTCAGGCACCTGAGCATCACATGAACAAAACCATAATAGACAGCTATAACTGCTCTGAATATTCCCTTCCAGGACAAGTGCCAAGTAATAGAAGAAATTTAAAAAGATTACAAGGAGAAGAAATATACTTACCACTATAAAGATTTTTAAATGCTGGGATACAAGCAGGTCATAGAGTTGTCAAATAATAGATTGCAAAACATACGCAGTATTGCTAAAGAAAATAAAAAAAGTGAGCAATCAATATTCTACAAAAGCAGATCATTTGGCACATTCAAAATAAAGCTTGTAACCCAAACTTATTGGGATGAAAAAAGCTGTTACTATTGAAATCAAGCAAGAAAAATTTCTAATGGATGATACATAACTGCAGAACTACAAAAATCCGAGGAATTAATTGAACCTATAATAAATTACAGAACAGTATCTCTGCAAAACTATCTCTGGAGCCCACTCTGAATAGGCTGAAAATTACAATTTCAATTTTAGGTATCTGCTGTGGTGGGGATGGGATGCAACTTCATCAATGTGTAAAAGTGCAACAAATTCACCTGCTATACGTATAATTCACAGTCCTCATAGCCCAGTCTAAGATAAAACTTCCAGTATGATCAAATGAATAGCTATATAGCTGGGAGAACCCCTGCCTATATTGCCCCTGAAGGGTAGCTCTTGAGATCTTTAGATGTGAAACAGACCATGGTTTGTTAAAACCAGAAGAATTGCCTTCTACTCTTTGTTATTCTTCAAATGAATGGAAGCATATTTCCTCAAGCAGCAATGGGTAGTCTTCCCCAAGTTGCTTTGGGTTTAGCTCCATTGCCACCTTAAAATCCTGTAAAGATATTGAACGATGGCTCTTCAGCTGATTCATGGCATTCAAAGCCATACCATCACTTTGTGTGTGCAAGTGATTTCCTCGCCAGACACCATTGACAGCATTGCCATGAGATTGCTGCTTCAACAAAGGGTAATTTAATCTATCATGTCTGGACCTCGCTCCTACTAGCTCAATGCAGGACTTTATTAATCGTTTCAAATAAACATCAACTCCATTGCTGAGTAAATTAGCACAGTCCATTGATACTCCTTCCAAGGCATGAGCTTCAGCAATTTTCTCCATTCGCCTCCTCAAAATCTCAGTATCACAAAATTCCCCAATGCCATATCCACTACAATAACCACTGATACCAGTGCCAGAAACCAAAGGCAGAGATCTTCGTGCCCAACCAACACTAGCAGGACAGAATGGGATCCCAAGTGGAGCCTTTAGAGGACCCCAACTGGAGTTCAAACAATCACTTCTTTCAGCTCCATCTTCCACACAGACTGTTTTGACCAAATCTGTATCATGAACAAGGGCCTGATCAGCTGGCGCCAAATTCGACTTCTGGTGTCTCTTCACCTGCTGCTCTGCTGCACTATCATGCTGATGCCACACCACTGGACTATTTGAACTGCTTAGTACCAAACTGCCATTAGCCCTAACACCAAACTCATCAGCCAATGCCAGACTTTGACGAGCACTCATATCTGTTATACCATTCGGTCCAAGAAGGCGGCTTGGGCCGTCTTTGATCCTCCTGTCTCGAATGGCAGACCTCACTTTCCGAGGAGAAGGCGGCAAGATGTACCCATTGGACCAGACTTGATTTGGCGGAGTTGGTGCAAGAGATGGACAGAAAGCATCATCCTTTTTTCGCAAATTCTTCCCTGGTGAAACAGGAGGCTTCAATGGCGGTGGACATTTGGAATAATGTGCATTCCTGAGTATCCCGCTGATAAGCTTGTTGTGCAAATGGATGTTCTCACGACCAAAGGTCAGAAAACAAAGCTTCTTGAATTCGGATGCGCCAAGCTTCCGGAATAGAAACCTATCCAGATAACTGAAGTACCGATGGGCGCGCTCCGGACCAAGTTTTCTCCATATCTGGGATTTGAGGTCGCTGAGATTGATACGGGCTTGCTGCGACGGCGACATCCCTCAATGCGAATTGGCCATGCAATGCAACAAAGTGATAAAGATTTGATCTTTCCCCGGTATTCCCAATCAATTGGGATCCAGGTTTCAAAGCAATTAGAGTTTTCTCATCTTCTTGCAGACCAGAAGAACAATACCCAATTCCCCCCACCTCGGAGAGAAGAACAACGACACAAATTTCATTCTCCCAGTGCGCAAAACCCTAGCCAAGAAAACCTCCAATAAAAATCCAAACTTCGATAGAAAAATTAGAAATCTAAACCCAAAAAACAATGAAATTCGAAAGAAATCAAAACCCGCGAGAACTCAAACAATCCGGCCTTGTCCGGCAACTCGGAGCTCGAAAACCTCGAATTCCGACGAGAAAACGAGATAGAGAAGCCGATGGGGGTCAGATGATCGATGTGTGAATCGAATCAAAGCTTCGGCCAGAGATGATCCAGAGAGATCAAAGCGGGAAACAAGACCAATCGAAAAGAAAGACCTCCTCGAGAAAAAGAGAGAAATGCAATCGAAAGAGAAGAAGGATTCAAAGCTAACCTCCTCCTCCTCGTCCTTCTTCTTCTTAGAATTTGGTTTTTCTCGCGCTTCTTCGAGTTTGGATTGAAGGCTTCGCTTGCTTGTTTTTCTTCCCTTTTTTCTGTCTTTTTTTTGTTTTTAAAAATTTATTTGGATTTTTTTTTTTTACTTTTGATTGATGTGAAAGCGAGTTATCCTATGAGACTGTTAATTTTTTTTTATGGTTTTATATATATATATATATATATGAGTGTTAATTTTGTGGTTTTATATATATATATATATATATTATTGATGGACAGTCCAAGTGGAGTGGAAATGGGTGACCCCAGAGTCAAAGGGGGCGGCTATCTGTTATTTGTTTGGGGTTCATGGGATGTTTGCTAAATATGGCATAAAAGAAGCATGTTTCTGATCCCATAGATATGTGTTTTTTGTTTCCCACCTTTACTTCGTGGGTTTAATGTGTATGGATTATTTGTCAATTTCCTCTTCATGCTTTATTTTATTTCTAGGTTTATTTTCCTTTTTTTTTTCTTCATAGTGTCTTCTCTGCTAATTTACCAAAATACCCCTTGTACAAAAAAATTCAGATATCCAGACAAACCCAAAACATACAGAAAAGTAAGTTAGCAATGGAATCGTTATATATATATATATAGGAGGTGTTTGGGCTTAAGTGTATGAACTTCAAGCTCTTTTATTAATAAGTAATAAGCTAGAAGCATCACAAGAGAAACAAAACAAATAGAAAAGAGAGTAGAGTTCAAACACGCATGCCTTGCTAATACTTAAGGCACCTTCATTCAGAGTGTCTTCTTGACATGATATACTTACAGGAAAACCAAAGTAGTGCGTGACCCGACTTCATCAACACGTTCCAAATATGCGATTTCGTCCGCATCACCGTGATCATCAATATACTACACCAGCAACATTGTACCCAGAATAAAAGGAGTACCTCGAAATAGAGTCTTCATTATTAGATTGAGCAAAACGTAGATACAGGTGCCTGCAGCCTGCAGCGATCGGTGAAGAACAATTTGATATAGAAATTCAATGGGATTTAGGAAAAACCCTTCTAAATCAACATATTATCATCTTAACTCTTTCAGATATTTATAAACCCATGAAGAACAATGATGAAATCAATACCTGTATAATCAGTGCACCCAATTGTTCAGCCATTGAGAACCTTTGCCGGGTCCAGTTGGCCACTACAGTAACTGGAGGGAACCGCAGAGAGTTCCAGCCTTCCTTTCCATTCCTCTCCGGGTTTCAAAGTGATAGGCTTCTCAATAGCTGCGGCCTCAACACAAAGCATGTGTTTGTACTCATCATCGCCGAAATCAGCCATTGCTTTTGCCTTCCTGTCCCAGGGATTCCAGACCACTGCAAAATCCATGTGAGGAGATGTAGAATTTAGACCACTTCAAGTCCAAGGTTCAATCTAGCATCATCAAGAGAAAAATGAGAAGGTGTGTTACAAAGCTCACCAGCGTCTGGAAGACCATCTTTCCGTAGAACAAAGGTGCGTTTTTTCTCATGATCTAGAATGGCAATTTTGGTTGGCGTGCTTAGATAGATTTTGTCCACCTTTTAACAAAACAAGTGAGTGAAGAAAAAGTAAATTTTTATATCATGATGAACATGCTTGACTACTCACTTCAGATTCAAATGTTATTGCGTCTCCTTGTTCTGTAAACCTTTCCCGCTCCTTCAAGTTGTCAAGGTAGTCCAGTGTCTCCAGCCCTTCAACCCGAACTTCACTGCATCATTAAACCTAAAGGAGTAACTAACATAGCACAAACATTTCTAACCAAAAGGGAGCGAGCTCATTCACTATCATTCACATAAACAATTCTATTCCATCAACGATGCTCATGTGGTAGTATTAATTACTTTACAAAAGCATGCTCTTTGAAAGAGGAGCTCATTCACCATCATTCACAAACAATTAGTCTGATAACCTCATGTTAATGAACTTATCAGCTATCCCATATAGCAAATCTAAAATCCATGAAAGACAGCCTAAAAATCACTTTGGTTCATGGTTCATATAGTTAATATGTTGGACACAAGTTAAAACCTCATCCATATATATATATATATATATATATATATATATATATATATATATATATATATATATATATATTGGTAAGCTACATAACCATAATTTACTCAAAACTAGAGTTCCTATTGTACAAAAGGTCTTACAAGATAAGCACCCAGAACATGGATGTTCCCCTAGTTACCAAGACCATCCTAAATATTGTCCATCAACTTTTTAAGATCCACAGGAGGAATTAATCAATTTTGGAATATCAACAGTAGGCTGAAGGCTTGAAACTACCTGTATTGACCAATTCATCAGGCTTCCACAATGTTATAGCAGTCTCTAGGTGCAAGTAGGTGCAAGTATCTAAGTTTAAAGGAAGGATACCTAAAACAGAAGGATGTCCAGCTTCACAAGCAGATTTAAATCCATCCATACCACCCATTCAATCACAACACATACCCTGCTACTTGTGAATGAACCATAAGTGATGACTCGTAACTTTAATTCCAATAAGCGATGATTAAAGAAACCATTGGTGAATCAACAGACTTCTTTTTCCTTGCACACACTCCTGATTTTGTTTTATCTAAAAGGTTTGATATAAACTGATCAGCTCATTATGTCACATAGATGGCAAATATTGATCATGTAACAGCAGCTTGCTCAAGAGGCAATCTTTTTCTTTGTCCTGTCTATCTGCCATTGGCTACCAAAAATGATTTAACTTATCTGGTGAACCCTCCACAACAAGGAATTGGTACAATATCTCTCTTGTAACAACTTTTGCATCCAAGAGTAAACTGATCAACAGTACATGGATTCAACTATACAACCAGGCAGGCAAGCAAAAATATCCATTCAATGCCCACCTAGAGTTCAAAGGTGCTTCCTCGTTCCAGGATGGTTTTCCTTTTTTGGCTGAATTGCTGCCTAAGTCAAGAAGCAGCCAGCGTTAATCCTTGGAAAAGCTTTCATTGTTGACTTGTCCATTGCCTTTCTTTAACACCCCAGCAGGTCAGAATAACTTACATTCCCAAGACTTAATTAATTGCAAAAATATTATTTACGAATTAATATTAAGAGATATTAATATTAATATTAATATTAATAAAAAAGGACATCAATTAGAAATTATAATTGAAAACTATCCATTTTGATTAGTGTTAATTAAGTCGAGCTTTGGTTAACGTTGACAAAAGTTTTCTTTCTTAAAGAAATTCAAACAGCCAAATTAAAACCCAAGCCCAACTTATCCCAAACAAAACCCCAACCAAACACCACCTTTAGAATCCAAAAGCTTATCAAGTTCTTAATTTTCACAATAATATGAGTCAGAGATCTACAACAGCAAAAAGCCTTAGTTATCCCTTAGTTATCTCTGATGACTGCAAAGTACAAACCAAAGCCACAGGTCTACTGAAAATATAAAGATTATGGAACTCAATAGGTATACGTTAGTTAGACATGGAATGGGGCGCAAGGCAACAATGTAAGTAGGCCACAATCATTAAATAAAGGACTTAATTAAAAGTATATGTTAGTTTCCGACGTATTCATTTCAATCCATCGAGTTTAAGCCATAAGCAAATTGTAAAAGATGAAGCATCAATCACTTCCTCCAAGCTTGATTGACCTGATTATCATGTAAAAAATAATATGGTATACCAATAAACATGACAGAAAAGTATTTTGCACACTTTGCAAACTATTGAGATAACATTGGCATCCCAAGGAGAACTTCAAAACTACTTCAAGTTAGAAGAAGAATTAATATACCTATGTCAAAGTATATAAGATGCCATACCTGATATCAGAAACAGAGAAGTATGTGTGATATGCAAACGTGAAAGAGAATGGCTTTCCATCTGTGTTGGTATTTCGGACCCGAGATGTCAGCATCAGATCTCCTCCAGGTCCCAAAGCAACCCTCAGTCGATATTCATAACTACAGCAACAGAAAATTGATGATCTAACTAGGTATAGACAAATGGATTTTAAAATGCTTGTTGGATAAAATTAAACAATCAAGAATTTAATATAATTTTCACAGAATGCTATAAACAGAATAAGTAGTAAATCCATTTACAAACTATACCTATGAGGCCAGATCTTGCAATCTTCATCAGATGGCTTGAGGATCAAATCAACAAAAGCTTTGCTGGTACTATTGGTTGGAAAAGGCGGTGGGTCAGTGTCAATGCTCCAAAACCTATTCCTTGCAAAGCCATGTTGTTCAAGAGGTCCAAAGTTTGAGAACTGCAGTTTGAAGAGAATGTTTTTTATTGAGAAGGTAAATAAAATCCACTCAAGTATGTAAGTAGAACATGTAGAGTCAAGAAAGTTCATACTTGAGGAAAACATATTGGAATACCCCCTCGTATTGCTTTTGGAGGCTTGAATATGGCCTACAACAAGCGAAAAAAAAAAAAGAAAAAAGAAAAAACGAAGAGCCAAACATAAAAAGTAACAGTCATTTGAAAACCATATTCCTTCAAATCAAACGAAAGCAATGCCAAATACAAGAAACTATCAATGAATTGCATCTTTATATCAAAGTCACAATTTTGTAATCTGATATCTCTAACCTGATTAGAGAGAAAGAAAAGAAAAAAAGCATAGAGCATAATCATTTGCAGTATCAAGAAAATACAGCATATTATGCCATGTCAGATTACAACAGAAGCAGATTGATAAAACATTAAAAAAAAAAAACTTGCTGCAGATATATGAGCTACATGCCAAGAACCAGAGTGACACAAAGGAAGATGGTAAAAAATAGTTCAGAAAATCTTAGGTGCGACTATATTTTCTATGACTATTTCAGGAAACAGTTGTATTTAAGGAAATCTTCCAAATCAAGAGCAAACACACTTCAAAAGATCAATAAATCATATCTTAAATAGGATCTATTTGCTAATCCCTGTCCTGACCAGAACATTAACCTACCAAGCCTTGACAACTTCATCAACTGAAACTAATTTTTCTTGGAACATATGCCCTAGCAGTCTGGTAGCTCATAGTTTGAAAGCTGATCCCACTAAA